>QJSC01017319.1:998889-1111819 GCA_003697955.1 Calidris pygmaea
GATCTTCCCCCCCCCCCTCCTAAAAAGCGTATTAAAGCATAGAAACAGCCGGTGTTAAGTTGTTATGAACTTACCTATAGAAACCGGATGGATAAAATGAAGTAACAGACTACCACTGCGAGGCTGCATAGGGATTTTTGATTTTTTTTTTTTTAATGTAACTTGGAAAATAGAAAGTTGAGGCCGTTGAACAGCATCATAACGTCACTCCTGGGGACTTGGGGGCTCCATCTGCAATGGAGACCTGTCACATGCACTTCACCGACCTCATCTATCACCGCCCAGGTGGTCTTCACCTGCAGGCAGGTGTTTCAGAAGAATACCCTTCTATTCTGCGCTCCTGAGACCCCACCTGGAGCTCTGTGTCCAGCTCTGGAGTCCTCAGCACAGGAAGGACATGGACCTGTTGGAACGGGTCCAGCGGAGGGCCACGAAGATGATCAGAGGGATGGAGCACCTCTGCTGTGAGGACAGGCTGAGAGAGCTGGGATTGTTCAGCCCGGAGAAGAGAAGGCTCCGGGGGGAGACCTCATAGCAGCCTTCCAGTACCTGAAGGGAGCTACAGGAGAGCTGGGGAGGGACTCTTTGTCAGGAAGTGCAGTGACAGCACAAGGGGTAACGGTTTTAAATTGGAAGAGGGGAGATTTAGATTAGATATTAGGAAGAAATTCTTTGCTGTGAGGGTGGTGAGGCACTGGAACAGGTTGCCCAGAGAAGTTGTGGATGCCCCATCCCTGGAGGGGTTCAAGGCCAGGCTGGATGGGGCTTTGAGCAACTGGCTCTACTGGAGTGTCCCTGCCCAGGGCAGGGGGGATTGAAATTCGATGACCTTTAAGGTCCCTTTCAACTCTAACCATTCTATGATTCTAAGAATAATCATTGGGGGGTTTGTTTTTGCTTTCTGAAGTGGGCATCTGTTCAAAGAAACCCAGCAGAGATAGACAGCTTCCCCTTCCTACTATGCAGATCAAGGCAGCACCTTTCAGCCCCCCCCCCTTTTTTTTTTAGATGAGATGGAAATGAGTAGCCGTAAGCTGCTAAGTACAGTATTTCCTGCAAGTCGCTTTTCATGCACCTGATTTTGAAATCCTTTTACCTTGAGTTTCAAGCTTTTGTCACATCTAAGTTCCTGCCTGTTTAGCACTACGCTTCTGTTAGAGGTTGCTGTGCCCACAACAGACCAACCTCAACAAAACACTTGATTGAACAAGCTCAACAAGGGATGTTGTCTACCTTGACTTCAGCAAGGCTTTTGACACGGTCTCCGACAGCATCCTGGTAGGTAAGCTTAGGAGGCGTGGGTTAGATGAATGGACAGTGAGGTGGACTGAAAACTGGCTGAAAGACAGAGCTCAGAGGGTCGTGATTAGTAGCACAGACTCTAGTTGGAGGTCCGTAGCAAGTGGTGTTCCCCAGGGTCTGGGTCCAGTCCTCTTCAATATATTCATCAATGACCTGGATGAAGGGATGGAATGTACCCTCAACAAGTTCGCTGATGATTCAAAACTGGGAGGGGTGGCTGACACCCCAGAAAGCTGTGCCACCATCCAGCCAGATGTGTTAAATCTCCTTCAGAGTTTCTTAGGTAATTGTTACAATAGTCAAAATACCTACTTGTTAAGTAGCAATTGGTTAAAAGCATCTCTATTTTGCTTCATCACATTGTGAAAATTGCATGATTTATCAATAATAATATTTCAGCTACATAATTCAGTTCAGTACTTTCTCATAGTCCAGGAATAACCCAAGCAGGGAGCTGAGCTGGGATTCAACTTTCATTTACAGAGAAAAGAAGTGACATTAGAAGATCTGGCATATATAATAGATCTAGATGGGGTTCATCTAGGAAGAATTTTTTTACAAGTCTGTGCCTAATTAAAACCTGATTAATTTATTTTTGTTTTCTGTTCACATGAAAGGCAAGTCTTTCATTCACAGGGCTGATATGGTCCTCAAGCAAGTATCTTCAATATCTTTGTCCTTCTTCATAGGCATGTATCTAATGCAGTCCGAGAGTCTATCAGTAATCACTGTCAGTGTCACTTCCATCCCTGGAGGTGTTCAAGGCCACGCTGGATGGGGCCTTGAGCAACCTGGTCTAATGCAAAGCGTCCCTGCCCACGGCAGGGGTCTTTAAGGTCCCTTCCAGTTCTGACCATTCTGTGATTCTAATGTTTACTGCATTAACCTGTCCAGGCAATCTAGAGATTTATATGATAGCAAAGCTTTTCCTGATCTTTACTGAATCTTCTTTTCTGCAATGTAAGCCCATTAATTCCTGTCTTATCCGAAACAGATCTAGATAAAAGATTTCCTATCTTTCTTCAGAAGACATATGCGTATTTGAGAACAGGCACTATCTCAACTCGTAGACATTTCCTTTTCAGGATCATACCCACTAGTTCATATCTTCCAAACTTCCGATCATCACCATTATTCTCCTGTGAGTGTGACTGCTTATAATGTAGTATTCAGAATTAAGCAGAATATTGCAAGTGAGTGAAGCAGAAGTTCATATCTTCCAAACTTCCGATCATCACCATTATTCTCCTGTGAGTGTGACTGCTTATAATGTAGTATTCAGAATTAAGCAGAATATTGCAAGTGAGTGAAGCAGAAGGATTACTACTTCACATACCTTGAAGGTTGTACTCTCATTTATACATCTGTGTATAGTTTTCTTGCACAATATTGACATAATTCAACCAGTGGTTCACTACAACCTACGATTTGTTTCTGCAAGAGCTGTTGCATAGCCAGATACTTCCAACCTCTGTCTTTGCTTCTGGTTATATCTGCCCAAAAATGGTATCTTGCATTTATTCCTACAGCAACCAGATCTGTCCCCACCTTAAAATATTTTCTTGTAAACAGCTTTCTCCTAGTTTACTTACATGAAAGCCATGTGAGACGTTGTCAAGGGTTTTACTAAGCTTAAGATACGTGGTATCTACTCCATCTTCCTCTAGCCACAGGCCTGGTTTTGTAGATTGAAATTACACTGATTTGACTTGTTCTAGGTAAGTTATTATCAACTGCTATTCATAGAATCATAGAATAGTTTGGGTTGGAAGGGACCGTTTAAAGGTCATCTGGACCCCCTCTGCAATGCACAGGGACATCTTCAGCTAAATCAGGTTGCTCACAGCCCCATCCAACATGACCTCAAATGTTTCCAGGGATGGGGCATCTACCACTTCCCGGGGCGACCTGTTCCAGTGTTTCACTACCCTCATTATAAAACATTTCTTCCTTATATCTAGTATAAATCTTACCTCTTTTAGTTTAAAACCATTACCCCTTGTTCTGTCGCTACAGGCAATACTAAAAAGTCTGTCCTGATCCTTCTTATGCTTCTTATACCCTTTAAGTACTGGAAGACTGAAATAAGGACTCCCCAGAGCCTTCTCTTCTCTAGGCTGAACTACCCAAACTCTCTCTGTCCTCACAGGAGGGGTGCTTCATCCCTCTGATCATTTTTGTGGCCCTCCTCTGGACCTGTTCCAACACGTCCATGTCCTTCTTGTGCTGAGGACTCCAAAGGTGGAAACAGTACTCCAGGTGGTGTCTCACCAGAGCAGAGCAGAGGGGCAGAATCACCTCCTTTGACCTGCTCCCCACGGTTCTTTTGATGCAGCCTGGGATGCAGTTGCTAAAGCAATGCTAGTTGCTAAAGCACACATAGTGGATAGTTCTCAGGCTTTTCCTTTCTCCCCATTTTTAACATAGGGGGCATCTTGTGCTTTCTAGTCTCGATAACTCTACCTGGTTCTGAGATTTCATCAGCCAGCTGCTTCAGTATCCAAGGTTGTAACTCGGCTCTGAGCTACTCTGAGTGCATATTACTCACCTAAATACAGACTGACTTGTTTCTCCCATATTTGTACTGATGTTTTGCTCCTGAAGGGACTGTGTGGGTAACAGCACTCAGTGAGATAAGAACATTTGCTATTCTAATAATAGAGCAGAGGAGAACAAAACAAAGAATATAGTGCTTTCCGCTTCTTTGGAACACGTACCCTGTTTTATGTAATCACGAAGTGGCCTGCAGGCAGAGGTTTCACCGCGTGGAGGAAAGGGTTTCAGCTCTCTCATTGCCACTAGTAAGTGCAGCACACATTCCCACATCCCACAACGTGGTCGAGGTCTTGTGACTGTACAGCCTGCCCGTCCCTCGTCCTGTCATGCCCAACAAGTAGTGCCAAACTGGCTCATTTCAAGGAAATGCTGATATACTAGTAAAATTAGTGGGAATAAATCTATTTTAAAAACATGTTCCATGCCATATGGTTCCACTGGGGATAATAAAATTTGTGAATTTCCTTTCTGGCCACTGTTCAGTTGCTATAAAGTACCACATTGTAGTTTCTTTCAAGAAAGAAGTCCATTCATCCAAGTCCGTGTGTACGAGCAACTGAACAAAACTGGAGGCATTCAGTAGGTCTGGGCTGAGGTGTTGCTGTGATGGCAGTTCAAAGGTTATAATCTGCTAACAGGGAGCACATCATGGTACTTAGGTTATTAATTAGGGAAATGTTTTTTTATGTAGTGTGTAACTTATTCTCGTGTGGCAGGCATGGCTGAACAAGGAACCTCACTGGTAGTGATGACTGGAGTCTGCTGTCAAACTAACACCCGCTGAATCGCCAGTCGTGAGGTCTGTCCTGCCCTTTCATCCTCCGAATTCCCAGTCTTGAGACTGGCTTTGCCCTTTCTGACATCCACACTGGTTGTAGCACTCTTTAAGATGGGAAAAGTATGGAATAGTGATTCTCTGAAGCTCACATTGGAGCTTCATGACCAGAGCCTTCTGTTGTGCTGGTCAAAGCCTTAAAGAGCAATGGTAAAACTGCTGTTGACCTAACTGGGGCCAGGATTTAATTTTGTGTGCGTGGAGTCTAATTCGGTTTACGTTAGCAGGTACTAACCTGCTAAGGTAGGCACTAACCTGCTAACCTCTAACCTAAGTGGAGCCGTTACTTATGGTTACAGTCCAGATGGAGGCTCCTATCTTTTCTAGGTCATACCTATCTTTATGAATAGTAGAGAAACAAGTAAGAAAGACTCAATGGAAGCATGTAGTGGAAACCTTAGGGATATGCTACATCTGGGTAAACTGGGAGTTACTCTTCCTAGGCCTCTGCGGCAACGGGAGAGTTCAGAGATCCAAATCTCCTTTCCTGGCCCTGAACCACGGATAGGTGCAGTGAAATCCATGGAGTTACACTGGAGTCAAACCAGTGAAAAGCAAATAAGGAACAGGCCTGCGAAATTCCAGCAAATTACCCATTCTGTTGTTGGAAGCTTCATGCAAGTCTTGGGCTAAGATAGTCTGTCCATACATGCGAGTTATGTGAATGGAGGTTAACATATGTTTATAAAAAAGGCTGAGGAAGTGTTCAAGGGTCTGAGATTTCTTAACAGGAGACAAGAAGGAATATGATTCCTTGGAGCTTGCACTTGACTTGGTGTTTTACTTGGACTTTGCAGAAATGAAATGGAGCAAACTGCTCCACTGCAGCGTACTAAAAGGCACTGTGTTTAATTCAATGCCTGCTGGATGGATTGTGTTCCTTTCGGCAATCTCGTGTACACAGAAGAAAACAGACAGAACTGAAATATGTATATTTAAGAGTCATTTCAAACTGCCAAAGTGAAGTCTTCATTATTATTACCAAGACTATTACATTATTTGACAAATGGTGTTGACATTACCTGTCTGGCTATAAAATAATTATTAATTCTTGTAATAACAGCACTGATTTATATTTAATTTTTACCACAAAAGAATCCAAACAACTTTGTAAATCAAGTCAATGTTTCAGACATTTATGCTTATACATCTGTTTTTTTACTTGGATTCATCCTATCTAAATCCAGGTGTCTAAAAGTGGCAATAATTTGAAAGCCTGAATACCTCAGGCTCTTTGTATAGCTGAAGTACATTTCACTGAATTTCACTGAATTTTTAGAGTTGGAAGGGACCATAGAGATCATCTAGTCCAACTCCCCTGCTAAAGCTGGATTGCCTAGAGCTAGAGCATGTTACTCAGGAGCATCCAGGCGGGTCTTGAAAATCTCCAAGGAAGGGGACTCCACGACCTCCCTGGGCAGCCTGTTCCAGGGCTCTGTCACCCTCACTGTGAAGAAGTTTCATCCTCATATTTGAGTGGAACCTCTTATGTTCCAACTTCTGCCCGTTGCCCCTTGTCCTCTCACTGGGAACCACTGAAAAGGGTCTGGCTCCCTCCTCCTTCAACCCACCCTTGAGATACTTGTAAGCATTAATAAGGTCTCCCCTCAGCCTTCTCTTCTCCAGACTAAAGAGTCCCAGCTCTCTCAGTCTCTTCTCATAAGGGAGATGCTCCAATCCTTGAATCATCTTTGTTGCCCTTCGCTGGACTCTTTCCAGTAGTTCCCTGTCCCCTCTTGAACTGGGGAGCCCAGAACTGGACGCAGGATTCCAGTTGTGGCCTCACCAGTGCAGAGTAGAGGGGGAGAATGACTTCCCTTGACCTGCTGGCCACACTCTTCCCTATGCAGCCCAAGATTCCGTTGGCCTTCCTGGCCACAAGAGCACACTGCTTGCTCCTTGTCATTTTGCTGTCCACCAGGACCCCTAGATCTTTCTCTTCAGAAGTTGTCTCCAGCAGATCCACCCCTAACCTGTACTGGTGCCTGACATTTTTCTTCCCCAGGTGCAGGACCCTACACTTCCCTGTTGAACCTCATGAGGTTCTTCATTGCCGAGCCCTCCAGCCTGTCCAAGTCTCACTGGATGGCAGCACAGCCCTCCGGGGTGTCAGCCACCCCTCCCAGTTTGGTATCATCAGCAAACTTGCTGAGGATACACTCTGTCCCCTCGTCCAGGTCACTGATGAATATATTAAACAGCACGGGTCCAAGTATTGACCCCTGGGGGACACCACTGGTTACAGGCTTCCAACTTGAACCTGCTCCATTAATCATCACCCTTTGAGTCCTGTCACACAGCCAGTACTCAATCCACCTCACTGTCCCCTCATCCAGCCCATACTGCCTCAGTTTCCCAATGAGGATGTTATGGGAGACAGTGTCAAAAGCCTTGCTGAAGTCAAGATGACATCTGCTGCCCTCCCCTCATCCAACCAACCGGTTATGGCATCATAGAAGGCTATCAGACTGGTCAAACATGATTTACCCTTGGTAAACCCATGTTGCCCACACATTGTTCAAGAGTCCTTCAGAAGGTACCTTTAGAAAGCAGTTGAAGGCACCTAACCTTCGGATTGTCCTCAGAAGATGGTACATCAGCAGCTTTCCCCACCTGGAAAATGAGTTTTAGCGTTGCTAGTTATTCCATGATACTCAAGTTTTTCAGATATCAGGTCAATGTGTCGTGATTACATGGACAAGATTAAGCTTTTATCCAGACGTGCAAGCAGAAAGAAATTTTCCCCTAGTTCAAACTTGCAAAGACCTTTGTTACCTTGATTTTTTTTTTTTTTAATTTTCTTCCGTGATCCTCCCTAAAACTTTCCTCGAAAGTCCCCTCCTTCTTAAGGGACTAAGTACATGAATGATATTTTCTTCCTGTAGTTGGTGGCTTTTCACTCTTTTGATTCCAAGTTGATCTCTTGCTACTGTGTCAGGAAATTTTGTGGTTTAGCATTGTGTGATTTTTTTTTATTTATTGACCCTCTCTCACACTCATGACGCTCATGATTTTTTTTCTAGCCTATTGTTCTTACATCTTCCCTGCATCAACTAGCCTATGGGAGAGTAGCTGAACCTCCAAAATAGGAGATAGTTGTTGCCAGCTGGTAAAGCAAAGGACCAAAAATCCTGCCTGGTTTTTCTTCTTGGGCTGAAATGGTGAAGAATCGTTGAGGGAGATGGAGCTCTTTAATCAAAAGAAGAAGAAACTGCAAGGGAATGCGATAGTAACCCTCACACAAGATTGCTGCAAGCAAAAATCTTTGTCATGTCAGTGTACTTAGGACAAAAAGTTACAAGCTTGAGTTACATCACAGTATATTCAGGCCAGCTATTACCATTTCTAAATGGTAATCGGAAGGGCAATTACCCCTGCATTGCTTAGGGGAGATGTGACATCTCCCTCCTTGGCAGCTGACACTGGCATGGTGTTAGGATTTGTTCTAGGCACCACTGGGTGACCTAAACGGTTTCTTTAATTCCCTTTCCCATGTCCCTTTCTTTTTACTTTATTAAAATTATGATTTGCAAAGAAGTTAATTTAACGAAGAAAACAGAGAGAGAAAATCCCAAATGCACTGTCATACACGAGTGTCAAAATGATTACAACAGAGAGGAGTTAAAAGAGGTGAAAGAGTCGAGGGACATGGGAATATAAGTTTTAAAAAAAATGAAAGTTCATAATAACAAAGCCTAGTGCTATATCTTAGAGAAGAAGAACATTTTATCTATTTACAGAATCTCTGTGTAAGCTGATGTTACTGCACTAACATCCCCTCAGATATTTCACTGAGTCACAGTCCCGTATCACAGCTACACGCACCTACATGTGTCTCCCTGGGAAGCATCACCTGTGTGCAACACCGATAGCAAAGGACCCCGTCTGTCACATGCTTGTCACTTCTCTGGAGTTCTTCTTGATTGATTGACAACAGTGAACTTGTGTTTTAACAGATCTTTGATACCCTTTAGGAATCAATGGTTGCTATAGGGCAGTCCTTTGTTTGGGGTCCTTGCTGACTTCAGCCTCCATAAATCTTAGGCAAAGTTGCTGGGTTGCCCCATTTTTTTCTTGTTTGTTTGAAATGTATGTGTGTTTTTTCCAGCAGGCCAATGGGAAAAGAAATGCTGTGTGTCATATGCTGCAGCCCTGTTGCCATCCTGCTGGGAGGATGCAGCATCTTCTGCTGACAAGTCATTTTGTCCTGTGGTCTTAGAGTCCGGGTCTTGTGGGCTTGAGTGCAGGGCTTTTGGGCTTGACCTAAACATCTCATTACTCAATTTTACCGCTGAGAACGATGTTCTGGGAACAGTGTCAAGGGAATGGTGTTCTTCACTATCAGTACAGGCTATTCTTTTACCCCTTGTCCTGCTGTCTCATCTGGTGCTTTCACACACATATGTTTCTGTTCATACTGTCTTCATAAGACTCTTGATTTTTTTGTTTGTTTGTTTTTTTGTTTTTGTTACAAATCTCCACAAATTTAGCAGCCAGCTCACTCATTTTATCTGTGCACTGGGTCATTAAACAGTTTATCTGCCCGAGTCCATAAACATCCTCAATCTGCTGCCGCTGTTTGCCCACAATATATGTCAAAACTATTTATGAAATGCATGTTTATTTTACGCATTAATAAATTCTTCCACTTGAAGCATCGGAATGTGTATATAGTGCCTTCTTTTTGCCTGACACTGGACATCCCGACTGCTGCTAATGGTTTTGGTCTGCTGAGTGCAAGGGTTTGCATGTTGCTTCTCAGTAGAAGAGAAATCCACAATTTGAAATTGTAGCCTAATCAGAACAGAGCTGGCTTTATTTATACTTAGTCGAAAGCAATTTATACCTTCCTCTATCTAAAGTAGCAGATTTAATTATAGATTCATCCAGCTCATATCTCTTCTGAAATTGCTCCTGTAACACAGCCTGGTATAACCCCACGTAAATCAGAATTAGCAACCCGAAGTAGTTAGTCACATGCCATTTTGGCAGCTGTTGGGAACAGTGCCATCTAGTGCCATTATTATAGCAGCGTTAACACCATGGGGTACAGAAGCAAGTAATAAACAACTAGAAAAACCATCATCAGAGGTGCAATAAGAGCTCTGCTTAAATTACCCTTCTTATTCTAACAATGATGTTGAAATGCGTCCGTGGAGAACTCAGTAAAAGCCCTAGCTATTTTTATTGTAGACAGATTTCTAGGCAGTTATCTATGATTATTGCACATGAAATAGCTTCTGTAGATGCCATTATGCTATTACTGCTTGCAGTTTCTAATTACTGTATTTTTTACTTCTTTTACAGTGGTGTTGAATTGGAATTCCTAGTCCTAACGGAGCAACACTCACAGGTATAGAGCAGATGATAGTTTCCCTTTAAGTGAAATGAATCTCGTGCGCACGCCTGCTGCTCATCTTCCTTTCACTGTAAACACCCTCCCTCTGTCCAGGCCTCAAGTTGGATGGGAAACAAGTACAGTAAAGTGTTGTTGTTTGGACCAGTTCCTACTTCCAATCTCGTTGCTGGCTGATGACCCACGGAGCAAGCCCTAGACAGAAAGTACATGCGCAGCCTGAACATAATTATGCGGGGTCAGATAAATAGCCCTCGTAATAATTTCCCTGTGAGCATGTGAATCACAGAAGACTGTACAAAAGATCAGGCAGAGATCAGGGTCTCCTGATACTACCTTTGTAATTCGTGTTGTTAGGAAATCTGCTTTCCACTCCCCATCGCTTGTGCAACAGCCCATAGAGTCAGAAAGTTCTTGCTGCTCTCGTGCCCCCCGTGTTTAGCTGTCTGTCTTCTCAGACCCAGAGATATTTTATGTCACATTTCTGTGGCGTCACTTGCCTCATCGCAGCTGCTGAGAGCATTACAGAGCTCAGGTCTGCACGTACGATCTTCCTGTTTCACTACAAGGGAAATCTTGGGAAGATGGTTCTCACACTCGAACTAATGAGTTAGCAAAGAGTAATTTTGAACTAGTCATACCAGCGCAGGAACTGCATTTCACTAGTAGCTGCTGCTGGAAAGGCAAGTCATTGAATATGTATTTGTAGGGACATACAGCCATAGAACATTTGTGATAAATTTTGATTTTTCATTAACCCTCCCCAAAAGTGCTACTATGCTGATTGTAGAGTAAGGAGGAGTTATATTTTGTTAATGAAGACACAGAACATTCAAAGTATCTGTAATATAAAACAATTTTATAGATTTTTTAAAAAAACAACCAGCTTAAATAATGCAATTTTGATTGATTTAACTCTGACTTGTAGTGATGACTGTGGTGACTTAAGGTTCCCGCTGAGGAAAAACAGGTAGCTGAGGTGACCAGTATGGCCATGAGGTGACTAAAGTGGCCCTAGGTGACTTGTGTGCTCTGGACTTTCTGCTTGCTGTGTCTTGAAAAGTTCTGGGCACAGAAACCTCTATGTCATATAGACAGATATTATCGAGTCGTCTTACTGTCTTCCATCTTACGACACAGTTTTCTTACCCTTGCCATTGCAAGTTTTTTTGTCATTTTCCAAGAAAATCTCTGAAAATCATTCAGGAATTTTTGGTAATGTGGGACTAAAACCTCAGTCTGTTCTAGGACATAACCTCAAATCATATTCCAAACCACGGTCCCAGCCTAGTCCAGAGCTGGCCTTTTAAATATTCTACCCTTCAGAGCTACACTGTGGTCTGCTTTCAACTATTTGGGCTACAACTTGCATGTATTATATGTCAGGTGTTGCATACCATGTCTTCAAACAATTTAGGAGATTCACAATAGCTCGTTCTAAGTGATTTGAAACAAAGATCTCTGTTCAAGCACGGGATAGAGCTTTCCTGGGAAGTCTGAGGCAAATCAGACATCACTTCTGTACTTTGTTTTTTAGGAAAGGACTCCTGGAAGACATTAGTAACTATTGACAACACAGCACTTGCAAGGGCTTGTCCAGTTAAATCTTTTACCCATTAACAGTATTTGAAATGTATCACATCTCCTTTCGCTGTCACTACCTGAAACCTACCTGAAAATGTATTTATGACATGGAAATAAGTATTTTTTTCAGGTTGGATTAATTATGCTCAGGCAGAAAGCGTAGAGATAGCTGCAAGGAAATGCTGTTCTGGAGCCAGAGTTCCTCCTGGTGCTGACCACAGACAAGCTGACCACGAACATCCAACTATTATGTCAACCATTTTTATCTTCAGGCTAAATTGCCCATGCAAATATCATTACAGGATAATTTTCCTCCTGTCGTTCTTCCCTTTCCCCCTAATCAGCTACTCTATTAGCTCAAGCCAAAAACTTGTTGTCTTCATTGATGTGTTTCTTAGAGCTCAGAGGGAATGGCACCTATTGGTCTGATAGCAAGCACTGTTGCTCGGGAGGAGGAATTTTCTCCTGTATCACTCTCTATTCTTCCACATCTTCCATACGTAGATGGAAGATGCCTGAATGCTGGTACAATTTGTTTCAGCGCCAGTGCTGAATGCTTCCAAGTATGTGTGGAAAGGAGGTTGTCTTAAAATGATAGCGGGATGGTTAGTAACAGTTCCACGCCAGGAACTTGCAGGGAGGTATGGCTGCAGTAGGCAAGCTCACTTTCCTTGGAAGCCTTCATCAGCTTCTGTCCGTGCAAGATAAAGTTTACAGATTTGAGACTGTTAATGCTTTTGTATTTTACTTGTGGAATGAACACAATGTTTTAGCTTCCGAGACTCCAGTAATTTCAATACTTGCTTCAAAGGGACTATAGGAGAATGTTGTAGATATCTACATAGCATCATGGATGCTGTATTGGACACTTTCATTGCTGATACCCAATAATGAAACACAGAATGTTTTGATAAGGGAACTATTCTACCATTGTTATAAGCTTTTTAAATTTCATGGTGAAAGCTGAAATGCATATTTGCAGGAGAGAAAGCTTTCTGAACAAGAATCTTGTTTTCTGCTGTTCAAGGTCTGTCAAGAAATTGTGGTAAATGCAGTGGGAATATTATCTGTTATAAATTAGTATTTCAGTTTGCTTTACTTATCAAGAATTCATTTTATTGTGTTCCCCCAGACATAATAAAATAGTTTAGTACATTAACTAACTGCATCATCAAATACACTCCCCTTCTTCTTTTACTTCAAATATTATATCTCTCCCTTTTTAGCTCTGGAAGTTTCCTCAGAAAACTTGATTCTCAGGGGTGTCAGAAACCTGCATCTCCTCCCAGTTTCAGTGGGAATATACTTAACAGTGTTAGCAGTAGTTCTTAAGAAGGTAAGTTAAAAGTTTCAAAACTAAAGTTAGTATCTTGCATTTTGAAAATGCTGAAACAAATGTTGCAGGAATTAGAAAGATAAATTTTCCATGCATATGATTTTTCACAGTTTTTTCATCATTTTCATCTCAACAAATGTGAGATACTATTTGACTATCAAAATGCCAGAAAAAAGGGTTTTCCAACTTCTTCCTCTGTGTTTTGCTACTAAAAAGAGGGCAGAAATAAAAGGAGAATAAGATAGAAAGAAAAAAACCCCAAAAAACTATTTTTCAAAAGTAAAAAATAGAAACATTACAAAAATACTTTAATTTTTTTTTTTTAATGAGTAAAACAAAAGCTTCTCAAAGCAAAATTCCAACCAGCTCTACTAGTCATGGATTTCCTGTCACCTGGTATTGAACCAGCTTAATTAAACCTGGGATGAGTGGTAAGGATTAGGCAGCATACCAATCTGAGAAACTTCACAACACGTCTGCTCCACAATGGAATTCTTATCTTTATCATTCCTGAAAGTGACTAGATTTCTCTCTCTTTTTGGCTTAGATCTCACCTTTTGAGTTACTTTAACTAAATAACCAGTTCAAGTGAAGCCAAAGTGTCTTACAAGAGGGTCTGCTCAATGAAGGTAAGAAGGATGTGTAGCTGTATTTTTTCCTCAAAGGTGCAAATGTTCCTGGAGAAAGTGTCTCTCTTTTCTCTTCCTCTGACTTTCCCTCACAGTTTCTTTCTCTGTTCTGTGGAACAACAAGAATCAGAATATCACTAGCTACTTTTTCCAACAACAGAATATTGCCATAGCAACAGATAAAGTGAGTTTGGGATGGTTTTTTTTAGTTTTTTAAATAAAAGAGTGCACACACATCAGCTGCTTAGGATGCAATACAATATATATTGGACACACCGCATTCCAATTTCATGAACTCATATTTCCATCTAGGATTTTCTGAAGAGGGAAATGGGAGTTTGACCTGAAGATACCATTTCATCTGTTCAGACATAACATGTCATATGTATATGATTCTTATCACTAGTGGCTGTTGCCTTATGCTTCAGATCTAAAACCAATTATATTTTACTACTCTCAGGCATCCCTTGGCCACATCTACCAGTTAGTTGCTGCAGGTTGGCTCACACAGTCTGTCTCACTGCAGATAAAAACCCACCCTTTAGTTTGAAACATCTGCTGGATGATGATACATGTACAGGCCAGATTTGGATCTGAGTTGTACAGCTGGAGTGATAAGCAATACATTACTTAACATGAAACGTACTCATGCGTATATACTGGCTTGGTCTTCCTATCCCTGAGATAGCTGGGAGGAGGGATAAATGAGTTCATCCGAATGGCTGTATGCAGGAACATTTGCAGTCAATTTACATACCAATTCACAAACTGAAAATCTGGATAGAGTGATTCTGGTTGTATTTGTTAGATGATCTCCAGATTGCCTTAGCATGTCAGCATTTCATATGCAAAGTTACAAAAGAATCTGTTGGTCCATTTGAAATGAGATAGTGCTCCCTATAAAGCCCACAACTGCTACAGGGACAAGATATAAAACAGAGAAAGAACACTGATGAAAGTCTGTTTAATTCCTTTTTACATTTCTCAGACCATTTGCTTTATTACAGCAAATATAATGTAAATCTCCCTGAAGTCATATTAGTAAATCTTAAATTGTCTGCCAAGAGTCTGCCTTGAAACATTATACACTTCAGGGTGGTGTTTTGCTACTACTGTTCTACAGGAACTGCTATTTTCACCCCAAAGACTGTTTTATTTTCTACAATTTTGTACCATATGGTATTATCTTCTTGCTATCTTGGAACTGGCCCAAGATGCATTCTAAGAATTGATCCCACTCTTTCTTTACTTATATGAATGCTTGGACCATGCTATCAGACTGCTGTCACAATCTGCTGTCACAGGCTCATGCACCAGGGGAGGTTCAGATTGGATATTAGGAAAAATTTTTACACTGAAAGGTTTATTAAGCCTTGGAATGGGCTGCCTAGGGAAGTGGTTGAGGAATCATCCCTGGAGGTATTTAAAAGACGGGTTGACGTAGTGCTTAGAGACATGGTTTAGTGATGGGTTTTATCCGAGTTAGGTTGGTGGCTGGACTACAGGATCTTAAAGGTCCCTTCCAACCTAGACAATTCTATGATTCTATGATATTCTACTGAGAAGCTTCAGAAAGTGTTTTGGGAGAGTCTATGGGGGCAACATTGCCTGTGACATAATGTTTCTGCAGTATGCTTATTGCTGGATAATTTAGGAAGTTAAATTAATCTTAATCTGTTTGACTAATTTTCAATCCAGAGTTCAATTCATGTAAGCATGGGATTTAATAAAGTTCTGTGTGCTGTAAGATGCACTTTAGACTTACATCACCATTTACTGATTCCCATCAAGGGTCACAGATGACATCAGCAAGAAGAGAATAAGAAAAGATCAGAGATGCAGGACATCAGTATTTAGTACCCACTGAATACAGTGGTAGCTAATAATGCGAAGAACAGGGCAGTGCATATTAAAACCTCAATTACTACACTTACATTGCACCAGTTGAAATACCCAGATGACACATATAATTAACTGAGATACAGCAATGATCTTAAATATATTTGGGATTTGCTTTTTTTATTAAATAGAAGTTCTTTTTTGTTCCTGGTAACCTGAACAGAGACTCTGGAAAAGCTTCCAGCTTTGAGATCTGCAACTTCAGAGACTGGAGTACAAGGATTTAGATAAAAGGCAGATATGAGACCCTTTACAGTTTAATGTTCTTTTTTGTTTTTTTTTAAAAGCAAGGCAACTGAACTACATATCTTGCCTGAAAAAGAAGATACGGATCTTCTTAAGGATTCAATGCATCCTCTTATGGTAGTAGCTTTTTGAAGTATGTATTATATGTGGTGCAAATAACAAAAAAAAAAAAGCTGTATTTTGTATACAGCGGTTGTCAGACTTCAGGGTTAGTGTAGGCAAGTGAATTCCATCTTTTCCTGTAAAAGAGATTTCTTATAGTTTTGATGACTCATCTTTCCTTAACACTATATATTTATCCCAGCATAGAATATAGCAGTGCTCAGGCATGACAACTTCTGGAACTACAATCAGAGATGGTAAGGCATGTGGGAGAAGGACTGTGTGGAGAACCATGTCTGGTAAAAATGTTGGGAATGACTTCTGAAACATAATTGTCATGGTTATTACCCTTTTATCGTATTCTCTTGCTGTATGCAATAATGTGAAGTATACACATGCAGAAATATTTCAGGCTGATAATTTATTTCCCTACCTCAAAGAAGAAGAAGAAAAGAACAAGATACAGGGCAAAATTTTCCAAAATGCCCCAGTGATTTAGGTTTATTTCCAAGTGTAGCGCAGCATGAGTAGCAGCAGGAGTCCACTTGCCTAATTCTAGCTGTGTGAGAGTTCCTTGAGCCTATAACAAGCATATAGACTCTCTTCTTCTCCATGGAGTGAGCTAGTCATATCCAGAGGGGAATGAGTTCCCACCATCTTATGTAACTGTTTTGGGATGAAAAGAATTATCATCTGAAAATGTATTTTTCTCTCCAAATGCTGTATAGGGAGTCTAGGCAATGGGCAGAGATGTAAGTATCAAATATCTGCCATCTAATCCTGGGTGAGGCGAGTTCTGTGTTTAATATCTAACCCCCCTTTTAGGCATTCACACAGAAATTAGACACCTAAACATCTTTTTCTCTCTGACTGCCACGTAACTAAAAGCCAAAATTTATAAATGGGACCAAACAATGTAGGTGCCTTGTCGAGTTCAATGGGAGAAAATGAACCTGTTCCCAGTTTAGTCCTGTGTTTGCAGAGAGGATAAAATCCAACTGGGAGGTTTGCTGATTGAGAAACAAGTGATTTTTCTGGAATACGCACAAAAATAGTCTGAATTGTCCAATGTCAGCCTAGGTGACACAAATTCAATACAGAACAGATAAAAACAAAGACAACCCTTTCTTCCAACTCCACACACACAGACACATATGCAAAATTCACAACATAATTATAATTCATAATACAAGTAGTTCTATGGGTTTGGTAGAATTTAAATTATAGTACAAAAAGTCTACTTAATGATATTTTGGATGAAACTGCTCTACCCTTAGAGGACATGGAAATCTTACATTATTCTTGACGACTCTGGAAAGCCCTCCAATATTAAAAGAATAGCTCTCAGGTTTTGTGAGTTTTTTGAAGCAAAAAAAAAAGATTGTAATACAAACCATATGTATTTGGTTGCCAATGAGACTGATTTTTTTTTTTTTTTTATCAAAACCAACCTGTATCGAACAGAACAAATAAAAGTGGAGATCTGAGAAGTCATAACGTGTGTAGCATTTAAGCTGCAACTTTGCCTGCAGATTCAGCCAAGATTAAGAGCTACCAAAACAAATCGTGGCCTTGCATTAGGTGCCTCTGACTCCCCCGTGATGCGCAGTTGTTCATCAAAGATCAGAAGGTTTGTAAATCCCTGTTCCGAGTCCTGCGGCTTTATACACCTTTTATAGTGATGAACTCCAAGGTCTGGGTTTTACTGTAGTTCTCCATATAGAGTTCTTCTCTACTTAGGTTACTCTGTTGAACTCCTGCTGTATATATTTTCCAAAACAGTTTTCCCCATAGAAACCAGGAATAATAACTTTTTAAAAAGCTGTGGAAAATATTTCAAATAATACTAAGCTTCTGCTGCTTCCCCCCTCCAAGCTCAATTACAATAAATATTTAAAAGGGACAGGGAAGTTATTCAAATACAAGGCTGCATTTTCCATTACATTAAAAAAATTAAAATTGAAAATGGAGTCTTTGCTACTTCATTAACGTTTTTTTTGTTAGATCCGTTTTTTTAGATAAAATGAGCAGAGTGTAATTAAAACAAACACAGCAAACCTTTCTTTTTTTTAAGTAGGGCTGTAAATGTAAATAAAATTAGTCTTGCAGCTATGTCAATCTCATCTTTTCATATGATGGCACAAATTCTGTAACACAGCATTACGGGGATTCTGTCACTGTGACAAATTTAGAAGTAAAATAAAGACTTGATAGACCATAACATATCACTTGCTCCAGACATTTGCTATATCTTGCTATATTAGCATAAAGCCCTGCTATAAATGATATCGGTACATTTAAAATAAGTCAAGGAATTTATCCCCACTCGCTCAGCGAAATATCCACAGGCAATTTTCTCCGAAACAGCTACTTTAGTGTCAAACAAAATAACCTCCCCACATGGGTGAAATGATGGTGATTTCAGCTCTTCACCGAAGAAACGGGAGAGCCCAGGAGCCTGTGTGCCGTTACCCAAGTTTGGCTGATGTGTGGTAGCTCGTTATGGTCCAGTGACTCAATTACTAGTGTTGGTGTGCCATAAAGTGCACATAGAAGGAGACCTATGGACTGGTCTGCAGTATGGAAAATGGCCGAGAGAGCTGTTGTCAGCTGAAACCAGAACAGCTTGTTATGTGAGCGCTGCCCGGAGTAGAGATACCCTTCCTTTTCTGCGCAGTGAGTTAATTAAACCAAGATAATGGAAGTGGAGAGCGCTCAGCTGGGAGCTATGGCGAATGAGCCCACACCCGCAGTGGCTGTAGGGTCATTTTCCTCACATTCTCAGAATCACAGAATATTCATGGTTGGAAGGGACCTTTGAGATCATCGAGTCCAACCACAAAAAAACGCAACCAACCAACCAAAAAAAAAACCAAACCAAACCAACCACACCCACCCCACACCCACCCACAAACAGACCCAACCCAACAATCTCGGGCACTAGAGCATGCCCTCAAGTGCCAGAAACGTCTACACGTTTCTGAAATACCTCCAGGGATGGTGACTCCACCACCTCCCTGGACAGGCTGTTCCAGTGCCTGACCACCCTCTCAGGAAAGTCATTCTTCCTAAGATCTAATCTAAACCTCCCCTGCCCCAACTTCAGACCATTTCCTCTGCTCCTGTCATTATTCCCTTGGGAGAAGAGGCCAACAACCACCTCTCTCCACCCTCCTGTCAGGGAGTTGTAGAGGGCAATGAGGTCTCCCCTCAGCCTCCTCCAGGCTGAACACCCCCAGCTCCCTCAGCCGCTCCTCATAAGACTTGTTCTCCAGACCCCTCACCAGCTCCGTTGCCCTTCTGTGGACCCGCTCCAGCCCCTCAATGTCTTTTTTGTGGTGAGGGGCCCAAAACTGAACACAGGCCTAGAGGTGAGACCTCACCAGTGCCCAGTCCAGAGGCACCATCACTGCCCTGCTCCTGCTGGCCACGCTGGTCCTGACACAGGCCAGGATGCTGTTGGCCTTCTTGGCCACCTGGGCACACTGCTGGCTCCTGTTCAGCCAGCTGTCCACCAACACCCCCAGGTCCTCTTCTGCCAGGCAGCTCCAGCCACTCTGTCCCAGCCTGGAGCGCTGCAGGGGGTTGTTGTGACCGAAATGCAGGACCCGGCACTTGGCCTTGTTGAACCTCATCCCGTTGGCCTTGGCCCATTGATCCAACCTGTCCAGGTCCCTCTGTAGAGCCTTCTGACCCTCAGGCAGATCAACACTCCCACCCAGTTGGGTGTCATCTGTGAACTTGCTGAGGGTGCACTCAATCCTTCTACCTAGATCATTGGCGAGTCCTGATTTATTAAAACTTTTTTTTTTCTTTTTTTTTTTTTTCCCCTGCTCCCACTGTTCCTCTACCCTGTAGGTTCCTTTGGGTTTCGCCGGCCGAGCCGATGGGTGCCCACCGTGGAAATCCCTGCCAGCTGGGGGTTTCCAGCCTGCTTCGGAGTGAGGGGCCAGATCTCCGCGGGTGTGTTAACATCCTCTTAGAATTTTTACCACTTCCCACCCCCCCACCCCATATTCCCTCCCACCCCCCCCTCCACCCGCCCAAAGCCACCAGGTCCAGCAGCTTCTGTCCTTAAGCTGCCCATCCGCCACATCCACCTACGCTCGCTCCTCCATCCCCATGCAGGGAGTGAGGGACCGGGGAACGGCACATCCCTCCCCGCCGGCTGGGGGGGCCGTGTCACCGGACGAGCATCGCCGCATCCCGCCGCATCCCGGCAGCTTCCTCCAGCCCCGTTGCTGGCGGTGATGGAGCCCGGTTTGGTTCTGCAATGCTGGTGCCTCAGCCTGAAAGACCCCCCCCAACCCCCCCAGAGTGGCTTTGGGAGGCGGCGGTGGCCCAGCTCTCGGCTGCTGGAGGGTAGCGTGGAAAATCTGGTGGCATATTGGAGGTGGGGATACCCGAGAATCGGCTTGTGGGTCTTTTTCCGTTCACTTACAGGTCCAAACATACCCCGAAACGTTTTGAATTCCCGTTATTGCTTCCCCCCCTTCCCCCCGCCCCGCAGCAGATTGAAAAGCCTGGATGCAAAAAAATAATCTCTGAGCAGGACAGAATGTGTTCTGACGTTTAAGAGCCTTTCGTGTTTCCTAATCCTTTTAAAAATGCATTTCCAAACGTTTTAGCTTGTCACGTAGAGGAGTGAAAGCACTTCGTTTAGAACAGCAGAATGGAACACGGTGGTTGCCTCCCCCTTCGTTTTGCCCTCCTCTTTCCTTCCTGTTTAAACAATTTGGTAGAAACGACAGGGCTGAATGACAATGAGCCAAGTTTTCATGTTTTGATAAGGAAAATTGTGACCATAAATGCCACTCACTTCTGTCTGAAATCGTACGGATTTCCAGAAACGTCATATGACGGTGCTATTTTAGATGATGATTAGATGGGTTAAAGATTTCATTTTATCTTCTTTAATGAAACAGAGATATATAGCAGAACTCAGAAGCTTTCAATCCACAGTCTTTTTTTGAAAGCATTGAAGGGAAGGGGAAAAAAGCAAAAAATGTAAATGCAAGTAAAATACTTCCAGTGCAGGAGAGGACTGTTGAGAACTTTCTCAGTTGCTCAGTGTCGTGCTGTGTTGTTGTTTCAAGTCAATGGGAGATAACAGGAGGTGCTAATTTTCCCTAGACCTGAGGTTTCCCTACTTTCTTATCCCTACAGTCAGGAGGTAAGAAATATCAGAGGAAAAGGAACAAGCTGGGTTTGCCAAGATTTTGATGAGCCCTGCCAGTGCTTGGCCTCAGCCATCCAACTGCATTCTCAGCCCAGAGCTCGCTGTAATCCCTTTCGTGGCATGAAAGCATCTTTGACTCCGATCCATTGGAAACTATTTGCTCTCTGGTGATCGAGATGCAACCCCTGGATTCTACAAGGTCTCAGTGAATTCTGCCCTAAGGACCTCCAGCTCTGCTACCTAACGACTGAACAGCTATGCCCCAAACTGCCCTGTGCTACCATGTGTCTGGTGGTGCACCACTGAGTCCCGCGTCTTTGCTGTTTGTAGCCACGAGTTGTAGGGCTCAAGTGAAAGTATCAGGGTGAAAAATCTGAACCTCGGTATATCTTGGTTCAATGGCACTGCAAGAAAACGAGTGAGCAAACCCACCGACTGCATGTCAGCTCTCTGGGTACTTCTTTCTCTCTAAGTAAACACAGACAATGTATTCTGCGGCCAAACAATATTATCCCTCGTAAATTAGGGCTATTGTATTGAAAACAATATTCCTGGTGTGAGCAACAAATTTATTTTGAGTTGCATTTCAAGTTTTAAAGAATCCGTTTCAAAAGGAACGGATCTGCGTGATCAAAAAGTGGGGTCGGGGTCTGTATTTTGAGCAGAGAAGTCCAAAGGGGTCTAGGGTAAAGTAAAATAGCTGAATAGGCTTCTTTTTTCTCTTCTGCTCAAGATGATGGAAGACGTGCAAAATTATGTTGTCAAATTCAAATTATCCAAGATTAATGCAGGAGAATTCAAAAGCTGAATCCCTGCAAGCCTGCCAAAAGTGAGACTACCTTGTCTAAATCAATTACTTCAGAATAGCCATCTGCTAATAGTCTGTGCGCTGTAACGCAGCCTCGCAGAATCTTACTACTCCAGTGAGAGAAAAATGAAAATAAAAGCAAGCAGAAGAAATCCCAGGGGACTGTAGCTTCAGGAGGCGAAAAATCGGTGCTTTTTGCTTGCCTGTCTCTTCCCAGTTTCCTGCCCCCTTCAGCATATGAGCAAGACAAGAAGAGTTTGTGCACTTTGGAAACTCGATAGGAGGCAGCAGCTGATCTTCCCATCACCAGCCTAAAAATAATCCATTCCAGGGCTTGGAGCGGCTTCACTAAGTGGAGGAAAATCCTGCCATCGGGATGATATTGATCACATAGCACAACCGAGTGACAGTTTGGGTTGGTATTTTGTTTTTGTGTTTATGAAGGTAAGCTGCAGAGTTTGATCTGACATTCAGCAATCAAACGGGGCATGCGATGACCCTCCCCCATTATCTCCCACTAACCACCTCCTCCTCCTTCCCTTTATATCTGTGGGACAGGGCTGCTCCTTCTTCTTTCCTGGGATTACGACTCCAATCTCTTTTTCCTTTTCCTTTTCCATTCGCAGGCATTCTCAGCTTTTGCTGTCCCCTCCTGCGGATGTTTTCTTTGCTGCTGTTCGCAGGGTTACGCTGCTTTTTTTGAACTGTCCTGCCTTGGCGTGTGAAGCTGAAGGTTTTACAGCAGGCAGTGTCGCACGCCGGTGTGGGAAATCACACTGTGTTAAGGAGCTTACCAAAAAGGAAAGCGAGCAGTGTGTTAGATGTGTGTGAGACGGCTGCAGATGGCTGCGTGAAATGCTTTGCAGCGCCAGCAGCCTGTGTAGCACCGCTGCTGCCGTGATTCTCTCTCTCTGCCTTTGGAGCCTGATCCAAAAACCTACCAAAGTCAATGAGATTCTTTGCGTTGGCTTCAGCAGCATTTGGATCAGGCTGCTGCCAGTTAGCAGCGCGGATGCTGACAAGTATCAGAGGTAATTCATCACCTTAAGGCCCGAGGTAACTGGGGCAGTGCTCTAGCAAGGAAGCAGGGGCTATTTAGAAGAGTGGTCACAGCTTAAATAGGAATAAAAAGGAAAATATTTTTTTGTATGGGATCATTTTGGATAAAACAGATTTTAAAGGGGCAGCACTTTTTGCCATTACCTTAGTGGAACTCTCTGCAAATAATGCATAGACTATAGATCACATGAGTTGTGTGAGGTCCAGTGCTTTTAGGAAGGTAAGAAGAACAAACTAGTGGGTTTATACCTAGAAAAAAAAAAGATTCAGAGCACTAACCTAAAATCTGTGGCAAAACTCAGGCCTTCCAGTGTGCTTATCCAAACCTATAAAGTCATAATTTAACTTTAGTTAAAATTTTCTCTGTGAAATTCAAGAAGGAAAGACGAATCTTTGCTTTTGTAATGACTTAATTATTAAGAAGATAAGAACTAACTACTTTTGTAAAACTGCATGCTTTCTCCATTCTGCATCTGTATGCATACACATATCTATATATGTGTGTGTGTATATATACATGTATATGTGCATATGTGGGCACACAATGCACATTATGTGTAAGACCAAAAGAAAAAATAATCTAAACTGAGACCCAGGTATGCTCTGTAAACTGGTACATTTTAATTAGGAAGTGCAGCTATTGATTATTTTTTTTAATATAGCAACAGAACTATTGAAATAAATGTTTTTCAAAATATCCTTATTTCCCCCAAACAAGGTCCACCTGAGGAGTGTATTTATACTCTTTTGTTTATAGTCATAAGTATCTTGCAGAGCATGCTGAACAGAGTGATAATTCAGGTAAGATGAAACTCTTGAATATGACAGCTTTTAAGTGCACTTTAAAATGTCTTTCATGAGAATTCTTACAGTTTTGCACTCGGTGAGGATGTTCTCATCATTTTTATGGAAATTTAAATTATCTGCTATTTTCCCATTGTCTTCTTCACAATTGCTTATGGAAAATATATCTCAGGAACTGGCTTGGTGCCCTGAGAATCCCCATTTATGCTTGTTAAAATGAGATTTGTAAGTGTTAGGTTCAATGCTACATCATATTAATGTTTACAACTTTGTCCTTTTTTTTTTCCCCAAAGCCTTTTCTCTTGTTCACAGTGAGTATTTATTCTGCCACTACTTTCATACTGATTTCTGTTTATTATAGTATGACAATGTCAATACACCTTAATCCAAAACCAGAAAGCCTCAACTTGCCAGTGATGGGGGTTTTAGGATGAAAATTTAGATGGTTAAAGGACATAAGTTTTTTTAGCTATTTCATTACAGGATGATCTACTGTTCAGATAGTTCACATCCTCATTAAAGTAAACCAACAGGGAATCAGATTCCCAAGTGATGTAAAGGACAGCTGAAACTTGCCTTCCACTGGCACCATCATGGGCCCGTCCTCCTGATTGTTCTTTCCATTCCCCTCATCTGTGAAGTTTTGCTTGAGGCTTTAGCTTGTAGCTGCCTGTTCAGCAAAGGCTGTTTTCAAAGCGAGAAAGAAAAAATACATCTGAAAATTTCTGGCCAGTTCTAGAGTTTGTGAAGACTGACATTAAATTGATCAATTTGTCCATAACTTTGAAGGACAAAGGCCTTCCAGCCTACAAGTGTTAAAATGAAAAATTACCTGGTATTTTCCCCCCCTGTTAGGGTGCTGAATGTGGCTGGTACCCTCAGATAGCATGTGCTTGTTATTGGAAGATCTTTATCACATCACTCCATTTCCCAACTGAAATGCTGGGTTAAACCTAGTATGCTTGGCAATCTTCTTATAAAGTATAAAATTCCTGCTGTAATAAGTAGTGAAGCAAATATATTATGGTGTACTCACTTTGGTGTAACCACCCCAGCATAATTTGTTGGCCTACTGTATTCAACAGGAAGGGAAGTTATCTCTGGGAAAGACAGTTTTTGTAACGGCTACGAATAGCATTGTCTTCTTAAATGAGTATATGAGGATCTCAACACTTAATCTGAAAGGCTGCTACTATCTGGTGAGAAATAGTGGTCAATAACTTCAGAGGACCAACAGATTTCAAAACAACTTGCTACCCTTTCATCTGTTCTGTCCTGAATATGCCTGTATAGGTTATTTATGTATTTTACTGTTTTAATGGGGCAGTTGGACTGCTCCCAATTTTTGCAGACATTGCTAGACAAAGCCATAGGCTGGTAAAGAAAGCTCCAAAGATTACAACCTGAATGTGAGCTTAGAGAAAAGGTCTTGGCAATCCGTATGAGAAGAAGAAGCCTTTGCTTTCCAGTGAATGTCCTTTTCACGTAGATAAAGGTTTGCTAAGAAACCAGTGGGCATTTCTCAGCCGTTATGCTCCATGGCTCATGTGTCCTGCAGGAGCTAACTTTGGGATTGAAGCATGGCAGCTGCAACAGCTCAGCGCCCATCTCGAGCTCGCTGTGTTCAGGGCTTCTTATCTTGGGAACAGCACCCTGGCGATATAAGACCATTAATTCTAAGACTGAACTAATATTTGCCTGGCTCCCCGTTAGACTGTGTAGCCTACAGCGCAGCAGGCAGCTGCCTCCTGCTGAGGATGATAAGACCACCCGGCTTTGCTGTGTCGTTCACCTACGTGCAGTCCCAGGAAGCCCAGGTTTGTGCTGCTGCCAGTGTTACCAAGGAAGGGCTCTTGGCAAGTGTTAAGAGGGCAACTGCTGCTAAGGAATGTGATAACCTCTCTGAGTTGAAGCAATCGCTGCTTTTCTCTTTTCCATCCCTTGACAACACAAGTCTCTTCAACTCTCCTCATGGGGCTTTGCAGCCCAGTTTTTCCTCTTTGATCTCTCCCTGCGTACTTAAGCGTGGCCTAAAAAGTCTGTCTCCTCCTCTTCGGTAAGGAGAAAATCACCTTTGGCTACCCGGTAGGAAACCTTGCGTCAGCTCTATATTCTAACTTGCTTAGGGCTAATTCAAAGATCTTCGGCATTGCTCTTCGTCACAGGGTTGTTCGGTGTGATCAGCATTCTGTCTTTGACAGTGATCAACAACCTCAGGAAAATCTAAAAAGCCTTCAGTGTATTTAATTATGCTCAGCACTGAGTGAAGCAAACAGCACTTCCTCGAATAGGCAAGGCATCTCTCTACAGACCTAGCTCTGACTGAAGCCCAGGATTGACTTACTAGAAGAGTTAAAGCAAATGGAAGAATACTTTAATTATTATTAAGGGAACCAAATTTGGTCAGTGATCAGTCATAAAAGTGTCCCATCTTCCTTTCTAAATCCAGCCGCGGTTTCTGATGAATAACAACAGTAAGCACAAATGCGATTCTTCATGTTTTTTTTTCTAAATTTGTTGTTCTTCCATTTCACGTTTTCATTTCATTTCATGAAATCTTATGGTTTTACAGAAGAGGAGGGAATAGTGCAATTTCACTCAGCCTTTCGTTGGTTATCTGCAGTCAGGATCTTCCAGACTGTCTTCATTTCCAGGCTCAGTTTTTTGAGTGAAAATTTTTAAAACTGGGGACTCATTAAAAGTCCACATAGCTGAGGCCTTTTAGAACTCTTTAAAATTTTTAGAATTTAAATTAAAGATCTCTGTAGCCTTAACTCCCAATATGGAAATGCTGTTTGAAAATGCAGCCTAGACTCTCAAATTAGTCTGAAGCTTTTGAACATGCGACTTGCACTGTTTGCAGCCCTGAGAACGTGTTCATCTGTAGCTATGCTGAACTCTGCAAGCATGGGATCTGAGTTTGGACACCAGAAATTTTGCTGTTATATTATCAGTTTTTTCCTTTGAAGAAGACTGAAGGTTGCAGTTTTCTTAGATGAGAAATTGCGTCTGGAAATCTGTCATGGTCCAACTCCATTTAACTTTGGTGGAGCTGCGCAAGCATTATTGTAGAACGTCCCATACTCTCTAGAGAGATCAAGCACTTGTTCTTCTGCCTTAGGGGCTTTTCTTTCTGTCCTTCTTCGGAAATGAACACAGCTTGTAAACCTGGAGACCAATCTGGAGGCATGCCCTGATGCAGCAGAAAGGAATGGCTAATTTCTCAGCTTTGAACCAAATGGGAGTCTCACTCATGTTGACTGTAAATGCAAAGCATCTTCCCTTATGTGTAGGTATAATTTCATCCCCTATCTGTGAAACTTGAGCAAAGAAAGAGAAACTACACGACATGCTTTATGCCTGAGGTGATGGGTGCCTGTGCATCAGCGCATCTCCAGAGCCTGCTATGGAAGTTTTCCAAAAACCAGAGCAAGGTCTTGTGGTCTGAGTCACATGGGCAGAACTGTGGAGGGTATATCTGCTTTCTACATCAGAAATGGATGGGAAGGGAATAGTGAGGTGGTTTCTTGCTCACTGTGAGCTCGAGGAGGCTGAGGGGAGACCTCATCACTCTCTACAACTACTTGAAAGTACCTTCTAGAGAGGTTGGTGCTGGTCTCTTCTCACAGGTAATTAGCGATAGAACGAGAGGGAATGGCTTCAAACTGCAACAGGCTAGGTTTAGGCTAGACATTAGGAAACAATTCTTCACAGGAAGAGTGGTCGGACACTGGAACAGGCTGCCCAGGGAAGTGGTTGAGTCACCATCCTTGGATGTGTTTAAGAGTCGGTTAGATGTGGTGTTGGGGGATATGGTGTAGGAAAGAACTTTGTAGAGTAGGGTTGATGGTTGGACTCGATGATCCCAAGGGTCTTTTCCAACCAGAATGATTCTGGTTGGATTCTATATTTTTAAACACCATTCTTGAAGATGCAGAGGACTCAGCAGCCTGTCTCTGTGAACACCAGAAAGTGTCTATGGAAGTTGGCATGCGTCAACAGATGCAGAACATGAGTCCTCCACTTTCAGTCAGAGTTCATTTCTAGCACAGTGGTGATGGACAAATGGATGGAAGGAAGGATCACTGGACTATTAATGCTTCCACAGTTCTTATCTCTTCTATTCCCTATTGGTGCCAACTAGATGTGTATCCTGAAGTGGGTGCTGCTAAAAAGGGAAGTTCTACCTGGTGAACTTTTTATGAAGCCAAATTATAAGCTGCATTGGGTCAACACAGCATCATGACACTGATCAGAATGTTTTGATAGATTTTATGCTTGTGGAGGCTTAATAAGCATGGTCACTGGATGTGCTGATTGATGAAGAAGTGTTTTGTGATTTAACATCTTGGGAATTTATTGTCAATTACCCTCTCTTCTTTCATTGGCAATGCAATGTTTTTTATTTTCTGGGTTTTCTTTTCACAAACTAACCAACCTAGGCTCATTGATTTTCTCTCTCATTTTAAGAGAAGACAATTAAATTCTACCTCTTTTTTGAAATGAACCTGTAACAAAAGTATTGTGAATAGACTGCTTATATCTACTTTTGGAAGTTGTCATCAGTATGATGGGCACTGTCTCTTTAGGTCAGTATTAATAATAGGACCAGATTCTTTCCTCAGCTCTGCCAACGTGCTAAGGGCAGTTGGTTTCAAAAGTGTGTTATTGGACATACTCCATCACAAAATGCACAGATTCTTGTGAACAATCAGATGTGATTCTTGAAAGATTCATCTTTCTTGAGAGCTTTTAGGGACTATTGTTTGAGGTGCAGGATGAAACCTCTGCAAACTGATGGTAGGTCCTAGCTAGCAGATAGGACTCTCCATGCAGTTAATAGTCCTTTCTTCCACAGGAACTTATAATACTGCCTGTATTACATTTCCCTTACAGAAAAATGGAAAAACAACAGTTCCCTTAGCTTCTCTTGGACATGCTTTTAATCCTTTCTCCCAGATTTATTTTTGACTAGAAGCCAAAAGCTACACTGTAAGTCAGTGGTTCAGTGCTCGTTTGAACCCGGGATCCTCCTGCCTTTCGGTACCACTAGACCACAACAGCATCTTACGCTGTCTCAGAAAAGAGTCCTCGTTGTGGGAAAGGGAGGAAAATTCCCAGCAGAACTCCCTTGGACTTCTGACCTTCGATAAAAATGAGGAAACAACAGTTATGATTTTCAAGAGATTATCATTACTATTATGTTTCTCTTAAAGGAGACATGTCAAACTTTTACAAATTAAAAACAAACACTCTCTGTGTAGTTCTTTTAGAAGTTCCGTATTTGTTTTGCTAATAACTCCTCAGTCTGTTCAGACAGAATTCATATTAACAAAATGTTTCTTTTGTGTTAGTAGTCATACGCATTTATGAATCTACTTTTGTATAAAAATGAAATTATAGAATGTAGTGGTCATATCACTCTATCCATTACAGAGAATGGGCCAAAGTCTCTGTCAAATTGTTTTCTACTAAAGATTGAGTCGGTTGCCTGTCAACTTACACACCACAGTAAGTACATACATGCATTTTTGCAGGGTGTGGTCCACGATACGGCTCTGAGTTATGCTTAACTTCTGACAAATCTCGAACCATAAATTGCTGATATGTTTGGAAAAGGGACTGGATTTTTCACATTCTTTTCAGGGAAACCCCATTATAAATTTCACCGATGTATTTCAATATGGGTTATGCTTTTCAGGTCCAGCAAAAAGTTAGTTAAAAGAAAAAGGGGGTTTAGCAGAGGTTCAAAGTGCCTCCTTTTGAAGATCTGTATGTTTCTGCTCTAAGGGAGTACTTCAATAATTATTCTTACCTTGTTATACTTATTTTGCTTAAACAACTAAGCTCATAGAACTAATCTGAACTATTTGAGGAAAGAAGGAAAGCCTTTTTCTCCTCATTCAACTAATTTTTTATTAAACTGTGCTCATGCTGGTTTTGCATGTCTATATTGTTCCAAGTCCACAAAACTCATCAATGCCAGTGTTGTTCCAGAAAGATGCATTCACCAAAGTATACATATACTTTGCTGAATTAAAGATATTCTTTCCATTTCGGTGTGTAAAATTTGGAAAAAATCGGTGAGGAAATGAGTTTACACAGGCTATTCTTCAGCACTATGTTGCTGTGTACAAGCCTGGGGCAAAGAAATCCACAAGAAAACATTCTTGTTTCATCTTCTGATAAAGAAGAGTGAATAAATAAAAAATGGACAGGTTGATAAAAGCCAGAAGCTGGCCGTAACTCTGGGTCATACTATGGTTCACACTCTGCAAGCACGAACGCATGGGCGTACAAAGATAATCTCATAAGAAATCATGGAAGTCAGAGAACTGCTTAGATGAGGCGAAGCACGTGCATAAGGATTTGCAGGATCAAGCAAAAATGCTGATTTACTGCCTATGCAATCTTCAGTACAGCCTACTTTGATTAAGAGTTTGGCCATTATCTGTAATGACTAGTGTATGTGACCATTGTTCTATGGGACAATGAAGAAATACAAAATATCAGCAAATGCAAAGCTGCCAGATCACAAATAACAGAGGCTCAGAACTTGCACTGAGAATGTAGTGCAACAAATTGTATTAGCAGAGATGATGCAGGGAGGATGTTGGCTCATCAAAGAAGCAGTAACACACAGGAATCAGCGTAGGTGCATTTGAGTTTTCTTATGAGAAATTGAAAAATTTTTTTCCCAGAACTTTCCTGTTCTTTCTCCATGTTCTCATAGAGCATTTGCAGCATACCATGTGTGCATATTTGTGAACGCTAGAAGACATAGCATAGTGTATTTAATAAATAGTACTTATAATAAATAGTAAATATAAATAATAGAACTAAATACAAATAATAATTATTTAATATAAACACAGCCTTCATTCTCGTGTGCTTATACGTGACGGAGCCCAAAAGAATTTTCAATGTACAACTGAATTATTCTCTGTGGGCTGTTCAGTCTGCTCCTCCTATATCTTTTTATTTAGTTTATTTTGTGTTTGGCTAAAGAAAATGTTAGCAGTGTTGCTAGTCAACTGTTCTCTCTTTTTTGTAGTAGTCAGACCTTCTGGAAGCGATGAGGCTCGCATTTTGTGGTAACGACAATGCTTCAGCCTATAATATCAGTGCCGGGGTCCTAAGAAATGTCTGCTTTGTGGATGCCCTCAACTTGGTTCCCCATGTCTTCTTGCTATTTATCACCTTCCCAATTTTGTTCATTGGTGAGTTATTCAGTAGAGCTGTGCAATCCTACAAACAATTAAGCCTGTATTTATCCTCAGTCATGTTTATATGTGCTTAGAGGCCTGTGGTGCAAACTATCGGATGCTGTGTATTTATTAATTTTTAAATAGAAGAGCCAGAATGGCTTGACCCAGAGGACATGACGCCAACCCCCTTGAAATGTTGGGAATTTTAGATATAAATCTGAACTAAACAGCATGAAAAGATGGATGAGAACCAGAGAAGTCAGATTCAAATGCCTTGAAACCTCTCTGGAGAAGTTTTATTCAGATTTGAAATTGGCAACTTGTAACCTTTGCTATTATTAGATATTAGAAGACTTAGGGCAGTGGATCTGAATTCCCTTCAAGTTATGTGAATTTCAGAAAATACCCAAAATGTGCAACTTGGATAGGAAACTTTTAAAACAGAATTATTACTTCTTGTGCCAAAAGAGCTGTCAAACTGTGGCATTCTAACTGGTTGTAGGAGATAAAGATACTTGAGTAACCATCAAAAGTCAATAAATATTAATAAAAATAATTATTCTCCTGACAACTGCATGAGAAATGGCATGTCAGTTCTTCCATGTTGCCTTCCTGGTGTCGCATATATACGTAGTAGTACATTTCTTCCAGGAGGAAGATTTGAATTTGGGACTCTATCTGAACTGGAGCTTTAAGGACTGCCAAAATGCAAATAGACCCTGAATAATCGGCTACAGGACACTGTAGGCTAAGACACCCAGTACCTACAATCAAAGGTGTAACAAGATCCACTTACTGAAAACTAACTAAATAATTAAGCAAGGGAATTAGAAACAAGTTCTAAGGAACGAATAACTAAAGACTGGAAAAACCCCAAGGGTTGTGGAGAACTCTCTCCAACAGTGCTGGATCTTTACATCGGTGTTGGCTCTTCCTTTGAGATGAGATGAAAGTCATCCTTGAGTTACAGGGCTTTGTGCAGAAGAGTTTGATGGAAACTCAGTGCAAGGTCTGAGGGCAGAGATCATCTTTTGCAACATTCTGCGTTATGCATTAAATGGTAGCAGGCTGGTTTAATTTTTTTACTGGTATTAGCCAATTAATTTTGAAATAGTATTGCAGCCTCTGAAAATTCCCTCTGTTTTCTAACCATGTTAGGAAAAAAACATAAGAGCTTAAATTATATGGTTTATCTGTCTGTAGATCTTTGTTTTCTATTTTCTACCTTGATTATCAGGATAAGTAGTTGTTGAGCAGAGCATTAAAAGCCAGCTGGAGTTCACAGTACTGACTGACTCCAAATGCCAAAAATTGATGACGAGCTGTGTTTGTGCAGATGTATGGGCAAAGAGGAAGTAAGAATGAAAAGCAGCATGGGAGTGACAAATATAGGAGCAAGATCAGAGAAAGCCACATTTGATTAAGAAAAGCTCAGGAAACTATAGAAAGTGCTTGAGATAGATGTGGAGGAGAGAGAATATTTTGTTCCTGCAGTACTTTGCAAATAATAAACAAGGATGAAATGGTGAAATCCTGACAGTTTCCAAGAATGAATAAACATGGACTCTGGTTTACGTGTTTCTAGGTCACCTCTAGGCATGATGAGATGATGCATCCTTTTGTGTCAAAAGCATATCCTGGATTTTCAACTCAGTTGGTTTTGGTTTTGTTTGTTTCATTGTTTCCCTGAAATGCGCTGTTCTTGGGATTGATTCTCTGTGGGTCAGGAAGTCTGTCAGGGAATTTCAGGATTTGCCTTACGGTAAGAGGGACGTGCACAGCCATTTGGGCTGACAGACCCAGGACAGCCCTGTGCCAGGGTGGGAAGGGACAGAGGCCAAAGCGACATGCCAGGCCAAGACTCGCCATCCTGGTCAGTCCCCAGACACGTCCTTGGTGTCTCACTACTTGCCAGCTTGCTGGCCTCAGAGATGATCTTGCCTGGAAAGGGTAGGTGCCATCTGAGGTGATGACATGGAAATAGGCTTCAAGATTAATTTGTTGATTAAATCAGCCGAGTCCTGGTGCTGTGTTGGAACGTCCAGGGCAAGGATACTGGGCTGTGCCTGAGGAGCAGAGACTGAGAAATTGCTGCTCAGTATCCCCTGAGACAGTGCTCCCAACCAGGCCTGAGACAGAGGAGATAAATTTTACTGACTTGAAGTAAATATATCTCTTTGAGGCCTCATTGGAGGATGCAACTTTTATATTGGTTGAAAACTTTGCCCACACTTGTCTGTGACTGGGAAAGACACAATGATGCTTTCACTTAAGATCTGTCGGTCCCTGTTGTGTGAGGGTGACACTCTGAGATATTTTCTTATCTTTGTTCTTTGCCAGGGATCTCTTCTCTTTGTGATTGTGGAAAATCTGTTGTCTTGTGGTCTACAGGGTTAGATCAAAATTAGGGTGGGCTATGTGGCAACTCAGACACTCCTGGGTCATCGTATTAGTAACAACAGCCTCCAGGATCTTGTAGGGTTTTTGTATGGATTCTGTGCTATTCTGCCTATGGATTAGAATAAGGAATTGATAACCAGATCACTCATTGGCTGGCTGTGTGATAACCTTCCTCTTTTGTTACTATTATTTCCCAGGCTGGGGAAGCCAAAGCTCCAAAGTCCAAATTCACCACAATACCTGGCTGCACTTCCCCGGACACAACCTGCGGTGGATCCTGACATTCACCCTCCTGTTCGTGCACGTGTGTGAAATAGCAGAGGGCATAGTTTCGGATACGTAAGTGACAGTGTTTGGTGGATAGCCAAGCTAAGTGCATTTATAATTGTGTACTGCAGACATGTGATGGGCTGGCTAGTAAGGTGTAAGGAGTTCTTCCCCCTCAAAAGATGGCATCGTTTCATGAACTGTCCAAATTTTAATGGGATGAAGGTGAAACAATTGTTCTTAGGACTTTGTTATTCTTCTTTCAAGCTATAACTGCAAGTACATATTGACAAAAGTTAAAGCATTTACATAAGAAAAAAAAATCTTTTTGTTTCTATGAAAGCCGTATTTGTCCTCTTAAATGGATTTGCAGAACACTTAGAAATGTAACAATGGTGAAAAAAGACACCCAATTCACTAATTTATGCCCTATTTATTTTCAGACAAATGAAGTCACGCCATCTGCATCTCTTTCTGCCAGCTATAATGGGATTTGTGGCTGCCACGGTATCCATAGTCTATTACCATAATATTGAAACATCTAACTTTCCAAAGTTACTCTTGGGTAAGTCTAAGACTGATATTTATTTACTCTTACAAAACCCAGTAGTGTAGCCAAGGTCAGCTTGTGTAGATTGAAAAGGATGGTGAAATGTGTGAGAATATTAAAAAACAGAGGAATAGTCCTCTGGTCTTAAAACTAGCATTATTGTAGGAGTTATTGCACCTTTAATAAGGTACACACTGAAAACTATTTTTTAAAATTATTGCAAAAAGAAATTGTATTTCTAGCATGAGCTTTTAAGTATTTTTTAGGTATTCGTATCATGAGGCAAAAACCTGTCTTCATTCGAAAGGTAGTAATAGTAATTTTTTATTGTAATCTGTTCACAATTTTTAATAGTAATCTGATCACAAACCATCCTGTGCAGATGGCTGCTGTTTCTCAGCATCCTTTGCAGTTGATTCTGAGATTACGCAGTCTACTGTCTCAGTCAGAAAATGGTCAGAAGAATTTGACTAGGCATTGCAGGATAACGTTTCATACCGTCCAAATTACCTATAACTCAAAAACCTGAATGAGCCATTGACAGATCAAGCCAGGGTGCAGCATATAATTAAACTGTATGAACTCTTTTTCAAACTGAGCACCTTTCCATGTGCTCACCTGGGATGCACCCTGCTTTTTCAAAGAGGTCATATGATATTTGTCAAGTCAAGTGACTTTCATTTCATTTTCATAACAAAGTTCCGCTGCAGATTACCTTCAGTGGACTTTTGCAGTTCAGTGAAGACCCACCATTGTGGATCTCTTTGAAGGGTGGTGGCCCAGGAAAGAAAACAGTGACTTTGGAAAAGGAAGTGCAAAGCAAATCTCTTGGACCTGAGTTCCTGAGTTTGCCTGTCATCCCTCATCGCCAGCCTGCAGGCTGGTGATATATAAGATCATCGTGCTTGCGTTGCACTAAACCATCGAATATTTCTGTTTGAGAGAACTAAAACTTCTGCAGCACTGGTGTAGTTTACTTTTTTTATAATTTTTTGTTTAATTATGCATGTGCACCTGTTTTACAGCTCTCTTTCTTTACTGGATAATGGCCTTTGTCACCAAAACGATCAAGCTTGTCAGATACTGCCAGGATGGTGTGCCTTTTTCTCAGCTGCGTTTCTGCATTACTGGAATTATGGTCATTCTCTATGGGCTGCTGATGGCTGTGGAGATCAATGTCATTCGCGTTAGGGTATGTGGTTCCTTTATCAGGATCTGAAAAAAAATATCAATAGTATCTTGAGGATGAAGATGTGATTTTTGTCCCAACTCTGGCTTTTGTCAAGTTCATGCCCAGGTTTAGCTTAGCTGTGAATGTTTGATTAATTCTACAGAAATTGAGGGGACCTGGCATCTCCTTAAAATGTGTGTCCTTGATGTGTCCCCTGGACTTGGTGTGTGTGTGTGCCTGTGTATACAGAGAGTGTATACATATTTGGATAGATAAATATACATGCATATTTGTGCATGTAAGGGCATATGTGTGTGTGTATGTAATCTATACTGTATATGCTATGTTAATGCACATAAGATATATATGCAGTGAACATAGAAATTAGCATACATTCTTCCCCATGATAATTTAAAACATAATTATATCCTTAGAATTCTTTTTTGTTATTGGTCAGATAGAGATAGGTGGTACTGACAGGCTACAGAGCTGTGTCCTCATCCCGTATTGCTCAATTTCTTGCCAGTTATGCTGTCAAAATGGAAGTGCTCCTATTTACATGCAAATTTGTGCTTAAATTCAAGGAATAATTTCCTTTAAATGCAGATTTGACACTGTAATAGTATTATACATAATTTTTACTAAAAATTGCCATTAGTAAGACAATTCCTGAGCACATGCTATCTATTTTCTCCTCTCCAGAGGTATGTATTTTTCATGAACCCTCAGAAAGTAAAGCCACCAGAGGATCTACAGGACCTGGGGGTGAGGTTTCTGCAGCCATTTGTCAATTTGCTCTCAAAGGCAACTTACTGGTGGATGAATACTCTTATTATATCTGCACACAAGAAACCTGTGGACCTGAAGGCGATCGGAAAGCTCCCAATTGCAATGAGAGCACTGACAAATTACGTTTGTCTCAAAGAAGCATATGAGGAACAAAAGGTAACCAAAGATGTTCGTGTCAGTGTTTGGCCTTAGAAACTATAGTGTCACTTTGAATGGCTTCTGCTTCTATGAAATCCTAGTTTTAGGAATTTTTAACCTAGGACTGTTTGTTCCAAGGTGAAACTTGGCTTAGGAAGTTCCAATCCAATGGTTACTGTTTGGTTTTAAGTGAATTTACAGCAGGGGAGAGTTGCCAGATTGAGAGCAACTGGAACCTAAAACCATAACAGACTGATCACTTGCTAGATTTCATTTTAAAAGTGAAAGCTTTGTTTAAGTCTTAGCTACTTATGACAGCATCTTAAATTAGAAGATGTTCTGTCCATAGTTTCAGCTGGAAACACTTGTCTTCAGTTTTTTCTCTAGAAGGAGAAATAGCCAAAAACACACATCAAGAATAGCCAAAACACTGGTGGCTTGACAGTGTTTTAGTCATGAATCCAGAAATAAAGAAAATCCAGTTAATAAAGAAAATTAACTTCGTCCCAGCCAGACACACTACAAAACCCATGGCTGGGCAAATTCACTGGGTAGGGAAGAAGTTTCCAGAGAAACTTCTGGATGCATGTAGGCAAACCCATGGTGTTTAATTTGTGCTTAAAGCTGGTGATTTCTGCCAAAAAAAAAAAAAAAAAGATTTTGTTTTGCAGAAAGGAGGAAGGATTCAAGAGCCTGCCTCCTTGATTTGTACATACATATATATCAATTCTCAAGTGAAAACAGAGAGAATACAGGCATTCAGAGGCAACTTTGGAAAATGTAGCACGTAGTACAGAAACATATAAATCCTGTTCCTGCACACACCGGATAAACGCATTTCCATGCAGTGTACGGTTGAGAACTCCGATGCGAGGAGAAGCCAGGACGAGCAGCTCTCTCTTCCCAGCAACTGCTGGTGCTGCAAGCTCCTTTCTGTGCCTTCTGAAATGAAACCATAATCAGTACAATCATTTCTATTTTAATAGATTTAGGTTGCTTCTCTTTCCTTCTGTAGTTGATGCTTACAGAGACTAGAGACCAAGACCCTTATGATTTAAGCAGAAAACTACTGAATCATTGAAACTGAGCTTTTCACAGCAAAGTGCATCCTTTAGGCCAGCTCCTTAAAGAAGCATTCGATGCCTAAGGTCCTACTTAAAGAGACCAAAGAGTCTTAGGTGCCTACATACCCTGAGGATCTGAGTGTCCGTGCCATTCCTAACACCAGGAATGATGACATTTGTCTGTTGCTCATTTGCATCTGCAAATATTGTGTGTGCCTGCACAAGTACGCAGTCCAGATGCTAAAAGGGCAAGTTAAGTGCTGTTGCTCACGTGCGTGAATGCAAACTCTCAAGGGATAACTTCTCTGGGCACGTGTCAAGCACCTATGAAGAAGTGCATAAATGTACCCATGCAGTTACACGCACCTATGTTCATAAAGCTGGCTTACATCAAATGTTTTGGTTACCGTAGTTGTTTGACATCTTGAGATTGCCACAGCCTCTAGCACATTTGTGCTAATATTCGAAAACAGGCTGTAACCCTAAAGTAAACTGATACTTCGTAGATAAAGTAAACCAAAGGGCTAAAGCCAATCCAAAGAGCCAGGCGCTGGAACTTGCCGCAGCTCACTCCCGTGGAAAAACGTGTTGGTTTGTGCATGGTGGGGTCAGAAAACAGCCACAGAATTGTGAAAATTCCTCAGGCTGAAGCGTGGTCTGCAATCGGGATGAGATGATCTGTCACTGTCTCTGTTGCCGGGGTGTATTTTACTCTGATCCTCTGCAGCTGGTGAGGGGAGCCCCCCAGCATCCTCTAGATTAAGTGGGGTTTACCCTACCTGTGCCTGGAGATAGCTGGTCTCGGCTGTGCTCCATGGCGATGCAGAAAGCAATCTTCTGGTCCTGTCCAAACCCTTCTTATCACGCCCTGATGAAAGATGCTGAAGGTGACCATGAATATTCTGTATTGTAAAATGCCTTTGAGATAGCTCACGTGACATTGTCTTGCTGTCCCTTCTGCACGCTATGAAAATTGAAACCAGCTGAGGTTCTCAACCAAATAATAGCATGAGGGAAATGAGTCAGGTTAAGTTTGATGACTGTTTCCTCAAAATCGCTGTTTCCCACACCTGTGTCCCAAGCATACAGGAGTGTGAGTCTGATATTAACTTTTTATAGGTGCTATATTCTGCTAAAATAGCATATTGCCACTTGTTTAACCACGAAGTCTGTGAACACTGTGTTCAACCTTTGCTTGTTTTCTTTGATGTCAGCAGATAACTCCTGAAATCCATAATCAGCTATTTAGACAGAATTCTTGTGACTCCTACCATATGAAGGTTTGCGCACTGACACATGAGATTTAAACTAACACTTCTCAGTGACAAATCTGAATTTGCTATTCTGTCTGCTTACATCTTCAAATTTTCATCGAGTAATTCTTAGCCTTATGAATACATTCACTACCCAAAATTCTGTAGTTAGAAGTAATTTTTTTCAAACCATCAAGTAGTTTAATGTTAATTTCACTTTCATGCTACATGGTATTTTATAGAATTTTAAAGCTAGTTATCAGTAATTTTATTATAATATTAAGTAAAACAAACCAACACAATACAAGGCCAAATAACTGATGGTTGACATTCTAATTGGCTATTAGTCTGGTAGTCGCTACTGCAAAAGGCATTCCAACTCTTACAGTAAGATACAGGTCATTTTTTACTGGTTTCATAGATAGTTTGTGTTTGGCAACACAGCATAGCATAAGAAAACAAGTTAGCGTATTTTCTTTCAAATTAGAATATACTATAAAACTACAGGTACAACAAGCTCTTTTGATAATTAAGAATATGTAAATGCGCTGTCTGAGATTTTCCCTAAACAAAGTATTGACAAAACCCCACACTGTAATTGGCTTTCCTTATGTCATTGGTTCCTGCTATCAGTAAATATTCTGAAAGAGGGACATGCTATATTTTCTTGCTTTTCTGACCAGACTCATCTTACAGTATTTTTATTGTACCTTTTTAAGAATTTAGGGGACATTCTAACTGGATAGGAGGGTTCCTTCTGCACAATAGGCAGTTATGCACATCATACCCATAGGGTTAGACCCATGACCTTAAATTCATATATTCTCTTTAATATCACAGAATCACAGAATCTTCTAGGTTGGAAGGGACCTTAAAGATCATCTTGTCCAACTGTCAACCTAACTGACAAAAAATAGACACCCGCACAACAAACAAAAAGCAACACCATCACTAAACCATACCTCCCAGCAATATACATTCACAGTTTCTACTATATTAATGGAAATTTTGGCTGAAGATAAAGAATTCTTTAATAAAATTAGGAAGATAAAGAGGCCCTTAATAATATGCAATGAAACTCCTACAGCCAAATTTTTTGGACCAGTGTGTTGGTAGTACTTATCACATAATCCCCCCCTCCCGCCCCCCCCGCCTCCGATTTGATCCTGTTTCTGTTGTTGCTTGGCTTTTGTTTTGGTTTTTACACAAGTGGTCTAGATGTTTCAAACCATAGACTAATGCATTATACATCACATATCCCAAAATTTATTTTGATTGATACTACGTTTGGTTTTGTCCCATCAACCAAAATTCCATGTAATTTTATCTGACAGTCAATAGGAAGTTTTCCCTGCCCGTGGCAGGGGGGTTGGAACTAGATGATCTTTAAGGTCCCCTTCCAACCCAAACCATTCTATGATTCTATGACTCTTTTTGGGATGGTGCAACAGTAAATGCAATTTTTAAAGTCAAGGACTTTAAGGATTCAAATCAGAATTTCCTATACCTGCTATTCATGTGTCACTGTGGACTTCACCTGTTATGGGAAAAAAGAAATGGAAAGAAAGTATGTTAGCTAGCTAGAAATTACAGGAACAGCATCAGCAGGCTGATGCTATCAGTTACAGCACTAAGGGAACAGTCAGTTTTGTGTGTTGACTGAGGCGTACCTTACAGGTGGCTTGATTTACCAGCAAGCGCTGTCTCGCTGCCCTTATTTCAACTGTTGAGTGAGCAAGGTAGAGAAAACTACAGTGATTTAAAGGGGAGGTGACAAAGACAAGGCAAATCTAAGCAAGGGCTAGAGATGAGAACAACAGTCCAGCTTGATAATTCATTCACACAACAACAAATGCTGCCAACCGTAGCAACAAAAGACGATCCTTGTAAATTTAAATAAGATACTGAGATGCATAGATGTGTAAACCGGTTAAGCTGACATTTGTATTGCTGCAACTCTTCCCTGTCTTTAGTACTCTGCCCAGACAGAGGTGTTTGTTTGATTCTTGTGACATAGGCCACGCTTTCAATCGTGGAGTTACTGAAACGTGTCAGTGATCTTCAGTAATGAATGAGTGGTGACTGAGAGATCATCCTAAATAAAGGATAGGGTTGACATACTATACTTTAGGCCCATGACATTGGGCCTCGAGAACCATTCTGTAATAGAGTTTTACAGAATAACTCTTCTTTCTCCCCCTCTCCCCATTAGATACTTCAGAGAATTTGAAGTCTCGATTAAAAAAGAAGAAACAGCAATAGAGATTATTAGATAGTTAAATTTAATTAGTACTTTTTCCACTGGAAGGTAAATAGATTTCTTGTAGTGATGACAATTCTGTGAATTTTGCAGTAGTAGCAAAAATGGCTATTGAAATAGCAAAATCTTATCAAAGAAATAGGGATTTACCATTGCTATTTGCCAAATTTACCATTAATTGAATGCCCAGAATAGTATGTGCAATTTTTTGCAAAAGACAGCGGATGTGTTTTCCTAAAAAGTTACCTTAGCTCCTAGCAAGCTGCTGAAGTGCTGAATGTTTATTTAAGGAGGATCATAGAATCATAGAATCATAGACTTGTCCAGGCCTGAAGAGACCTCCAAAGGTCATCTAGTCCAACCCCCCCGCAGTCAGCAGGGACACCCCCAACTAGACCAGGTTGCCCAGGGCCTCGTCGAGCCTCACCTTGAATATCACCAGGGATGGGGCCTCAACCACCTCCCTGGGCAACCTGTTCCAGTGCTCCACCACCCTCATAGTAAAGAACTTTCTCCTAATCTCCAATCTAAATCTGCTCCCCTCCAGCTTAAAGCCATTGCCCCTCGTCCTGTCACTGCAGGCCTTTGCAAACAGGCTCTCCCCAGCCTTCCTGTAGGCCCCTTTCAGGTACTGGAAGGCCGCTATTAGGTCTCCCCGGAGCCTCCTCTTCTCCAGGCTGAACAATGATGAGGATGAGGGTAGCCCCTGTAGAGCAGTCTACCTCAAAACCCGCTAGGCAATGAATCCAGACCCTTTTGGCTAGCAAACTCAGACGAGTTCCCTAGCCACGACCCCTTGTGCTCTTTCCCTCATCAGAAGAAGCACTTTCCTTCTTACCACTTTCTGAAATGTAAGTTCTAATTTGTCCCCCTGGTGCTTATTTCTCTGCACTAAGTGTCTTGATACTGGGTATGACCAGCCTGGCCTCATCTCTAGAAGCCCGTGAGCAGCTACCTGGCCCTCCTCTGCACTTGTGCGTTTTTGCAGCACACACATATTCTGTCTCACTGTTGAAGTGGAGTAAAAGAAAAAAAAACAGAGAAAAGAAGAAAAAAACAAGACATGAGGTGCCAGGCAGGGTACAGACATACTTGCTTTTCTTTGGTTAATTTCCTGGGGCAGGGGGTTGTTATTTCTGGGCTATACTTAAAATGTCTCTGTGGACGCTCAAGAGGGCTTGGCTTAGGTTACAACTTGCAGGCGTCTGTGCTACGGGAGAAATGACAGATGCTTTTTTCAAGTGTCAAAAGCTGCTGCCTGAAGCGTAAGGAAGCACTCTGCAGACCATGGGGCTGTTAAGTAAAACACCTCTTCTTTAGATTAAAAGTGCCTCAGAAATTATCAGAACTCCTTTGACTAGATAGAGAGGTATCTGCTGGTTGGCGGTTTAAGGCAAGAGTTGTGATATTGCATAGATTCATAGAACTGGAAGCTAGAAGGGACCCCTAGCTGATTTAGTTTTACCTCCCAACACAGCCTGTTACCTTCACCTTTTTGACCCCAGTAGTCAGCGATCAACTGAAGTGCGCCTTCTTGGAAGGTATCCAAGAGATAGAAAAAATCCAGATAAATTTAATTAAACTATATTGGTTTAGGTGCCTGTTCATGTTTTTTCCTTCAATCCCTTTCTCACATCAGAAGCCTTTACTGGATCAAGTGGTTTCAAGTGGTTTCACAGCTACTGTGAAAGCCAAGATTACCCAAATGAGTAAGGGCTTGAAAGGTCAGACCTTTTCCTGAGGGCGCATGTAGCAAGGAGCAATGGCTGTGTGCCAGCATGGTATTAATCTGTGTTTGCATTCCTATCTTCACAGGTTCAGAAAAGCGGTAGGATTTAGAGGGGAGGAACTGCAGTTACCAAGAGGAGGCAGAATTTGAATTTTCTGTGAAGAATGTCTGAAATCTCTTGATATGTACATGTTTGCTCCCTCACCTACTCCAAAACACCTTTCAGGAACCATTTGGGCATCCAGAAGGGAGCAAAGTGGAAGTTGCTGTGTGTAGCCAGGAGGTGTCTTCTTGGTACATTGATACCCGTTTCTCTGTTTTCCAGAAAAAGGTAGCAGACCAGCCCGACCGGAGTCCCTCCATCTGGTTAGCCATGTACAGTGCTTTTGGACGACCAATTCTGCTCAGCAGCACGTTCCGTTACTTGGCTGACTTGCTGGGTTTTGCTGGGCCATTATGCATTTCTGGCATTGTCCAGGGCTTCCAGAATACAACCAATAATACAAATACAACAGAAAAGGTAATCTGAGAACATGGATTGAAAAACTTTGTTTGGCATTAGTTCTAGGTTCATGTCAGGTATTTAATACGTTTGGCTGCACCCTTTTATATTTCTCTGATCATCATTGTATTATTTCATTGTTTCTTTCAAGCAAATTGTGTAATTTTTTTTTTTTTTTTGTGAGAGACGGTCAAGTTATAAACCTGAGTAGTGAAAGTCTTTGGTATGAGTAGTGGAAGTCTTCAGTATGAATGCAAGACAGATAACGGAGGCTTCCCCCTGTTGCCCAGCTTTCTGCCTCTTGGTAGAGTCATCCATGCAGTTCTGGGGAGAAGGAACAGCTTTTCTTTCCTCTTCAACTGTGCCTCCTCGTTTCAGGCAGGACACCCACTGGTGGTGCCTCCGTGATGCACCCAGCAAGGATTAGTCTGGGAACTTTGCTTAATTTCTGTCCGTCTGTCCAATTGTAGTTCATTGACAGGTTTGAGTTCTCTGAAATCTGTTTTCTGCTGGGAAGCCCAGAGTAGTTGCTCTCTGTTTGTGACTAATTATGCTGCTGCTTCTTGTGATGAAATGCATTGGCCTATGTGAGAAGTTGAAAAGCATCCACTGCACAAAAGATGCTATTTCACACCTCATTTCAAGTCTCACCGAGACTGAACTTTCAGAGATCATCTCTAAGCACTGAGCAAGTCTCTGATACAGAACATTTTCTATCGTAAGGAAAAGAATTTATTAGTAGCCAGTGAAAAGATACAGGTAAAATTATTTTACTAGCTGACAGCAGAGAAGATATGATGAAGAAATTTTGCTACATCTGTCTTCTGATATGGAAGCATCTCCATGCACTTTATGCAGTGAGTATTTTGTATTTGAATGAGCAGATAGGTATGTAATGGAATAACATTTTCCCCTCCAGATAAAGCACTTGACTGTCATCACTATCCAAACATCTTCTTCTTGGCTGCTCACTCCTGACATTCATTTTCTTGACTGATGGTCTTTAGACTCTCATTCAGCCGTTGCACTGAAGGAGAGTTTAATTGTGCAGTTTATCAAATAAAGCTCTTTATCATCCTTGAACCTCCACTGTTGGGTTTGAGCCACAGAGTTAAAAGGAAAAGTGCATATTTTGCTTTCAAAAATGGGGGTGAGGGGGTTGCATGTTGAACAAACAAGGTATTTTAGCTTGAAAATTATCATTTCTGGATCTCAGATTTGGGAATCTGTACCTTGTCTGCTTCCGTTATCTTTTCTACTCTTCAGTGTAGTTGGTTTAGTTGTGGGGTTTTTTAAGTTTTAATCAACATTAAAGGCTAAAGGGAAGATTAAAATAATTGGAGAACTTGAAACTACTCCAAGAGCCTGGCTTGGTGACAGTCACTATTTCTCTTGGATACATTTCAGAATACATTTGCTTTTAATTTATGGATTTTGATAAACTTTCTCTTGGTTGTTCTTGCTATTATGTATTTCTCCTTTAAATTCTTCCTAGTTTCAATTAATGTGAATGAATTTAATTTTATGTTTATTCCCCCTTAACTCCTGAGAATTTATATACATTGATAAGGATATCTCCACAATTATTTTATTATTGATATCCCCAGTATGTAGACATGGGGAAGTTAGATGCAGCAGAACATTATAAGAAGAGTTTTCAAATATGCATATCTAACCGATCATGCACTTAACCAACCCTTGTTGTCTTGGGCTGCTTGAACTGCCTAGTCCTAATATTTCAGTGGGATTTAGGTGTCTTTACAGACACTGCACCTTTTGAAAACACTGTTAGGTGCCTGAACACACCTTTTGGGTGTCAACTGCCTGTGGCAGAGGGAGAAGTGTGTGGTGCAGAGACACCAGGGTGAAAGACAGTAGTCGATAGCAATGAAGGAATTTTCAAGAGGGTAGATATGTGGCTTACTTTCCAATATTTCCCAAACCTTTCATCTCAGAATCAGGCTGGGTATTTTGGTAGAGGACACATTTTCTGTCTTCTTTTTTTTTTTTTGTTTTGTAAGAATTTCAGTACATCCTGCATCCAGCTGGCTCGGAAATACCAAAGGAACAGTCTTTCTTGCAGTATTTTGGTACATTTGTTTCCTTTTCTGCTTGACACAGAGCAGCACTGTGAACGTTAAAACTAGAAAATAAAAACAAATAAAGTGATTTAAACAATTTTTTTTTCCCCAGTTAAGGCACTTAAGCCTCATTTTGTGGGAAATACTGGCATATATATTCTTAGTTTACTCAGAACTCACAGGTATCATAGACCATATTTCTCGAAGGAATTGTTTCCATAATATGCAAATGCAACACAAGTAACTAATCCTATATAATAAAAATATTTCCTTGCAACTTCTTTGTGGTGCATGGAATGATCTTTATTTTTTACTGAGTAGCATTCTACCCTACAAATCACCAGAATTTTATGGAAAAACTAAAGATAAGGCAGACATGGTGATGTCATTGTCCCTTTCCTGCCAAAAACAATTCATTTTAGAACCACTAGGAGTTAAGATCCAAAGTCTTTGGAAGATCAGTGGAGTATTTAATTTGTATCCAAATGATTTTGATTCATAGGATAGTGAGAAATCTGATTTCCATAACGTTCCCATCAATATTTTTTATTCTAATGCAATGACTGAGTTTCTTAGTTTCCAGAGTCTCAAGAATATACAATCCCTCCTATGCCACTTTAATCATTTTTTCCTTTCTTTTCAGGTGAAAGATCCATCAAATTCATATCTTTCCTCAGAGGAATTCCTCCGAAATGTTTATGTTTTGGCAGTTCTTCTCTTCCTGGCCCTTATCTTGCAGAGGACGTTCCTGCAGGCATCCTACTATGTGACTACAGAAACTGGCATCAACCTACGAGGTGCTTTACTGGTGAGCAAAGATGTTCCCGTGATCTGCCAAGAAATTCACTAATAATAGCTCCAGCTTTATACTTTCATTTGCCTTGTTCTTTATGTGAAGACTCAGTTAACAATTGTTTGAGAGAGGATATGCACTGGAAAAAGTAACGTCGCTGATGTAGCCAAACTCATGGCAGCAATTCCTTTTGCCAAAATCTGAACCCATCACACTAGCAGAAGTTTAAGACTCACTCCCCGCATATAAGAACATATCTTTCCAGATGACACACAAGCAGTGTCATTTTGGCTCTGCATCTGCTTTGTTCGTTTACTTGTGAGGTTACTTCTGCTGACTGCGAACAGAGTCATCTGCAGAGTATCTTTGGCTGAGCTGTGTTTTACGGGAACATTGTCCATGCAGCGTGAGTGGTGATTCTGAATATTTATGCCCTTTTGCACAGAGCCCTGGGGAATGGGGCAGGAGTGATTCATCTGCAAAACTGTGTCTCTAAAACCAGCATCCATTAACCCTCTGTGAAAGCTGTGTTTATGAACTGGAGCCAGCAGCTCCAGCTGAGCACGTGGGTGGGTTGTAGCAGGGATCTCCGCAGACCAAACTCCACGGGCAGCAGTAGCACTGTGTGCGAAACAGAAGCTGGATGTTTTGCCTGGTGTAACTAACCATAGGAATGTCATCTCAGTGTGGAGGTTTCTTTTTCCATGTGCGCACTGTTTCAAACATTTTCTGCCTTCTCCCAGGACAAGTGGTACAGACTTGGTGAAGAAAGCATAGCTGATTATTTCCTTCTGCTTTTGTGACTCTCACTTGGCAAAATGGGGACTCTTAGGACCATTCGCAGCTGCTGTGATTCACCATGGTCTGTGGGCATTTCTGATTGATTCTACAGGATCTACTTTCCTCATGGACAAAACAGGGCAAAGAGCACAAATTATTTTAAAAAATTCCTCGAAGCTGCATTGTTCGATATTTGGTCATAACTGTGAACTGGGCTCACAGTAATTGTCTTTAAAATTCTGGTATATATATATCAGGATATAAGCCCTGATTAATTTTAAACCCTCTTAAGCTGCTACAGATGTAATGGATGTATAGATGGCCAGGGAAAGGAGAGAAACCCAAAGGAATACATACCCACCCTGATCAAAACTTCATAGCATGAGTTTGACCATCTTATCAGCAACAAGGATCTCTTTGACAGACGGTGTCACAGAATAGCAGGCTCACCAAATACTTGTTTAAAACTATCTTTGCCCCGTCTCCTAAATTTTGATGTTTTGTTGTCATTTTGTTCTGTTTTAGGTCTGTGTTAAGCAACAAACCTTTTAAGAGGAATTGGAGCTTTTTAAAGTCAGTTCTCTCTCTTGTGCTTTCTCTCACTCTGTCTCCACCTCTCTCTCTGTCTCAGGTGAGAGACTGGGAGAAGGGCTGTCTTAGGTAAAAACTGATACTGCAGTTTGAAATGTCCTGCTGCTACTGTTGTTTTATAATTATATCGTTTTCTTATCTTCCATTTTATTTCTTTCCCACAGGCAATGATATATAATAAGATCCTGAGGCTTTCCACATCCAACTTGTCCATGGGAGAGATGACGCTGGGACAGATCAATAACTTGGTTGCCATAGAAACAAATCAATTAATGTGGTTCCTGTTCCTGTGCCCCAATCTGTGGGCAATGCCTGTTCAGGTAGAGCATCAAAATAAGGGCCTGATTTCAGAGATCCACCAACCTGGTTGAAAAGAGTATATGTCTGTGAGACTACTACAAAATCCAGAGGGGAACCTGGACTTCATACTCATCTGCCAGGAGGACTAACAAGCAGAAATGTGGCCCATCATCTCCTGCAAGGGCTGGGAGGCTGTCTCTCCAAGGGCCAGTACAGAGAAAGGATTCTTTGGAGCAGGGTTTCTATATCATGGATGTGGTCTGTGACTTTAAAAATGATGACCTGTCATCCTTTCCCTGCTCATATTTCTTCCACTACTGACACAAGTCATTGCTTTTCCTTCTGCCACATGGCAGCAGCACAGACATCTGACCAGCACTAAGTATTGCATTTGCAGTGTCCACTTGTAACTGCGTTCTGTGGCAAAGAAGGAGCAAAAAGAAATTGAATCCTGCTCAGTGACAGGCAGCAGCACTGCAGGAAGTGCTCAGAGGAGCTCTCATCTAAACAAGCTTAGTTACTGAAGACGTCTGGTTCTTAACAAGGCTGGGAAAGATCTGTAGGCGGATCCGTAGGCAGGAGAGGTAAAAATTATTAGCCTGAAAGAATTCTTCCAAAGTGCTAAACAACTTAATGACCTAAGCCATGCTGATTTGCCATGAAGCTTGGGCTCCCGTAGCACCTTCAGAATTTCAGATTGGCATGGGATTGGCATGGTCCTTACCTATAGGTGATCCCACTGACATTAAACAAGTTTAAAAAGGGATAGAAGCCACTCTTAGAGTGAATCTGTTTTCCTGAAATTCCTGGAACTATATCAGTAATCGATTAATAATAGTCATCAATATTACTACTACTAATGGAAACAAATACTGGTTTTATGTGTCTATTTTTAGGATCAAGTAGGGTTTAGAGAGTCATGAAATAATTTATGGAGGAAAAAAAGTTTGCATAGTAACTGAAATCAGAAATAATACAGAGGGTTTCAACTTAAGTCACTGTTTCATATCCAGGTTTATTTGGAAGTGTTGCTGTTAATACTTTGAATGTTATTAAACGAACAGGCGGTCTGATTCCTGTGGCTAGGGAATAATTATATTTAGCCTAAATTTGCCACTCATTTGTCTCTTTAATTAAGTCTGTGACTCAGCCACTGAAATATAACAGCCTTCCTCCCCACTACTGTAAAAGGCTGGTTTGAGGGAGTTCTGTTGGTTTGGCTGATTCCTTAGTTCACCTTCAGGCAATCAGGAGACAGGGAACACAGGGCAGCTTGACCATAGCTTTGTCCAGGAATGAGCATAGCATCACCCATGAGTTTGCACTCTCTGAAGAACTTCATGAGTGAGCATCTGTGGCCTAGGTTACAGGGGGCTCCTGCTCTTTAAGGTGTATCAATTACAGTAATTACCTTATACCTCTGCTTCAACGACAAAACTGAAAGGGAATATTTACTTGCTATTTCCTTCTCAAAGTATTATGCAGCTGGTTTTAATGACACTGGTCGTGCAGTAATATATCTTTCTGCTTGATTAGCTCAATTGGCTGCTTTCTGGAAAAAAGAAGGAAGAAACTAACTATTGGTAACTCTAGACCGGATCATAATAATACCACTCTGGAAAAGGTGGTGGGACTATCTTGTCTTGCCTTATGCAGAGTACTTGAGCTTCAAGGGATGTCCCAAGAAACAGCAATTGCCAAGGCTACCCCCTCCTCATAGAAGAGCTTGTAGCAAATACTGCACTTACATCCTTCCAGGATGAAGACTGTGGTAAATCTTAGAAAATACATTGTGTATCTACCAATGATGGCTTGTTATCAAGAACAAAAACTCATTGCAAGATCAGGCCCCCAGGAAGCACTTCAGTTTACCCCAAGTCAAAATTTCGACCTGTAAATCTGGAACCTTGTATTATTCTGCTAAGAAAATGGCATGTAGGTATGCTAATTGACATTACAGAACCCTGAAAAGCTAAATAATGCTTTCAAAATGTTGAACTTCACTGATTCTTATTTCTGATACCATATAGGAAGAAGGCAGATTTAAAGATAGAAGTGACTCACTGAAGAGATGGCAAAAATTTAAGTAGGGAACTAGTTCTCTATGTCCTGTTACTGAGGACATCTCTGTACCATAAAGTGGAGCTTTTAATAAAAATATTTATTTAGTAGAGCTTGCATTTACACGGGAACCAGAATCATGGTAGTTGCAGCAGAGCCATTCCCAGGTAAACCCTTGTGGGAAGTGTTTCCCAAACTCTTTGTAGGCCTAAGGTAGCATCTTGGTTTTTTCCTACAGAGCTACATGGTATTGATGCTGAAAGTCAGGTTTGTGTCACTCCCAGCACATCTGCATCATGCTTCAGTGTCTGCCTTAGACGTGCCTCTGCCTGTAGTTGCAAGAGGACCACTACAACTGAATGCAACTGTGATTCATGACCATCCTAAGACCTTTGAATACTTCCAGAGTGACGTAAGGAGCTCTAGTGTAAATAAGACTTGAGGCCAGTGATTCTGTAAAATGCCTTGGGGCAAGCACCATCATTTTAGTGCTCCTTTAATTCTGTGGAAATCTCATCTGGAATTAGGACTACCAGGCAGTAACACAAACTATGCAGTTAACGTCAAAAATAAAGGCTTCTGGGTTCATTTCCCACACTTTCCAAACATGACCTTCTGAAGTATGGGCTCACTTGGTTCCTGCAAACCTTTTAAACTGTTTATTAGAAGAACAAGTATTTTTTTTTCTTGCTATCATTCTTGCATATTGAAATCTACTCTTTTTCCTATGTTGCTTTTTTTCTTCATAGATAATAATGGGTGTGATCCTACTTTATAATTTACTGGGAGTGAGTGCCTTGGTTGGTGCCGCTGTCATTGTACTGTTAGCTCCAATACAGTATTTCATAGCTACGAAGTTGGCTGAGGCTCAGAAAAGCACTCTTGTAAGTACATTACTTCACTGACTTTTAAGATCCAGAAATGAGAACAGGGGTCCAGGGGTTCTGGATTCTGTTCTTGCTATTAGTCAACATTCGTGGTGGAGGTTTGGACAAGCCATCACTTAATTCTGTCGTCCCTCACTTTCTGTTTTTCTGTGGCTCAGTGTCTCTTCCTTCCTAATGTTTGTCAGACAAGAAACTGAAAAAAAAGTATGTGGGCCTTGACCTGACTTCTCCAGAGAGTATTTTCCACCCAACTAGCACAGTTTCATCTGAATTCAATTCCATGAAAGGGTGTTACTCCTACATTCAGATTTTGTATTTCATGGGATGTTAGCAAACAGTACGAATGACTGATAAATTATAAGAGGAACTAAAGTATGTGTACAACCAGCCTCTGAAATGGCTAGAGACTTTATGCTCTTACAGCAACCTTTGAAAATAGGCTGGCACTGCTGGTTTATCTATCATACATTCTTCAGTGCTGTGAGTTTATTTTGCTGTTTAATTTAGTTCACCAATTAGAAATGTTTTCTGATGCTTTGTTTAATTTTTAACTTTATTCTCATGATCCTTGAACTTTTTTAATCCACCTTTGATGTTTGAATCATCAAATATTTAAAGATCCTTGTTATCTTACTATTTGAAACAAATTATACATATGTGGATCTAATCTTTGGTACACTTCAATCCTGGTGAATTGTGCGAGTTTATACCAACAGAGGATTCTTTGTGTATTTTCAGAAATAATCTGAATCTTTTCTGAGTTCTTCTGACTCATAACAGCTTTTGGGTTACGATTTTACCAAGATTATGGTTACTGTCTTCTGGTGAGGAGCAATTAGCTAGATATATTAATAAACATCTCACTCATTTTCATGACCGGTCTGTATGAATCCCAGAGTGAATCTTGTATTAGCAATTACACGCCTGTAGTCTGTCTGTTGTCACAGACACCATTGACCTACTAATCCACCTCCCTGAGTTTCGCCCTCTATTTGAAGGTTTCAGATGTTTTGGTGTATTTTTCTTCTCAGAACAGGGTCGCGTAATTTCCCCCCACGATTGTAAGCATTTTAATATCTCCAAAGAACATGGAATTTGGAATTTCATATTGGTTTACTCAATATGGCAACTGAAAGCCCGTACAAAATCACAAACAAAATTATAAATCTTTAACAAATTTCACAACAAAAGGGAAGGGAAAAGAGCATTCTCATTAAAACTACAAACCATTATCTTTCTCTTATCCTTGCTTTCTTTTGAAATTAAGGACTATTCTACTGAAAGATTGAAGAAAACCAATGAGATACTAAAAGGCATTAAGTTATTAAAACTGTATGCCTGGGAGCACATATTTTGTACTAGCGTGGAAGAAACGAGAATGAAGGAACTCACCAGTCTCAAAACCTTTGCGCTTCATACATCTCTTTCAAGTAAGTAGCTATGTTTTTAGCATTCAGATATGGATCCTGTCCTTCATGTCAACATTCCTTCTGACTTCAAGTAAAGCCAGATACAGCTGTGCCTATGACACTTTTTTCCTGTGTGCATGTGTGGTATGTGATTAAAATGAGAAGGCATAACAAACATATAACACAGAAACAAAATATAGAGCATATCTTGTTGATCGGTTGTTTTTTTTTTTAGTAAATTTTCTGTCACCTTCATTATGACATTAAGTTATGAATTGTTTTATAGTAAGGAGGCTCCAGATAATATTAGCAGCTCTGATTACATCAAAGATAAGTTAGTGTCTGAAAGAACTTGTATTTTCTCTAATGTAGAAGAGCTGAGAGGGTAATGTTTTCATTGTGTTGCATAATAATTGTGCACATAAAACTTTTTATCCTGTTCACTAAAGTATACAAATGAGATAATTCCTTGGCTTATTTGTTTGTGTGTTTAAGATCTCTCTCTGTCAACTCTGTCATGGAAGGAAATTCATTCCAGTAGAGGAATTTTCCTTTGGGAGTTTTCATTACTTGAATTGGAAATAACTGGAATCTTCTAGTGCCATACAACTAATTGTCAAACTGTTTTTTCTTATTTCATATAATCTGATGCCTATTTTATTTCTCTTTCACAGTTTTTATGAATGCGGCCATACCAATAGCAGCTGTTCTTGCAGTAAGATATGGTTTTTTCACTTTTTCTTATAAAAAGGGGAGAGAAAAAGAGAAAGAAAGAAAGGAAAGAAAGAAAGAAAGAAAGAAAGAAAGAAAGAAAGAAAGAAAGAAAGAAAGAAAGAAAGAAAAAAAGAAAGAAAGAAAGAAAGAAAGAACGAACGGACAGCATTGTTGCTGTAGGACATGCTCCTCATAAAGCTGGCAAATGAGTTAATGTGCCCCTTCTAACTGTAGGATAGCACAACACTGGAAGTCTCCATTGCCAGAGCTGGTATTTCACCAGCTGTAGTTTGTATTGGTAAAACCAAAAAGAAATATAAATTTTTACTGTAAGAAATACTCTTATTTGAAAGAAGGCCCATTTTGAGAAGCTCTCATTTTGAAGGGTTTTTGGGTGGCTTTACTTCTATTGTCCAGCAGTGAAAATCATTCCTGTTTCAAAATGTATTATAAGCCACCGTTTCAGTTTTCAAGAAAGGGTACTCTGTAGTTTAAGGAGAAATAAATTTTGCTTAACCTCCTCTGGCTGGGGTTAAATCTCAGCCTAATGAACTAGAGGAACTACAGCATGTGGGTCAGTAAGGAGTCTTCATAGACCAAATTCGGAGGGCATTACTCAGAGTATGCTGAGAGCATGTACTAGAACTGTATGAAATAGGACCATAGTTCTGCATATGTGAAAAAATCCATAAGATTTATTAGTTTCTTACTGATTTTTCTGGGTTGTATGTTTCTTCTAATCCCTGAACTTTATAAAACTAAATGCTTTGATTTTACAATTTTTTTTTTCATTCTTAAATATGTACATGTCTTGAAATCACTGGCAAGTTTTAAAAATCTTTTTCATTTTAGCAGAAGGCAGCTTTCTCTTCAGTTTACTAGGTTTCCCAATAAATTGAGGTATATAAGTCATTGGCCTTGGTCGAGCAAAGTGTTTTGCTTGCCATCCTCGTCCATCTTTTTCAAGAGTCCTTATCCTGACATGTTCTCTTCCTGATGTGACAGACCTTTGTGACTTACGCGTATACCAATGACAAGCCACTGCAGCCCGCCCAGGCCTTTGCATCACTGTCCCTGTTTCACATCCTGGTCACACCACTGTTCCTGCTCTCCACTGTCGTTCGTTTTGCAGTCAAGGCTATTGTAAGGTAAGTGGCTCTTCTAGTTTCTCCAACTCCTGAACACCTACATTCAATAATACAACAGGGAAGGTGCTGGAGAAAAAGGTTGTTTGTACCTGCTCGTCTGGAAGAGGATTTAGAGGTGGGACTCCGATGTTCAGAAATGGGAAAGAAATCAGAGTAATCCTTTCTTTTTACTGCGTGACACAGAGAAAAACCAATTTTCCCTTTTTGTTATAATTTCACCAGGTTTGGCAGTCTCGATTCAGAGCCAGACTCGCCTTCCTTGGGATATGCTTCTCTTCTCACAGTATGGCCACCCACCATCGCTCTCACTTAGTACTTTTCTAGGCTCTTGTCAACACAGAGGGAGATGAGAGACTGGCGTGAAGCTGTCTAGCAAGACAGGCCCTGCTCATGCAAGGAAAAGCATCAAGCTTAACTCTGCCTCCACAAAGGGTGCAATTGGGCTTTAAGTGAAAATTCGGTATTGTCCCACCTTTCATTGTCTAGCACTAGCATGGACTCTCTTAAGACAGAGAGTGAATGGAGAAACATTGGACCAATGAAGAACTAGTTGCTCAAGGGAAACTGAGCCCCACAGGACTTGCCTTACAGAGGAAATGCTGTTCCCCTGAATGGCAGTAAAGAGACATGGGAGAGGAAGCATGGCAAGGGAGACGTGGGAGTTTAGTCTGTAGGGGCTAGGGATCTGCGTGGCAGGGCAGCAAGGAAGTTGGCATGAAGTCAAACAGATTTAAAAAAAAAAAAGAGAAGGAAAACTTAGAAAATGTGTTGCTTCGTCAGTATCTTGTATGTTCCAGGCATTTATTTTTGCAAATAGAAAACAACTTCCTTTGTGCTGTGCTATAAAGCACTTAATCTCAAGGGAGCCGGTTTCCAGATTCCAGACTTTTGCATCAGTGGTCTGTATGAAGAGAGTCATGGTCATGGGGCAGTTATGTAGACGTACACACTGCCAAGATGTCCCAAGAGGCAGAAGCTGACACCTGACTGGCAGTAATGTGTCATATGCCAAGCTCTAGCAGGATGCGAAGACCAAACTAACCTTCCCACCCAGAAACTTAGTTACTTCTCGCCAAGACTTGCACTTTGGCAAGGTATTGCATTGCTGCTGCCACCGCCTCTTTATGGTGGGTAACGATAATAACACATGGCAGTCAAAGGGACTTCAGGCTCCACAGCTATAATTTGCCAGTACCACACTCACTTTTAAAAAAATGTATAATTAAATAGGGTTTATTTTTATCAAAGCAGCATCAGGGCCACATGAGACATTTTCCCTTGGTTGAAAATTCTTTCTGACTAGAAAATCTCAAGTCTCCTTTATAAATCATCCCAGCCTCTACATCTCCGCACTATGTTTAGCATAGCCCTAATGTCAAAATGGTGTGTACATTTTCCTTAGCACTGCTGGACACCCCTCAGGACATTATTTAAAGACCATATTTGCCAAAACAAACTTTACCCTTTGGCAAACATATTTCCTAACATCTTTCTCCCATGAACATCTTGTCCTCCAAGTGAAGGATGAAGAATGTGTTTGGCCACTTCACAGCTCTATCATCAATCAAATGCATGTATATGAGTATGCACTCGCTTGTGTTATGTTTAAGTGCTTACACTTTGGTCAGAATCTCCATTTTATTGTAAAGAGCAGTTCTAGTACCATGAAAGCTTTTGGTGACACCTGTCCTCATTCAAATGGGAAGTAATGGTTGGTGTCAGAACAGATGATTCAGAATGACGTCTCTAATCTTCTACAAGAAGATAAATTCTTGCTTGATGCACTTACGTAAGACTGAAATTCTTATATGGGATTTGACATGTAAATTTTCCTTTCAAAAGAGGACAGGGACAGGTATACTGACAGGAGGAAATAATGACAATTGCAGTGCTTTCTTGCTAACCAGTATTTCTGTGGCTTGGATGTGTATCAATAATTTCATACAAAATGCTCAGGCGGGCCTTGAAATGAGACTACACTCCCATTTGCAGATTAATGTTCAAATCCCCGATCTGAAGTCATATGTCCTTCTGCTGTCTCAGTCTCACAATGCACCTTGCACAATGCACCTTGATTTTAGTTTTTGCACAATAAGTAGCTTCACCATGATCAGTGGGGGCTTTTGTTCATCCCTTCCTCAGAATGATAAAGAGTCAGGTGCTTACGGCGCTCTGAAAGGAAGTGGGGCAGAAGGAGCACAAAAGATGAAGAATGAATCAAACCCGTACACTGAATGTCCCAGGGGACATTTTTAAGAAGTAGGCAAAGAGAGCTGATGCTGTATTTCTCCATGGCTGGCTATGGCTGTGCTCATTTGTGCGGTATTCAGCCCTGTTTGCATACAGTGTATGCAAAAGCTGTATTCAGGATACACCTGCTGCATTGCCATTTTCAGAGAATGGAGGTGGGTGAATGACTCATTTATGCATCCTGACCGTGTGTAGGCATGAGAAAGCCACCAAAAAGAAAAGCTTGCCAAGGTGGAAACCATTCCCTCAGAGCTCTCGTGGTGCTCACATGACTAGCTCTCCTCTTCATTCCCAGCTACCAATGTCCTCTTCCACATAATTTTTCACTTGCTGTCAGAGGGGCAGGCAGACAGTCCGATAGAAAACCAAAAGTATCCTATGAACTTCTTTTGGAACACTTCCCATATATCCTGCTGACTGGACTGCACAAAAATGGAAATGTACCCATGGAAAGCTGGGTTTATTTAACTCGCTGTTCTGTTGTCTTTCAAGTGTACAGAAGCTGAATGAGTTTCTCCTGAGTGATGAGATTGGAGATGACAGCTGGAGAGGTGGAGACAGCTCTGTAGCTTATGAATCCTGTAAGAAGCACACAGGACTTGTAAGTTCTGTTTTATGACACTGAATTTCAAAGCAGAGAGGCGCCATACAAGGCCAATGCCCTAGCTGATAGGCCTCAGGAGTTCTGGCTTCTAGCCTGACTCTAGCATTGACCAGTTTTGCCTCTTCTCTGTTGTGATTTCTGTGTTTCTATGACATGAAAGGTTCCCAAACACCTTCAAGCATTGCTGAAGTGCCAGTAGCGATAAAAACCCTGTAACACACCAGCACATTAACACAGGGTTCAAATTGAGCCTTCTCAGTTTTTATAAAAGGCCCAAGCTGCATTTCCTGTGGTTGTGGTGTTTGAACTATATATTACCAGTACAACCCATCGTATGTTGGGCATCTTTAGGTAGGACCAATTCAAATTGGAGGTGGGAAAAGCAACACTAAACTTTGTGAAATAGGAAGTAATTCCAAAATGCTGTTTCTGGAGTGCTAACCATATAGTGAATTTGAGTAAAATTTGAAGAGGAAAAAACCCAAGGGAGATGATTTTGAAGGGGAAAAAACCCAAGGGAGGGTCTTTGCCCATAAGCTGGCAGGGCTCATTGACAGAGCTCTAAACTAGGCTTGAGGAGGGAGGGGGCAATATCAGGCTTGCCCATGACGAGCTGTGGGGTGACAGGCAAGTGTTAGAGGGACAGGGTGCTAGCGAGGGCCTGCGACCCGTCACTCTGAGATGTGCTGGCTACGCTGCAGCACAGGTGAAGTCTTGCGGAGATGAGAGAGGGGCTCCTAAGGTGATAGGAACCAAGAGAGATACACCAGTGAAACACCCCAAAGGAATTAAGGGATGTTCCTCTAACAAGGTGACACAGCCGAGGGCCCAGCTGAAGTGCCTCTACACCAACGCACGCATCATGGGCAACAAAATTGAAAGCCACCGTGCTGCTAGAAGGCCATGGCCTAGTTGCCATTACTGAAACCTGGTGGGATGAATCCTATGACTGGAATGCAGCTATCGATGGCTGCAGGTTGTTCAGAAGGGACAGGCGAGGAAGGAAGGGTGGAGGCATTGGCCTCTACATCAAGAAATGGATAGAGTGTGAAGAGCTGTCTCTGAAGAATAGCCATGAGCTGGTTGAAAACTTATGGGTAAGAATAAGAGACAAAGGCAACAAAGGGAGCCTTGTGGTTGGCATCTACTACAGGCCACCAGATCAAGGGGAACCTATTGGTGAAGCCACCTTACTCTAGCTACAAGGTGGCATCACACTTGCAGGCTCTTGTCCTGCTGGGAGACTTGAACTGCCCTGACACCTCATGGAAAAGTAGCACGGTGAGCTGTAGCAATCCAGGAGACTCCTGGGGTGCTTCAAAGATAGCTTCTTAAGCCAGGTAATAGACAGCTTCCCTAGAGGACATGTGATACTGGACCTCATGGGCACCATTGCAAGTGAGCTAATTGGTGACATCAAGACTGGGGGCAGCCTGGGCTGCTGTGATCATGCACTGGTGGAGTTCACAATCCTGAGGGGAAGAGTAAAGTCAAGACCCTGCATTTTAGGAAAGCAAACTTCCAGCTCTTCAAGGAGTTAATCAATAGAACCCCCTGAGAAACTGCCCTTAGGGGCAAGGGAGCAGAACAAAGCTGACAGATCTTTAAGGATGCTTTCCTTAGAGCACAAGAGCTCTCGATCTCCAGGTGTAAGAAATCAGGAAGTGAGGACAAGAGACTGGCATGGCTGAGTTGAGATCTACTGGTCAAACTAAGGGGCATGAAAGAGATCCACAGGCAGTGGAAGTATGGACAGGTATCCTGGAAAGAGTACAGGGACACTGCCCAGTTGTGTAGGGATGGGGTCGGGGTGATCGAGGTGTGGATGGAGCTGAACTTGGCAAGGGGTGCAAAGAATAATAAGAAGGGCTTCTATAGGTATGTCAACCAGAAAAGGAAGGTGAAAGGAAGTGTACCCACCCTGATGAGCAAGACTGGCAAACTAGTAACAACGGACAAGGAGAAAGCTGAGGTACTCAACAACTTTTTTTCCTCAGTCTTCACTGGTAACCTCTCTCCCCACACCTCTCGGGTGGATGGACTGCAAGGAAGGGACTGGGGGAGCAAAGTCCCTCGCACTGTAAGAGGAGGTCAGGTTCGTGACCACCTGAGGAACCTGAATGTACATAAGTCTATGGGACCTGATGAAATGCATCCCAGAGTCCTGAGGGAATTGGCTGATGTAGTTGCCAAGCCACTCTTTGTGTTATATGAAAAGTCATGGTGGTCAGATGAAGACCCCAGTGACTGGAAGAAGGGAAACTTTACACCCATTTCTAAAAAGAGTAGAAATGAAGACCCTGGGAACTACCAACCTGTCAGCCTCACCTCTGTACCTGGGAAGATCATGGAACAGATCTATGGATGTCATCTATCTGGACTTCCATAAGGCCTTTGACATGGTCCCCCACAACATCCTGCTCTCTAAATTGGAGAGATATGGATTTGATGGGTGTACTGTTTGGTGGATGAGGAACTGCTTGGATGGTTGCATCCAGAGGGTAGTGGTCAACTGCTCGATGTCCAGATGGAGATCGGTGACAAGTGGTGTCCCTCAGAGGTCCGTACTGGGACCAGTACTGTTCAATAGCTTCATCAGTGTCCTAGGCAATGGGATTGAGTGCATCCTCAGTAAGTTTATGGACAACACCAAGCTGAGTGGTGCGGTTGACACGCCCAAGGGATGGGATGCTATCCAGAGAGACCTGTACAGGCTTGAGAAGTGGGCCTGTGCGAACCTCATGAGGTTCAACAAGGCCAAATGCAGGGTCCTGCAGCTGGGTCAGGGCAACCCCCTGCATCAAGCTAGGCTAGGGGATGAAGGGATTGAGAGCAGCCCTGCCGAGATGGACTTGGGGGTACTGGTGTATGAAAAACTGGAAATGAGGCAGCAATGTGCGCTTGCAGCCCAGAAAGCCAACCACATCCTGGGCTGCATCAAAAGTAGCGTGGCCAGCAGGTCGAGGGAGGTGATTCTGACCCTCTACTCTGCTCTGATGAGACTTCTCCTGGAGTACTATGTCCAGTTTTGGAGCCTTCAGCACAGGAAAGATATGAACCTGTTGGAGTAAGTCCAGAGGAGGGCCACAAAAATGATCAGAGGGATGGAACACCTCTCCCATGAGGACAGGCTGAGAGAGTTGGAGTTGTTGAGTCTGGAGAAGAGAAAGCTCCAGGGAGACCTTATTGTGGCCTTTCAGTACTTAAAGGGGGCCTACAGGAAAGATTGGGACAAACTTTTTAGTAGGGCCTGTTGTGACAGGACAAGGGGTAATGGTTTTAAAGTACAAGAGGGAAAATTTAAACTGGATATAAGGAAAAAATTTTTTTACAAAAAAGGGTGGTGAAACACTGGAACGGGTTGCCCAGAGAGGTGGTAGGTGCCCCATCCCTGGAAACATTCAAGGTCAGGATGGGTGGTGCTCTGAGGAACCTGGTCTAGTTGAAGATGTTCCTGCACATTGCAGGGGGGTTGGACTACATGACTCGTAAAGGTCCTTTCCAACTCAAACTATTCTATAATTCTATGATTTGGGAAAACATTTTTTTTTCATTTTGATTTTTTTCCTAAAGCTAGATATTTCAGCTGTTTCAAATTGATTATATAATTTGAAATGTCAGTGAAAATTGGAGATGGCACCAGAAAGAAAGGATTAGGACAAAAAAAGTCTTATTTTGAGCTGAATTAAATTAATTTGTCAACCAGAAACATTTTTCTTGTTTTTATGACTTCAGAATTGTAAAAAAGGAAGCAAAAATCAAATTGCTTCAGCATTTCCTTTGCTTCTCTTGTCCACCTTTTGCCCAGTCTTACACACAGAGACAGACAAAGTCTAGAGGGAAAAATAAAGGTAATATCTGTAAAGATTAAATCAATCACTGTATAGTCCAGCTATAAGGAATCACTAAGATCACACCAATTCAGCTCAATGCGGTGGTGCTTACAAATATCACAGGTAGCTCTGAGGTGAGCCTGCTCCGCAATTGCGATTATGCATTAGCGAGGTTCTCTGCACAGTGTAGTTTGGTATGCTCCTCACTCCTGCAGCTATTCCGCTTCCCAGACCCAAACTGGTAACTCCACATGCCATTATTTTTACTGACGCAGCTTTGTTTGGAGCCACCTCAGGCAGGGCAGATTTACCTAGTGATTTGAGGAGGAGGACAGAGCTGAAATTTGGGGTGGTTATGCATGGGAAACCAAAAATTAGATATTTCCAGTTAAGGGTGTTTGAAACATTGCACTATGTGCATTGGAGTAGCATGTCTTTATTATTATATATATTAAAAAGCCCTTGTTTCTTATTCTGACCTAGAATTGTGGTTAAAAAAAAGGGATTGGATCATTTGTTTTATAGGGAACCAAGTGGTGTCGTCTCTTGACAATTCCAACTTTTATCCTTTCTTCATTTCACTATATAGCACACCAAGGCCATCAACAGGAGACAGCCCCTGAGGTATCAGCTGGAAAGCTATGAACAGCCAACAAGGAAGCAAACACGTCCCGTGGAGACAGATGATATCGCAATCAAGGTGGTTTGAACACATCATGTTATTCTTTAGAAGGAGCAGGTCCTCCTGCAACGGTATCATTTGTGCTGTTCTTCCAAAGGCATTGGAAAGAACAAGCACTTCAGCCAAAAACAAAGTGAGAATTCACTGCAGATCAGCTCTTTATAGTGATTCCCTTCCCTCCTCAGGAAACAGAGGCATCATGAGTCTAAAGGAACAAAAGAAAGATAGACAGACAGAGGGATAGATAAGCAGATAATCTGATACGCAGAAATTAACAAACATTTTTCAGACTTTCCCTTCATGCATTTCTATTTCACTCATAACCACGATAAAAACTTCTGAGTAATTTTTTGACATCTATTATGACATATCATTTATTATTACATTGTTTTAAGTCATGTTGACCAACTTGTCAGAGTCAAGGTGCACTGGGGCACGTTTTTCTATGTCCAGCATAAACCTTGTGAATCTTCAATTTGCACTTTGGGAATACATTCACAAGGAGCCATATATCCCGATATGCAGAATAATTCATTCCTTGATAAGCTACGCTATTTAGATTGTCACCTGTGAGATCTTGTGATTGTTAGTCTTTAATCTTATACTTGACAGCATGAAAGTATTTGGTAAATAGAGTTCAAGGTCATCCCTTTATTGCATTTCATTTGTGTATAGAACTTTTGATATTGACAAACTTTTCCGAGTTTGGCCATCTTAACCAACCTAACTTGCTTGGGTTTTTTTGTTTATGAGCATACCTCACCATGTCTATTAATCACTGATTTCTTTTAGTAACATATTTTAAATCCAAACTAGACATTTTATTTTTTGTTTACCTCATGTGTTTATATATCTGACATGTGGTAATTGTTTTGTAGGTGACCAATGGATACTTTTCATGGGGAAGTGGTTTAGCTACATTATCCAACATAAACATCAGAATCCCAACAGGTAGGATAAATGCACACCTTAAACATGAAATATGAAATATCAAATTGCAACTAATTCTACTTCTTGTTGTTGTGAAAAGCACTAATCCACACATTTAGGTTTTTATAAGAAAAAATGGGGGTTAAAAATATATGCAAGGTCATGAACTTTATTGGTCATATAGCTGTATCATTAACCTAAAGTACTATAAATAAACAAAAAATTACATGTTTTTTATATACTTACATACTTTATATAGTTTTTATAATAGCAGGAAGAAAGTCAAGAGTGAGAATAAATATAAAAAAGATGGTTTCAGAAATATTCATTATTATTTTTAATAGGCAAATTAAGAAAAGGAAGAGGGAGAATTCCAGACTTGTTCAAATCAAGAGTCCATCTAATTCAATATTTTATTTCTAGCAGTGTCTACCGGTGGATGCACAGGGACACAGCAGTCATACATTATACTTCTCCTACCATTCATCAACATTACATTCTTCCAGTTCACAGCTATATTCATCTCTGAGAATTCCTTAAGCCTCATGCAGTTTTTCTGTTAAGAAATCCTCAATAAATTTCTTTCTCAATTAATTTCTCTCTGTCTAGATGAGCTCCTGCCATTTCTTGCATCCTTGATGTCTTTTGTTTTTGTTCAGAGGTTGATTTGTTTTGGAAGACATACATACATAGCAAGTGCAAAAAGTAGCAACTTTTTCTGCTTCTTCTTCCTTCTTCTTATTGTTGTTGTTATTATTATTGTAAAATTCTCAACACTGTTGGTGTTTCATGTTATTGAATAGTCTTGTATTTTATTTCTATATCCTATCAAGTGCTTAGTTGTGAAATAGCTTATGATGTTAGGTTGACACATCTCAGATATCACATAGTTATGAAGAAATTCCAAAGTACTATATGTAATCCCAAAGTCTATCTAATTTTTTCACTGTAGCATTAGGTGTCCTATACATGGATGAACACTTCTTTGTGTTGGCCTAGTGCAACATACAACACCAGCAGAAGGTCTTTGCTCCATGGAGTTTACAATCTAAGGCCATGGGTTTACAAGCTGGGTGAGCCAGTCTGTAAGTTCACCTCCTTTGAAAGGAATGAGACCATTAACTCCCCGGCTCGTGAGGAGCTTACCTGGCAAATGCACTGGCTAGCACAGTCAGTGAGTTCAGTTAGTTTATGGGAATACCTGAGAAGCAGCATTGCCACTACAGAGTGGGACTGAAGGTAGGAAGAGTAGTGGATCCTCTTTCGGTTGTAGTCACTTTATTGGCCTGAATTTTCATGGAACCACAGCCTAAGTAGTCACTCCCCACTTTATATCATTTGACCCTAAAAAACTTCAATAAAGTAACACACTCCCATACAATGTATGATAATATATATCAAAGCAATAGTCTCATTCCTTTGGAGATTAGTGTGTACTTGTACTGTCCGTTAATTTATAGTTCCACTGATGAACACATCCGATATTGTCCATTTATGCAATGGATGCTAACAAATTCAACCAACTATTTCAGGTGGCTTAGAACTGCGTCTAGTTGGTCCTTGTGGACTTGAGTTGAACTGGTCTTCTTCTTTTTTTTGAAAATGTTTTTGTTATTATTACCATAGGTCAGATGACAATGATTGTGGGTCAGGTTGGCTGTGGCAAGTCATCACTTCTCCTTGCTATATTGGGAGAGATGCAGACGCTGGAGGGAAAAGTTCACTGGAGCAAGTATGTTTCATATAGCTATTAATTGCTGTATTCATATAAGAAGGAGGGAGTTGGGGTTTGCTGTGAGAAATGAAAACTTCGTGTCTCAGAACTGCATGTTAAATGATTATTATCACCCAGATCCTCTCTGGAGGGCGTTACCTGCAAACTTAGGGATTTTCATAGCTGTTCTGGTCGTGGTTCAGATCAGACTGCCTCAGGAAGGGAAAGAGGATAGCCTGGTGATTAATAGCTAACATATTAATATATTATAATATCTAATAAATTAGCCTGATCAAATGACCTGAATAGAAAGCATATACTATTCCTGTTACCCAGTAGTCTTCAGTTCTGGGAGTTGGCTCTGGATTTACAGTACTCACTGTAATTGAAGACAGTCTTACAGCAAATACCGCCCTTTGCCATGCTATCTCCAAACCCCCTTATGGTGAGAACAATGAGGTGCAATTTACTTTTGTTATGTTTCATCAAGGGCGTTTGTAGTCTAGTAACATTTCAGATCGTATTTGCAACTCAGGTTGTGCGAATGATGAAATTCTTCAAGAAGCATCGAGGGGGTGGGATAGTTAACGTGTAAAAGGCAAAACAGCTCCGGTTTGAATTCCTATCTGGATTATTAAGTCAGCATTGTTTCTCTGCTACTGTACACACCTCTGAAAGCATGACAGGCTGGAGCTTCTTCAGTAGTGGAGTACCAGCATACAGGGAAGGCTGTCTTTCCCACTCGGTGATGATGCTGCTAGCAGAAAAAAAAAATAAAGGTGATATAATAACATGTGATCAATGCTTTTCCCCTTCCTTGGCGTCTGCCCCAGCCTTGCCTTTGGAAGTCAGTGTTGCTCTTCACAGTCATACGTTCCAGAGGCAGCCTGAGAACACCAAATACCTAATGACTAAAGGCTATGAAGAAGCTGTTGCTGAAGAGGGAACTGCCAGGGAGGTCAGGCCTCGGATCCACATTAATTCAGACCCAGCAACCACCCTTCCAACATAGGCAGGGCAGAGGCTGTGGAAGGGATGTGCTGCAATCCCAAGACTTGTTCTTTGATTTTAAAGATCAGTTCTGTTTCCTTAAAACTACCAAGTCAAACTCTTCTTAATTAGCTGTTAGTTAGGGTGGATTTTGTCACAGAGACCAGTATTTTCTTGCCCAATCCCTTGCCTAGTAATTTCCTTCATCATCTTTTTCCTACAGCAATCTTGCAGGCTGGAAATTTTTGCTTTTCCTGTGTTAGTATGCCCGGCATTTTTTGTTCCCCAGCCATATTTCATTGTCTGCTATTTTAAATGTATGATCTCACTGGAGTAGCAGGTACAGTTGGAGCCAAGGCAAGACTAACTTTAGTTTAATTATATGTAAGTTTAAGTTTTGAAGGAGGAAGAATATGTGACTTACCAGTATATTTCTTTGAGATGTATAGTGAAGATTTTGACTTCACGATCAGGCATTTTTTTTTTCTGAGTAGTTTAAGAAAATGCAAAGAGTAGAGTGTACCTTAAAATTATTCACACAGCTGTTTTGAAAGGTATGTTTGAGAAAGAACTTTCTCAACTTTGTCCTAGAGAAAGATATGGAAGATTAGGAAGATACTAGAGGCAGGTTATGAAATATTATTGGTTTCACATTGTTCTAGAGGGATTAAGATCGCATTGCTCATTGATTAGCTATCTGTGCATAACCAAACAGGTAACTCAGGTTTTAACCAGCATCTCAGGCCTTACTGAGTGACTTTTTTCATTGCAAACTGTAATTTGGTACTGTGGTATAGCTGATGCAAACATGGTTATGTTTTGCTGGTAATTTCAGACTGCCTGACAGACAGATGAATACAGAAGGATACGTCAGGTATTAACTAAGAGGATCCTATTCTTTACAAAACCATAATGAAGGTCCTATTTACTGTTTTAAAACCTTTTCCATGTGATTCCACGTGCATGACTAACGCAGCTACTGATCCGGGGGTGAAATGCAGGCTAGTTGAATTCCCCAACAAATTCAGGTATAACAGCACAGTAACAGTAATGATGGGTCTGATTTCAGCCCCAGTTATATTGGGGTAATCCTGCAGTGCCTCACTGTGAAACCCCGTCGTGGAACTTGAATACCCTGTCGCTGTTGTGGTGGTCTGCAGGGAGAGCTGTTTGTCCTGCTGCCGGGGTTGTCACTGGTTTGGGACCTCAGGAGAGAAAGCACGTTAGTGTATCTTTCTGTAAGAGATCTTGGCCAGGGCAAATCTTACGGGCGAGATCTCGGCTCTTCCCGCTTATATGAGACATGCTTCAGATACAGTACAAACCTTAGACAAGGAGCTGGCTTTTTGTTTTCCCAGTGAGCAATCCTCTTAAACACTGAAGCATGAGGCTATCCAGATACAGTGATTCAGCTGAGCCTCTTTCAGGTCTGAGTTATTAAGTCTGTACAGGGACAAGTGTGGGGAACATGCAGAGACATGTATTCCCCTCATCCACACCAAGCCAAACAGTCAGAACCATCTTCTCAGACCGCTAAGCAGAATAGCTAAGTGGAAGCCCTTCACTGGGTATAGATTTTCTGCACATCGAACTGGTTTCTGTGTAGACAGGTTGTTGTGTACTAAGTGAAAGGCATGGGAAACACAAGAATTATGAAATAGGTCCTCCCAAACGGCCTGTCCTGCCCGCAGGCTACGGAAGGCTTCAAGAAAAAATAGGAAAAGTCAGTCCTTCCCTCAGAAGGGTTACCAAGTATAACTGCTTAACAAAAGGTTGCAACCACAATATCTCATAGAAAACACTGAAGGGAGTTATCCACAGATGGGTAAATGATCAGCCAGATAAATAGTACCCAGGGTCAGCATACCTACTGGTGCTGCTGTGCTGCAGGGTTGCAGGGACGGGAATAAATCCCTCCAAACTGCTGGATAGAATTTGTGTAGATTCTTGGTCCTTGTCTTGCCTCAAATTTCTTGCCCTTATTAGCAAAGGAAATGGTCCGTTCTGCTGTTACAGTGATATCCTAGACATTTTGTATCCCTTTTTTCTCCTCCATTTTCATTTTGTAGCCCGAGGGAATCTGGACCTGGTTAGAGATGCATTAGTCTATTTTAAAACATCCAGAGTTAGCATAAGAGTTGTCCAAACTTCAACAAGGTTTCTTTTTTACTTTTCCTTAAAACTGAAGTAAATACATTCTGACAGATCAGTTTGTATATTCAAAATCTTATAAAAATATCTAATCAAACTGATAGTTTGTTTTTTCCTGCCATTTCAGACTTGAACTCACCATGCACCACTTTGGGGAATATGTATATTTTATAGTACAGAATAAAAATCAGTATAAATAGCCACATTTCAATAAATAAAGAATTTACAGCAAAGATTACTAATCCCAGTGGGCAAATAAGGTGCTCTTTTTGGAAATCTCAGGACCTTCAGTTTCAGCCCACTCCCATGCCCTGCAATTGCATCACGCTCTGAGATTCGGTAGGGTAATGAAGTATGAGACTCGATACTTAATCCCCTTATTAGTGAAGGCCCCAACTCAGCAAAGGTCTTATATATGTTTATTCATGAGATTATTAATGAACGTGGGTTCTCACAGAAATCTCACACAGAATTTGGAAGAATGAAAGTGTATTTGTCAACCTAAGCATGGAATGAAATTCCTAGCTAAGGAAAAAGAGTTCAAGAAATCGAGATCCTGAAATTCATCCTTGCTTATTAGATTACATGTTTGATTATAACGGCAAGCATATTAAATCTCGTATGGAATTGCAAGGGCTCTTGCAAGGCTTCTGCCCAGTTTTTGTTAAACTGTACTTCGGAGGGCAATCCCAAATGTGTACATGAAAGCAATATCCCTTTCTCGACCACTGCAGTGCTCTGCTGATAAAAGTTGGGGGGGAGTTAATAGAGGAAATGTAGGGTTTCTTTTTTCTTTTTGTTTGGCTTGACCTAATTTCCAGCTTCCTTTTAAACTGTTAGTAGGGTCCATCTTTTGCTTTCTTGTAACTTTTTTTCCAGAGAAGACTGGAAGCTTCTGCTGAATAAAGGACCAATTCTGGTGAAACAATGTCTGTTTTGAGCCTCAATTTATGGCTCGCTGCCTCTTCTGAGATAACCAACAGGGCTTATTCACTTCTGATGTAACATCTTCTCAGGAAACAGGTGCACGAAGGAAACACTGGTTGTGCTTTTTAGGAGGCCTGAATTATCAAAGTTCTTGGAGAGCTGATGTGCAGCACAGAAAGCAACGTCTCAGTTCTGTCATTTTGGGAAGATGCTTAATATGTGAGTCTGGCATCATGAGGGCTCTACTATTAGAATTTTTATACCCCTTGCCAGACTTGGATCATCTTCTTATGAGTGCAGCTGCAGTTACTGATATCCCAGCAGCCAAGCAGACATTTCTGTCTCAGCAGTAAAATATTTCATCTGGAGGATTCATAGGATTGGGAGAGGAGGATTTGTTGGTTTGGGGTTTTTTAAAGTCAGGCAAATAACACATTAATATCATTTTTCTAGTCCCTTCTAATACCATTTCTAGTCCCTTCTAATACCATTTACCTGGCATAAACTTACTCTTTTAGGTTTTGCGCTTTGCAGTGATGTGTCCCCATGCCTGGACACAAGCACCATTGCTGGTCCAGAACTGCTTTGACTGTCATTCCATGCCCTCGACACTCTTGAGAAGTCCGTTAACAAACAGAGGGAGCTGCAAAGTCATTCATGTCATTACTGCCATTGCATGCTCTTCAAAATGTAATTTCATGGCTATGATCCTTAAGAAGACAAGAAAAGCCTACGTGGGGTTGTGCCCTGCATGGCTTGATGTAGTCTTACTGCTATAAACGGGTTCAAAATCTGTTCAGATTCAAAAGTGTGTTTGCAAAATCATATCTGCAAAGCTAATCTTTGCTCCAGGAGAAATTTGACTTAAGAGTAGTTATCAACTTTTGCAGGTCATTAGTGGAACAGTGCTGAGAAGCTAACTTACTGTTTGTCAACTTTTTATATGCCCAGGCAATATTAATAACTTCATTTTTAATAGGTTTTATAATACACTTTCTAACAACTTAGCTTGCCTGTTTAGCCACTATGCACTATAGATATGAACCCGTTGTATTTAGAAAAGTTATATACTTTTAATTAGATCTTGTTTATTTTCCCTTTAACAACAAAAAACCCAGTGATGTTGAGGTCTTAAAATATGTACTTAATTCCGGTCACCCTGTATATAAAACTTGCACAAAATGTTATTTTCTATATTTCCTGCTTACTAAATGGCATTTACCATAATTTACAGTGTAAATGAAACTGAACCTTCTTTTGAAGCATCCAGAAGGTATTATTTCTGTTTTTAGTGTATCATAACACACTCATTCATTTCTTCAGAATTTCCTCAAACCTTCATCTTTGTACCCTTCAGCCATCTCTGTGTTTTCTTACCATGTCGATAATCATTTACTGTAGGATTGACTCACAGATGGTGTTAAATCCAGTGGATCCCAACCTTCTCCAGCCATTGTACCACTACCTCGGTATTGTCTGAAAGACGTTCAGTGCTCCCAGCTCCCCTTTGACATCACTGGGAGTTTAGTCTGCTCCATACCTTGCCAGACAGGGCCTCTAGATATAAGATATCATTACATGTACCCTTCCACGTGTTGGCATGTTTTCTCATCAGCAGTGGGGTTTGTGTTGCTTGTAACCCAGCTGGACGGTCGTGTGACGGAGCAGGGCACACAGCACGCAAAGGGAGCCAGCTGTGCTCCGGGTGAAGTCAAGCGGTATCTCCACCGGCTGGCTTCAGGGAAAGGGCCTGCAGCTTTAAAAGAAGGACAAGCTAAACCCAAAACACATGGTAAATGTTAGAGAAGTAGTGGCACACATAGCTGTGGTTGGGAGCCACCCCATGATTTGCTACCTGATAATCCTGAGGGTATATTTCATACTAGCGCACACCGAACTGCTATAACTCCTAAAATTTTCGAGATACCACTGACTACTTCTAACCGGCTATTTCACATGCCCTAGCACCCTCTCTCTCAACAGCAGATCCTAGATGCTTACATACAAAGCTGTATCAAATGTACAGTTTGAAGCAATAGCGTCAGAGAGGCTGAGAAGGAAGATAAGTGTTCAGACCCGTAGGCCAGCAACACTTCCCACCTCCTTCCTCGCACATTTCAGGCATGTCAGAAAAATGTCTGAAATTACATGACCATTTTTGCCCTACGTAAGCAAAACAGGCAGAAGCAAAGAACATTCATACCCCTATTGTACACATTTCATTAAAGTTTAAATATACACGTTTAAAGTATGTCTAATAAATACTTGGGAGATTGCAGTGATTCCTTCCCAATCTGTATTAAACTACCCTCTTCTCCAATATCATATCAGCCCACTGAGGATCTTAGACTTAAATAAACTTAGACTTAAAGGAAGTAAAAAATAAAATAGACTTAAAGGAAAAAAAGCATTCACTGAGAAAAATGTATTTCCTGTGCACATCATGTAAAATAACCTAAAACTTCAGAAAGCAGCAAGTCAAGTGTCCTAATGCCATTTGAACAGTGCCTTTTCACTACTTGTTTTGATGTTAGAGAAAAAAAACCAAGTAACTACTCTTGTGAGAATTTAATAATTTTGATTATTTATATTATGCCTTTGGATTGAAATTGCAGTTACTAAATTGTGGTAGGTACCAGCGATTTATAGGCGAATAGAATACAATCTGGAGCGTAGATTTAGCCATCAGGGGAGAGAGCGGGTGCTGTTCTAACAAAAGCATCTCATTTAAAATTCTTCACTTCACTTTTGTAACAGTTGCTTTGACCGTGTGTTTCCTTGTATTGTTAGGAATGCACATTCATAAAGTTAATTTTTGAAAAACTGACATTTCATAACATGGGTACTGTGCTTTTCACTAATGGTCTTATCTCTCTACAGCAGAAACAGATACTCAGTGGCTTACGCGGCTCAGAAGCCCTGGCTGCTGAATGCAACTGTGGAGGAGAACATTATCTTTGGGAGCCCATTTAATAAACAGAGGTAAATATCACCCTCCTTGCAAAAACACCTGGCAGCTTCTTTTAAAGAAGTTTTTGGAATCTCCTTCTGGGAGAAATCTGTAGATTACGAAAAATACCAATGCACATTAACCCTGAGCTGGAATAAGCTAACCTGACTTTAGCCATCTCAATGGAAGGTTTCTGGTTTAAATTAGTCTTTCAAGGCTCCCCCTCTGACCAGAGTGCATGTCTAAGAGGTTTGTGAGAAATCACGCAGCGACAGTGGCTCCCCCATGGAATACAGCAGTGTTTTTTTCAAGCAGCTAAAGTTAGGTGAGATGAATCCCATCTTTGGAGGCTACTGACTTACTTTTGTTTTGTTTAATGGAGCCTGAGGTTGCTGGAGGTCTCTGGAAATTGGGATTCTAGGCATATTTCCACTGAGTTTATGGGCTGTGATCAAGTTATTGGAGAAGCCGCTTTACAAAAACACCGCATGCATGAAGATGGGGTGCCTCAAGGAAAGAACCTTAATTCTTCCTTTAGAAAGACAGGAGAAGGGAGTGTGAAAGATGAGGTGCACAGCTTCTGTTGTGCCTATCCAGCACTTGTTTCTTGTGTCCTTCTGAAAGGGTCAGCTAACAAATGCAGTGGAAAAAGTGACTTGACTTAAGGAAAACAAATTGCTGATGTTTTCAAAGGCAACTCTTTTTGTTTTCAGTTATTAAAAATACATCCCATTCCTCTCCGTGTGTGCTTTGTTAAGATGTATGACGCCATTCCCACTTAATAAAAACTTAGCAATGACCAAATATCTCAAAATCCAGATAAGCATCTAAAATTTCAGGGACCAGGTTCTGCATCCATCCAGCTACTGCATCCATCAGCCTAATTTCACTCATATCAAAGGGGCAAAGCTGAATTACACCAGTCAGATAGTCTGATCCCAGCTGCTTATTAGCAGATCAGCTGTGATACCCCACAGACCTAGAAATCACAACAATTTTCAAGTTTTTACAAGTGGTTTCCTGATTCCGGCAAGACCAGAAGCACTGTAAGGATCCTTTGTCCTGTAATATCACACTGAAGTAAATTAAGAGGCACCTTAACAGGGAAGAATAATAACTCATTGGAAAATGGCTTCAAATTCTCCAGAGCCCAGCAAAACAGCTCTGTGATAGGGAGGACTGCATTCAGTAATTTATGTAATTGAATCTTTAAAAAGTAGGCTTGCCAATACAGACCTCTAATAAATATGTCATTTTTTGCAATGCTTAGTTTACAATGCTCCGTGATTAGTTGCGGAATAATCGTTTTGCCCTACTTATTCTTGCAATTATATTTGACAGAGCCACAATAACATAGCAGTGAATTTGCGCTGGAGGTTTTTATGTTAGCAAAGTAAGTGACTGGTTAAATAATTGCAATGACCATATTGTTTTTACAGGTACAAAGCTGTTACAGATGCGTGCTCTCTGCAGCCTGACATTGACTTACTGCCCTTTGGTGATCAGACAGAAATTGGAGAAAGGGTAAATAATATGAATCCTTATATGTCTGCTTAGCCTATGTATTAAGAAGGGACTCTCTGATGTCACTCGGACAGACCTAGTCTGTATTGGGCTTCCAGCCTGCTAAATAATTGTAATTCACCATGGGTTACTGCAAAAAAAAAATTGTAAACTTTTTTCCTTCTTCAGCTCTTCTCAAATGCTATGTTGTATTGATGCTAGTATTGGTTGCATTTTTCAATCTAAGAGGCCTACTGTGCTTAGAGGAGCTCCTATAATTTACACTTACTCATGGTCAGTTGCTGAATAATCATTTTTCTTCTGATGTTATATGAGGATTATATTTGTTTATCAACTGGGTTAGCATTTTAACAAAGCTTTTGTTTTTATTGCAACTCTGTGTAATTGTAAAAAATCACATTTCCAAAGTCCTATCATAACGTTTATTCAAGATGCATATTTCTGATCCATTATATTCATTAGGGGATTAATTTAAGTGGCGGCCAACGACAGAGAATCTGTGTAGCTCGAGCACTCTATCAGAACACGAACATTGTCTTCTTGGTAAGATTTTTCTTTTTCACATGGAGCATGGAAAGTTAGTAATAAAACTGTCATTCCTTTTATTTAGCTTTAGAAAAAAATATGTTAGATTTAGAAAACTATAGGGACTTGTGTTCAACTCCACATCCAAGTTATAGAGATAGAAAATAAACATCCACCAGATGAAGCAGCATCAAAAATGTTCTGGGAGATGAAGGTGGAATTTCCTACAGAGATTGACACTGGAAGAGCAGAACAGATTGTCTAACTTCTGCTCGCTGTCAGCGGTGACCTAGTGTCAACGTAGTCCCACCAAAATCAGCAGGAGTTCTAATAAGGAAAAGCACCATAATGCAACCAAATGGCAGTAATGAACAGATTGAGGGTTCAGCAGTCTCCTGCAGGACACTGTGGCTTCAGACAAACTTTCCCTTCTCTGCTACTGATTTCAAGATATGTCAGGAATTTCAGGAGGCTGCTGCTCATGAAGGGGTTGTTTGAGCCTCCTCAGAATGAACTGGGGGACTTCTGTTCTTGGAGAAAAAGTGTTTGCATATTAATATGCTTAAATAAAATAATATTGTCTTATTGGTAACCACACCCACTCAAAGTGAAGACCAAACACATCTGCAGTTTAGTTGGAGGAAATTAGAACAGTTCCTAACTCTATTTTGTTTTTCCTGTGCCATTGTCCCATCGAAATTAGGCCTAAGGTTGGCTCTGGATCCTGGCATTTTCAAATTTGGATGGGAAGTTTCAGTTCTGGTGTTCCTGATATGGATTATTCCACACTGTCAGTGTGTCACCAGCACTGCGCACATCTAAAGACTAAAAATTAACTGAGTCCATTGCTATAAACTGAAGAACAATGGATTCTAGCTCACTGTTTCTTAGTGCAGCCCTCTGACTAGGTCTTAATCATTAGAGAAAGATGGAATGTTAATAATTGCTGCTGCTTTCTAATCTTTTCTCATTTTTCGTGAAAGAAAAATCCTGATTTTTGTATCCTGTTCTTTTTTTTTTTTTTTTTAAATTGATTTGATTGCAGGATGACCCATTCTCTGCACTAGACATTCACTTAAGTGATCATTTAATGCAGGAAGGAATTTTGAAGTTTCTCCAAGAAGACAAGAGGACACTTGTTCTGGTGACACATAAGTTACAGTATCTGCCACATGCTGACTGGGTAAGAGAAGGGATGCCATGATGCAGGTTTGCTCATGATGGACACACACTTGAAGTTAGCACCATAATGCTTGACCAGATCACTATTTTTCTCTATAATAAAGTCCCTCCTTCTTAATTCCACATGTCATGTGGCTAACTGCAACTCTACAAAATATGGATTTTATAGTAGAAGGAACAATTTTATTTTTACATTATTTTTTGATTGGAAATCAAATTGGAAATTTTTTGATTTTTTGATTGGAAGCCACTGGAGAATTGTGACCTAATTACAAATATGACTGTTACTTGTTATGTCTTGTCCATGTTTTTTACAAGTACAGATAAAGCACGGCTTACAGGAGTTTTAAGTTTATGAGCTGTGTCAACAAACTTAAAAAGTGATTAATCAAATACTGAATACAGTGAACACAGAAATTTGCATAATGGTAAATCTCACCAATACTGAGATCCAATGTTTTGTAGGATGCAGGTCAGTGCTTTTGGTATGTTGCTGAGTTGATCTGTTGGATGCTGTCTCCCCTAGATCATAGCAATGAAGGATGGAATGGTGCTTAGAGAAGGGACACTAAAGGATATCCAAAACAAGGATATTGAGCTATATGAGCACTGGAAAACCTTGATGAATCGTCAAGATCAAGAATTGGAAAAGGTAAATAGGAGCATTTGGGCAAGGATGACCTTTCTGAAATGAAATACTTTTCAGTTAATTTCTAAAAAACCAAACCATGTCAGGATACAAGTTTTAAGCGAGGCATTAGGGAAAAAAAACATGAACTATGAGGAACTTTAATGACTGGAATGGATTGTCTAGGAAGTCTGTGGTGTATCCATCGTGGGTGGCTTGTAAGGACACATAGGCAAAAACCCTTTTGGAATGCTGTGCACAACTGATCCTCTGCTGGGGCAAGGAGTGGACTCAGGCATATCCTAAAGTATCTCTTAGCCTTTTATTGTGTTATTGCCGTGAGCATTTAGGATTCTCTAAAGACTATTTTGGAAGTTTTTATCATTCCAGAAGAGGTAGAATGAAAGAATGGAAGAGAGAGGGAAATAAATGGACAAAGCAGGATTCTTTGAAAGATACTGTGCTTTTCCTTCTGTGAGATAAATGATCCAGATAAAGTCTCTTTGAGGTTATTGTTGGTGCTGCCACAGTGGCAGACAGCTAAGCTTTATTAATAAATACGTTTCCTTGTTACAGGATATGGAAGCTGACCAGGCTACTCTTGAGAGAAAAACCCTTAGAAGGGCCATGTACCCAAGAGAATCTAAATCACAACTAGAAGATGAAGATGAAGGTATGTATTATTATTTCACTTTACTTACTCTATTACCATGTTTCATTGCCTTTCCACTTGAATAGCTGGAAGTTCATAGCAATGAAGTACAAAGATGTTAACGACACTTGATAATACCAGTGTAAAGACTAATACTTTGATCTGTTTACAATCTGACTTGTTTAAGGGATTCTTCATAGATTTCTCTAAACATTGTGCGGGGATAAGCGTGCACCAAGACAAGTTATTTTCTTTGCTAACTCATGCTGCCTGGAGGTATTGAGAGGTGAGAGAGAAGTAAAACAACAGTAAGAATTGTAATTAAAGTGAACTGAGGTAGCTTTGCCTAGTCATTGGCATAATAATGTTAGATCAGCTGTAGCCCTGTCCCTCATGAGATACCTGTTAATTGTTCTGGGATTTTGAAATACCACCATATGACCAAACTTGTAGATATTTTCAGTTCCTTTTTGGATATGGAGTTAACTTGCTATTTTTTTAGCTGAGGCGATTTATGGAAGAAGCTTTAGGCTTTGTTCTCAAGCTTAGCTTCTTGTTCACTCCAAGTCCTGTTGTACCTGTAGAGGTGCAGATCCAGATTCACATCACTTTTAAAGTGGGTTGGGGCCAGAATGGTAGGATACTGGAAGCTGGCAACAAGACCCATCACAACATCCCTTTTTAATTCATTTTTAATGTTCAAAATCAGAAATTAATGGAAATGCTGTTAGTTCAGGGCTGTCAAGACAAGGTCAACATTTCTCTTTCCCAAGTGCAGCCTTCAAGACTGTGAGATGTTTATTCTTATTACCTGGAGAAAAAAAAAAAAAAGAATTTAAATGTCATGTTTACGCACCTATGAGATATATATTTCCCATAGCAAAAGTCTTCCACTATGTGTATTTCAGTATAATGTGAACAATTAGCATTTGATCATAGACAAAACTAGTATTCTTGAATGAAGGGGAAATTGAACTCTTTCATGCAACAGATGACAGAGCCTCTGGACAGAAAGCTTTGGAGAGCTTTCTAGAATCTTCCATGTGATGTCAAGTGCTCTGCTGTAGCTGAATGGGTTGGGAAAGGCCCAGTCTCTTACTATAAAGAGCCAGTACTAAAGATCTGATTTACAAAAATATTTTATTAACAAACCTGTAACAAGTCAAAGACTGTCAAAGTCTATAGAGTTGCTCAAAGAGCACAGGGAAGTCTTTTGAGAATATGACTGAAGTGTTTGCTGGTTTTAAATGGCAAATTGAATTTTGCTATTAAAATTTAAAACAAACAAAAAAAAGTCAACCAAATCCAGTAAAACCAGCTATAATTCTTAGTACTGCATCCAAGCTAATATGATCAAATTTCTGAGTCACAGAGGAAGAAGAGGAAGAAGATGAAGATGATAATATGTCAACTGTCTTGAGGCTCAGGACAAAGATGCCATGGAAAACTTGCTGGAGATATCTAACCTCTGGAGGATTTTTCCTGCTCTTTCTGATGATTTTCTCAAAGTTGCTGAAACACTCAGTTATAGTGGCCATAGATTATTGGCTTGCTACGTGGACATCCTTGGACAATACAAATGAAGTCAGGAACATTGATGACGTTAAGACCACAAATAAGGTGGGCCATATCTTGGAGCCTGATGGGGAAAAAAAAAATGTTCTAAAGTAATTATTTGCTGTTCATCTAGAAGCCAGCTAGACTGGAAAGACAGATATATATAGTAAGATTGATTATTATATAGGATGGATGAATTGTTTATGCTAAAACATAAGAGAAATCAAATTTTATCAGTCTTTTCAAACATGCAAAACTAAAAGAGAAGCATGTTTGAGGTTAGAAAAATTATTGACTTTTCAAAGGAAGGAATCTCATACTAAACTTCTTCATGTGGATCTTTTAACACCTAAGTCAGTAACTCCATTCTCCACATTACTGGCTGTCCAGTAATATCCTGACAGAAAAAAAAAAAAAGGTTTCAAATGTATTACTTAAATACAATATGCTTATAGCTGTAAATTTGACTCATATACAAATATCTTACTGGAATCCACTTAGTAAACTTTCAGAAGGCTTAAATGTGTTATAACCATGGCAGATTAGTTTAAGATTTGCTCTGGGAATTTCAGTGGCACTTAATTAAGTGGAACTTTCCAACATCTCCCAAATGCCTTAATTCTGGAGAGGTTCTACTTTGGTTGTCTGAGTTTCTTGGCTAACAGTTTGCATACCTTTGTATTTGTCCAGTTAGTCTATCTTCACAGTTCTAAGTACTATCACTTCAAGGTTTTGAAGGGTACTGATCATTAGGTTGAGGGATCTTAGAACTTCCAGTTCTTCTAATTATGTGAACTTAATGAATTACAGTTCTGTCATAGTTTTTTAATTTCCTAAAGATTCTATTAATATAATTATGTAATATAAGTGATGTCCAGGTTCCTTGGGAACTTCCTAGTAGAAAAGAGAAATGTGTGTTTATTTGTAGGACTGATGTATTTGTCATTTTGTTAGACTTATCATGTAGCTGTCTTCAGCATCCTCTCTGGAGCAGGGATTGTCCTTTGCCTCATCACATCTCTGACTGTGGAGTGGATGGGCCTCACAGCAGCCAAGAACCTACACCATAATCTCCTCAACAAGATCATCCTTGGACCAATCAGGTACAGCAAAAATAACATTCCTCCTGAAAAGTTACGTGGTCAAAACCTGTCCTCTATGTAACTGGGAGAGTGCTCCTGTGAAAAGCTCTTGCGTTTGCCCCGTTTCTTTCAAGACCTCAAAAAATGAAAATAGCTAGTGAAGTAATCAGGGGGGAAAATATTCTTTGTCAGAACATGTGAAATTCTGTCCCCTTTTTATCTGGCTGAAATGTGTCAGATAGCTGACACCCCCTTCAAGGCTGGGGTGTCAAGGGAGGCCTTGAGTGTGCAGTTCTAGCTCCAGGGCACCCGGCTCCAGCCCTGAGCAATTGACAAGGTGTCAAATGATGTGGCTTCTTCTGATGGCCAGGGACAGGTTGTGTGCTCGATAACCACAGTCTCTCACAGGCAGTCAGGCCAAAAGGATGCCTCCGTAACAAATACAGTTATCACGGTGCTTTCATGAAACAACTGAGTCCTGGTGCAGGAGGTTGAGCACCAGCCAGAGACAGGCTGGGGTCTTTGGAAGGGATATGAAATCTTGAGGGACCATTGATGAAAGAGCAGGAAGCAAGAGAGTATGTTTTTGTAAGAGGAGACTTAAAAGTATTTTTGGGGCGGAAATGCCAAGAGAAACATTGAGATGGTCAGGTTGCAGGCATTATGATCTGTTATGTTCATATTAACTGCTTTGATTTAGAAAATGGCTGGACGCAGCTCTGATCAGGCTTTTTATCCAAAATTGTAATTCCTTTTCAGGTAACTTTTTGTTTTTAATTTGTTTAACAGGTTCTTTGACATGACTCCATTGGGGCTAATTTTAAATCGCTTCTCTGCTGATACAAATATTATTGATCAGGTAGACGTATCAATATATTCTGTTTCATTACCTCTTGGCTTTGTAAATTTTCACTTAGCTATTGAATAAGATGATGTATTAAAATATCCAGTAGAGAGAGGCATAGCAAAAACAGGCTCTGGGAATGATAATAGACAAACTCAAAATAGAAAGTACACATATTTGTAGTAATGAGCGCAGATAATCACTAGAATAAACATCATGGGAGATGGTGACTCAATTTCTTCATATGCAGACTGGTTGCTTCTGTTGGAAGAACTGGATTAGCAAAACACCAAATTTTGGGCTCAAAACAGGAAACAGGGTAGAATATAATAACTTTACCTATATGGGAGTACACATGACAAATAGATATTCCATCCTAGCTGTAGCACATATGAATTTAGGCCATTCAGGAAGAGGAAGGAATGCTTTCGCTATGGCTGTGAATTAAAATGTTTGGATGAGCAATAATCCTGCATGTAAGGGTGGTGGGAACATGGAAGGAAAATAATGAGGCTCTAAGAAAGAGCATCCTCTTTCTCTAAATATTTGGGATATCAAGAACAATCTTCTTTGTTGCTTGTTATATAAATGAGGTGGATATAGGCTTCTATTTCCCCATGATCTTTGAAACACTGACCTCTAGAAAAAAAACCTACTGACTCATTTTTTAACCTCTGCACGTTTGAGTACTAGACCCACATAAACAAAAAGGCTTCTGATATAAGGAGAGTCTCAATGAGTTCACAGTGGTGTCATTCCACTTTCCCTATGGTCCTCTATAGGAAAAGGCATATGATGATACTACCAGTAACTTTTGCCCTAGGTTTGTTTTTTGTTTCACCCTAGCACATTCCTCCTACCCTGGAGTCTCTTACCCGGTCCACCTTGCTCTGCCTGTCAGCCATCGGAATGATCTCCTATGCCACTCCATGGTTCCTTGTTGCCCTCGTGCCTCTCGGGATAGCGTTTTATTTCATCCAGAAATACTTCAGAGTTGCTTCCAAGTATGTAATTAAAAAATTTTCCAAAAATTTCCCTCTAGAAAAATGTATATGAGAATTGTGATGGAATGTGAGGTTATAGGAGCTAGTGTAAGGGGAAAATGGCCACCGCATCCTGCTTTTGGTCCTGAGGTATGAGTTTGAGACACACATCAGAGGATGTTTCTAGCTGCCGTGACTACAAATGGGGTGTTTGGGGAAGTAACACTAGTTGCATCACTTTTGTACACTGTTGGCTATAGAGTCGGATGAGCATGAAGTTTGTTAATCGACTGAGCCAGCTCGCATCTGGTCAAAGCTCCTCTTTGACCTTTTGAGGGTTAGCAGAGAATGGAAAATAACTGCCTGGATTAACGTCAGTCACGGCTTTTTCTTCATATTGGGAAAAAAGTCTCCACAGAAAATCATTTCCATTGTACAGCAACATTTATATTCAGAATGGCTTGCTGACAACAGAGAGTACATTTTTTCAGCAAAAGGAGTGTCATGATTTCTTAAAGTCATGCTCCTAGTGTTAAATCCATTATATAATTTAGTAAAATATCTTAAGCAAGCCATTCGAAGTTTTTTTCTTAAATTCAGTCAGTCATGCTTCTTTTTTTTTTATTTTATCAGCCAGGTTTCTGGCCAGATTTACTCTACTTTCTGATACTTGAAAACACCCATCCTCCTGCAGGGAGGCTAAAATAACCTTAGCAACTGTCACTTCTGGCCCTGTCTTTGCAGTATGCACATGGCAAGGCATTAACGTTATTTATTAGCATTAGCGTTAACGTAAATTAAAGTTTGGTAGCATCCAGTCAAGAGACATGGTAATTTTCAACTGAGCGTTCCAGTACAGTTGGCTTCATGGACAATACTCTTATTTAGGTAGCCTGAGAAAGAAATGTGTCAGTTATTTCTCTTAAATCAATGGAGCAGGAGGTGCACAGAGCAATGTATCCATAACTTAGCCTTGCTTTAGCCTACTTTTCATCAGATTTCCCCAGAATCTCCAAGGACATTGATGCCTAAGAAAACTCTATAATCAGAATTCACAAACCAAAAATGTTTTATTCTGAAATAATTTGCTTAAATTCTCTGAGATTTTTCGGAAATCGTGTTCTTTCCCCACCAGCTTTCCAAACTAATGCTGTACATGGCAGTACACCAGGTCTCAAGGTGGCTAAGGGATCAGGAGACCTGGTTTTAATTTTAATTCTAATTCTTAAAATGCATTATGGTCTTCTGAGTCTTCTGAGTATCTCCCTGTACACATAGCAGTTTACACTGTTGAAACTTCTTACTTTAAATATACAAGAGTAGGCAAAATCTGATATATTAGACCCCAGGGAAATACTACAGTTTCTGTCTGTGAGTTTATATGTGAGAGTAAAGTCTCCATCTGTTTCCAAACCTGGTTTTTCCCATGTGCTGTACCAATAGCCATACCATGCAAGCTGCTGAGAAGTTGATCACCCCTTTAGGTCAGCACCAACACACACATGCACCCATTGGCTCTGCAATTGCTGATCTTCTGCAAGTCAATAACTACCTCATTAATTTTATTCCCTTACATTTTTCTGGGAAAATCTGTATCTGCAGTGCTTATTTTTAAAAAAGTCTGTTGGAATTAAACTCTTTTAAATCACTTGTGAAGCATCCTGGGTTGACTTGTGTTCTTTCAGTCCACAAAGAAATTAATAAATCCAATTTATTTCTAGAAAAATAGTCTCAGGAAATGTAGGAAAAAGGAATAGCTTCAGCCTGTATTTATAACTTACTTGCATGCAGTACCTTCCAGGCATATAAGCTTCATTAATTTTTAGAAATGCAAATATTTACAGTATTTCTTGCAGCACTTTGATTCTTTGTTGTATTTTCCATTACATCTCTCAAAAACTTCTATGTATTTTCCATCATAAATTTGCAAGAGCATATTTATCATCAAAACATAAGCAGCAAATTCAGTTGTGTATACTGGAATGTTCAGCATCATGGGGCAGTTCTTTCTCCTGGCCTGTCTAATGCAGTGGGCAAACATAGTAGGATTTTAATAAAGAGTTTAAATATCTAATGATCTGTCTTCTGTTTATACCACTGGCTGATTTGCCAATGGCAGAGTGTTACAGAAAGATGTATTTGTCTCTGTGGTTTGGAAAACGTTCCTGTCTGAGGAGACTGGAACTTTTTAGACTAAAATACCGCTGCCCCATGCAGGTCTTGAAAATGCCGTTGCTGAATAATTGAGGAAATTTCTCATTCATATTATTTCTCTGTCAGTGCTGTCTCTATTTCAACCACTGTGATAATGTTAACACTACAAATAGTAGTAGTTGTAGTTGGTTATATTTTACGTTCAGCACGTTACATACTTACAGATACTCAAAATGAGGCAAAGTTTATATGGAAAGGCACCCTTTTTGTTAGCCTAGCTGATACAGTTGCAATAAAATAAACTTGCAGATACACAAACTGTATTTTAAACGTGATTTAAGAGCCACAAATAACATGCTATAAAGTTTAAAATCAACTGTTCTGAATTTGATTATACTGGTCGTATTAATAAATCAGAATGTTTGAGAATAAAAAGTAATTTTAATCTGGCTAAAATGGACAGCAGGTTTTTGTCCAGCAGAGCCGGGATAATGTCAGTATCGCTGTGGGACAAAGAGAAGCTTAGCTGTGACCAAGAGCTAGATCATGGAGGTGGCTGGGAGGTGATTCAAGGGCTCCTATGGCAAAAGAAAAAGTGATATTCCCATGTCAGTGTCTTTCTATACTATAGAAATACTGGTTTGTGTGATCCTGGAAAGAATATGTGCGATACAGAAGCTTTCTATTCCTGTCTGGTATGCAGTAAAATGTCTGCAGACGGAGGTGTTTACGTTGTAATTGGCTGCTGTTGTTTTTCATGCTCCCAGGGACCTCCAGGAACTTGATGACAGCACCCAGCTACCTTTACTCTGTCACTTCTCCGAGACAGCTGAAGGCCTTACCACCATTAGAGCATTCAGGTCGGTAAAATAAATGATTAGAGGGAGGCTTGGGTTTTGGTCTAGCCTGTGCATCTCACTTGGAGCATGTCTGAGGCCAAATAATTGGATTTGGTGGACTTCAATGAAGCCATCTCAAAAAAGGAAGAAGTTTTGTTTTCCGTGCCCCTAAACACTTGGCTTTGCCGTGCCCCCAAACACTTATGCGTATTTTCAGTAACACACTAATTTATCTGTATTGGTTTTCTGCTGAATTAAAGATGATGACATCTTTAGGATACGGTATTTAGACCTCTAAGGTGTCTAGTTTAACCATGCCTTGCTTGGACAGCAGGGAGCTCTTCTTTGCCGGGAAGGCACAGGGACCACCCCTTCAGACCCCCCGGGCATATGCTACAAGCTGTGCTATCCGTGTGCCCCTGAATCATTTCTGCATTTCACCCACCACCCAGGCAGGGAAACATCATTACAGGGCTCTCCAGCTGAAAGGCAATATGCAGCAAGGGAGGCTTCCCAAGAAAACTACGGCAGAACAGAACTGGATCTTAGTAGCCTAAAATCTCGCCATGTCAATCAAAATAAAACAATAAATTCCAGTAGCTTCAGAAAATCTTTCCAACTTTCCGTGCATATATTTTTTTTTCTCTACTTACTATATGAAATACAGACCAAATTCTCCTTGCATATTCACTACATTATAGCTGGCCTGACTCTGATGACTCTGTCAAAGTGCCAGCTTGATGTTGCTCCCCAGTAAGTGTAACTTGCGCTCATTCTGTACACTGCAGCGTTTCAAAGAGGTGCAGATCTCACTGCAGTGCTATTTATCTGATCAGCTTAGGACTGCTTCAGCTCTTCGAGCTAGCTTTAGGACCAAGGCAGTTCAGAGTGCCGCAGTGAGGACTGTGGCAGGACAAGCAAAAACGTTGCCGTGTCGAAGGGATGTCTGGTGGTGCTCAACATGAGACGCTGTAACGAGCTTTATCGACCAGAATGACGTATTGGAACAGCGAATCATAATTAAGGCCTGATGCTGATGCATGCTGAGTGCTTCTTGGGATGCTCAGAGTGGCCTTTCATCATGCTATCTGCTGAGAAAGATGAAGGAGCTTAGCACATCTTGGGAGTCGTTCGGCTTTTTTTTTTGCCTTACAAAACAGCGATGTGGGCTTGGATGGCAGAGGGGAAGAGGCAGCGCTAGGGAAGGAGTAGGCATCATAACCACCACTTCTTTTTTTCCAGGAACTCTGGTGCTAATCTAAGCCATTTCATTTCCCTGCCTGTGCTCCACTGTCAACCAAACCTGAAGTCTCCGGTGGTTTTTGTCAGCAAGCTCGTATTTACTGATAGTCCTGTTAGTCATTCTCTGCAGTTTGAGTTCAGTATGTTCCAGGATAAAATAGAGCAGCTCCTCGCATAACTTACCACAAAGTAGCACAGTTGGATCGGAACGCAATTTCAGTGACCTTTGCTGTTTGTCATCTGACAGGATAAAAGTCTAAAACTGCCCAGAAGATGAGCTGGACGTGGATGAAAAGATACAGATTGAGCATGTCAGATTTTCCATTAGGAAAACTGGAGTTCTGCTGCCAGAAAGGCAGATGAGCAGAATATTCAGTGCATCTTTGCTCCTCCCCACGTCATTACTGTTGCCAGTTGTTGTTTTTGGGATGTTGCTTGCAATGTTTACAGGCTGTGAAGAGGAAAATAAAGGATCAGTGGGAAAAAGAGGGGGAGGAGAAAAGATCATACCTAAAGTAGTGCAAGGTGCCATGAATTTAACACGCTTACACCAACAGAGATTTCCTCCAAAAGTGTACCTCCGCTCTTAGGCGCTCTGACATCCTTGCACTGTTATTTAAATGAACATGGGAAGAGAGAGAAACAAGTGACAGTGAAGGTACCACTCGTGTTTGTAGTTCAGAAATGATCACTAGCTCTCCCTCCCTCCTTGAAGTTGTTGGAGTTGCTTAGGCAATGGGTGACTGGCTGAGGAAAGAGCTGAGCAGCTGAAAGGTATTGATCAATCTACAGTCTACATTAGTTGAAGCCTTAGGGATGTCACTCCTGTTGAAGACTCCTGCAGCTGGCCAGGTAACTGCTGAAATCAGCTTTTAAGCTGGCAGGTGAGCCCTCTGCTCTTGCTGGTGAGGAAGAAGAGAAGGGCCACAGCAGCGCTCACCTGGGGGAGGTCTGGAAGGCTGCAGCCCCCACAGTCTGCAGCCATAAAAGTGGAGATGCTGTGGGAAGCAGAACCTGTCCCTAGCACGCTGGCATTGCATCACCTTTAGGGGACAGGCTGAGGTCCAAAACCTACTGCAATGTAATTGCGTGTCAAAGAAATTTCTCCCCACTGTACGTGTTGCTCTCCCTGGCTAAGGAGAGCCCCCGACAGCAGGTACAGGTCCTCAGGGAAGAGTTTCTAACCCAAAGTTTGGCAGAGAAGGGCAAAAAGTTTTGATTTGGGGGGAGGAGAGGGGAGGGAGAGAAGAGTTTAGTGCTTCATCCTTTTGTGTATGAGTGTGTAATGTGTTCTAATATAACAACTTTGCTCTTGGCAGGCACGAAGCCAGATTTAAACAACGTATGCTGGAACTAACAGACACAAACAACATTGCCTACTTATTTCTATCGGCTGCCAACAGATGGCTGGAGGTCAGGACGGTACGTTCAGTTTAGTTCCAGCCATGGTTTTGAAACCTTGGAAGCAAACAGAGACTTTGCCTGATGCAGAGAAGATAATAACGAGAATTAATCTCGCGATGAGATTATACATGCTGTTCCTTAAAATAGATCGGGATTGTTTATGTTAAGCCCATAGGGTTTTTTCAGCTTTCTTGGCCAGGACTAAGAAAATACAAGTCTCCCTCATCTTTTGCTGTTGTGATGTCTAGCTTCTGAAGAGAGTGCAAGGACAAACATTTACATAACTCAAAATAAGGCTTTCTCTACTACTGTGCAGCATCTGCAGACCTGCTGTGGCAGAAACTACTTTCAAAGCAGAGCACAGCTTTTCAGCAGTTGAGTGAACTGTACCATCATTCTGCCAGGCTGTTGTAGGCACCACTGAGCTTCCAGGTCCTGAGGTCTCTTTCCAGCAGCAGGTTTAATCCCACAGCTGTAATATAAACCCCTCCTTTGCAGTGCCCTTAACTGCAGCTCTGAGGACATACTGTTTGTGGTTTTACTGTTCAATATCACGAAAAGATGGCAGAACTAGACTCCAAGTCAAAAAACAAATGACAATAGGGCACAATGCAGCCACTGTCAGTGAGACAGGCTTTTCTGGGGGCTCTCCAGGGGCAGCACATGAGGAACTTTCCTGGTCTGCAAGGCAAGAAGAGGCAAGCAAAGTCACTGTGATTTCCTTATTCATCTGACACTAAAAGATCACTGAATAAACACAGCAGTGACCTGATTCTGCTAGACACAAATAGTAACAGGCATGATTCATCCTCACATCAGCCGCTGTATCCTCACCTTCACTGTCTGGTGCACTGGCGGAGCAGCAAAGCTGTGTTCCATTTCTTATGATGGCAAAGCTTTCCCTTGTGCATGAAGCTCTCAACTTCCTACAGCATCCAAGATCAAACTGAACTTGCTTCCAAATCAAAGACAGATAAATAACAGAGCAACAGCCAATCCTGGAATAAGCTGTATAACTGCCTGTTAATGTCTCATAGTCTAAGACTTGGTTACACGTGGAATGAATTTGATCCAAGTATATGCATCACTTAATCATAACATTATAAATAATGTGATCTTGCCAAGGAATAGTTCATTTAGCTCTGCCTAATGGCACAGTGGTACTAAGATCACTCAAAAATCTGTAGGATTTAATAGCAGCTGTGAAGTCCTGTCCTGAGCACTGATGGAGACTCGACACCATTGTGCTTCTGCTTCCCTGTAGATGTAAAGCTCAAGTCTGTCATCTGCTCATCAACACTTTTTGCAGAGAGATGAAGTAGACAATCCTCGTTTCAAATCCCAGAGGGAAAGATTCCAGGCAGGGTATTATCAGACATGAGTTAAAAAATGGATGGAAAATGCTAACCCTGTAATCCAAAATAAACACAATGCAGGGAGCAGTGAGAGAGTGAGAATGTCAGCAGTCTCATGAATCAGGCACCTTGACAACTACACAAGGTCACATGTGGCATTCATTTCAAAACGGAGGTACACATCAAGAAGATGACTTGAAGCGCCTGCAAAGCTTCTGAGAAGTCAGATCTTTCTAATACAGCCTATACAGCAGTTTCTGTAAAGCAAGTCTTCACCATGCAAGTGCTGAGATCCTTCAGGTAGCTACCGTGGAGTCACTCCAAAACTAAAAGTGCTGTGGCAAGAGCAAGGCTTACTAGCTTGTTTGCAACACCACAACTACACAGCTACACTGCCTTCAGACTCCACACTACCACATGGTGTTTCACCGCAGGCTGTGAGTGTTTAACAGGCTTGGGGATGCCTTCACCATGCACAGTGTCCCGTTGCATGATGTAGACACTTTAAGTCAGTCTGCCTGCTTGTGCCCCTAAAACATGTGCATTACCTTTGTAAATTCTACAAAAATTCTTCACAGACTTTGTCAAGTCATTGATACTTCTCTTTTTTGGGGAGGCAAGTCCATGTTTGAGAAGACCTGAAGGGGAGTGGAGAGAGTGGAATTGATTTGTTTTAGTGGTAGGAATTAGGGGTGTCAGTATTATGCCATTCTTATGTTTTTATTAATTTTTTTATATGCTCATTAGATTTTTTGATACCTGCTGGTTTTGGGGTGGCCACAAGAAGATACCCTAGCCCAACGGGATTTGCAGAAAATGCTGGCCTGTTTCACTTGTGTTCAGCAAGTTCATTTAGAATATTTCAGGTTGGGCACCAAAACCCCTGACCTTTTCCAGGAAAAACAACCCAGATCTAAGGACCAAGTGTCATTATAGAAATAAACCATAGTAAACCAAGTGTGCTCTGTGTCTGAAGGAATTTTCCTGTTGCATTTTAATGTTGTCTAAAATTTTTCTCTCCCTCCCTCTCGTTCCAGGATTACCTAGGTGCTTGTATAGTTCTGACTGCGGCTGTTACGTCCATCACTGAAGGGCCTAACTCAGGATTTGTGGGGCTAGGTCTCCTGTATGCTCTGACGGTATGTAGGCAAGGCAAAGCTTAAGAACTTTCAGACCAACCTATTAATTTTATGATAGTTTTAAAAATACATACACATGGTTATCTTCCAGCTTTCTTAATCTCGAAAAAAACAATCTTGCAAACAATGGATTTGAGCCAAAGTTGAGAGAGTTCAGGGCAACTTGGACTGGCTTCAGGTTTTATGAGCCAATTAAAAAAACACAACCATTCCCAGGCCCTGCGTGCTCCCAAGCAAAGCAGGAAAATTAAAAGTGCGTAAGAGGACCTGCTGTGCGCTCTGTTTTGCACAACCCAGTGTTGGTTCCGCCTGCGTGTGGCAAAACCTGCCAGAAAATACTATCCCACAGACTGCCATAACCTGACTAATGTTTAACCAAAGACCAAATAAAATAATTGCTGAAGAACCAGAAATGCCAGCTCTGCCTTTGGAAGGAAACTACTTAAATGTCCAATATTGCCCAAGAAATTGTGAATGGATTTGGGGATTGGGACCTTTAGGGCTAGTAGGCATGGTTCATCACGACAGGTAGCAGTAAGAAAGCAGTGCATCATGAGCATAAGAGTGAGTATGACCAGCACAGAGAGTAGAAATATCACCAAATTAACAGTGAGAGTGGGGACAAAAGCAGGACGAGGATAACGGCAGGAAGAATTTTTGAAATAATATCTGGCATGGCAGAAAACTGGCTGCTTTATGGCACTGGTATGGGGGAGGCATATGGCATAAGCTGAGATTTGGCTTTGCACGTAAATGCTGGCAAGCCCATGGTTGCAACAGAAAGTTCTCAGCAGCTGGCTTAGGGTGGCCTTAGATCCCCTCTGTGCTGCTGTTGCAGCACTGTGAGAGTCTGCCAGCAACAGAGAATCAGTCCCGGCGCTTCAACTTCACTCTGAAAACATTCCTGTAATCCTGCTTCATTAGCAGGGATCTGGAAGCGCCAAGATAGCTGCATCAGCTTTGGCTACTTTGTATTTAGTCTGTATTTGGAAACAGATTATTAGTGCAAATTAGCCATTCGCTGAAGTCTGGCATAGCAGAGGAAGAAATGCTGCGGTCATCAAATGATTACCTGTCTCTGTCCTGCCCCTCAAAAACATTGATGAAACTTTGAATGCAGTTAGATCGTTACCTGGGTCCCCTGACAGTTTTTTGTGCTGTTTCTCTTTGGAGCTGAGAGAGGCCTGATGTTTGGATGTGGATGAGAGCAAACTGCTTTGTACCGACATTGTGTTTACAGCAGACATCCATAAACTGATTCTCTCCCCTTGTATAAACATGGCCAACTCCCTTGCACAACTGCAGTGAAGGCTGAAATAATGGGTAGAGCCTTTTGGATGCCAGGCTCTGTTATCAAATCTGCCAGACCTACGCATGCAGCCTGCTACTCTGCAGCAGCAGTTCTGCAAAATGTTTAGCTTATCTGTAAACGTACCCATTTCTGTAACTTCCTGACTCAAAAACTGGACATCAAGTGAGTGGGTTTCTGAATAACAGATAAAATACCACCCCCTAGAATAATTCTATCCTAAGGCTAAAGCAAGCAATTTAATCCTTTAAATTGACAACAAATGTTATTGCTGAATCCCAGTGAAAATTATTTACTGTATGCCAATTGCATCAGGATTAGGTTAACGGAAAAGAAGTGGGGCTGGGTGATTTATTCATAATAAACTTCTTATTTGGCAGATTCAGCAATCTCCCACAAATAAATGACAATACCTTTCATAGAATCATAGAATCATAGAATCATTGAGGTTGGAAGAGACCCTTGGGATCATCGAGTCCAACCATCTACCCTACTCTACAAAGTCCTCCCCTACACCATATACACCCTACTTTCTCTCAAGGTGTTTGTGTGTAGGTTGTTTTTAAGTTAAGTGTATAAATCTTTATTCAAGCATGTAAAGTATCTCAATTTTTAAAGGTGCTTGGCAATCAACTGTTCATAATATGATCAGGTTTTCTTTTTTATATGAGCTCCTAAATGCAGACTTAGGAGTGTTTAGGAAATTTCTTGACAATTTTTAGCCTTAAATAGTCAGTCCTGACTAGAGATCAGTTTCTCTAAGCTACTGGGTATTGTTAGACAACTAATTATCAACTATTACCTACTCCAAGTAATACCTTTACTATTGATCAAATCCTTCTGATTACAAATGGGAATAAAAACCAAGAAGGAAATATTATTGAGCTGATACGCTAAAAATCCCTCACATTTTCCATGGAGAGAAATGAATTATCTAAATATGCACGGAAGGAAACAGAAGTGGCATGCCCATCAAATCTCTTCAATATATTTGCAAATCTTTAGTTGCAGTCTTTGAAAGATTAGAAAACTCAGTATTTGCAAGCAGCACTTCTGATTTTGATTTTGTGTTCTTAAAGAACATGCCTTCCACTCTGATTATTAGATTCTGAGGACAAAGAGATTCCCTTAATCAGTCACATCTTCAGACATTAGGTACAACCTTTCCATATTTCGCCTTCAAAAAACAAGGATGAGAATACCGAGCACTAAATTACTGTGTCAGGAATGTTTCTGTTGGAGTATGACTGGCTTATTACGTATTTGATGCTGTTGCACTGAGTGTTGAACAGTTGAAACATCAATAAGAGACCCACTGTGCTGAGTCAGGCCAAAGACTTTTACAGATTTATCCAGCCTTTATTCGCAAACAGGTAGATGAACAGACAGAAGGCTGAACCTTGTTCTTGTTTTCATTTTGTGATGCAGATAACCAACTATTTGAACTGGGTGGTGAGGAATCTGGCTGATCTGGAGGTGCAGATGGGTGCAGTGAAGAAAGTGCACAGCTTCCTGAACATGGAGTCGGAGAACTATGACGGCTACTTGGGTACTGCACTCTAATCTTTTTGGTTTTTAATGTGGTAATGAGAAAGCATGGTAGACTTGGTCATATAAAATTTTGTATATATAAATATACATATACATATAATACATACATGCAATATACATATAAAATACACCTCTTCGCCCAAAATGTGTTCTCATTGACATGTAGGAACTCCACCAATCTGAGTGACAAGGATAGCCAAAGGAACCTATGAGATATGTAGCCCACGCTACTCAAGATTAAAACTCAACATTAAAAACCCCTACCTTTTTGTACTACAAAGCTTGGCTCTGTAGTACAATCAGAAAGTACCAGTTATAGATGGGATGAACAAAACATCCATATTCAGAAAACAAAAATATGGATACAAATTAGAAATGCCCTACCAGTCACATGCGTTACAGCAGTTAGGGTGTACAGGACGGGGGCGCATTGACAATCGGACCTCAGCAACTACACGTTCCTGTTCATACATGGTCTGGTGGGAGGTGTCCCTGCCCAGGGCAGGGGGGTTGGAACTCGATGATCTTGAAGGTCCCTTCCAACTCTAAGCATTCTATGATTCTGTGATACTCCAGATATTTCAAAGTGGCTGTGTATTTTGGAAGTGCTTGGAGTGCAAGGCCAAAACACTCGCAGGCCAGCAAGCTTCCCTGGAAAGCCAAGGCCCTTAGTCTGGAGACAAAACCTGCCCGTGTATTTGCAAATAGGGATGAAATACGAGCTGCGATAATGTCAACATCTCCTGGTGTAGCACAGTAACAACATCCTTCATTGCACTGCCCTTCCTGTGCCGGTTACTGACCGAAGAACATGTTAACACTGCGCTGACACCACATTCTTCTCTGCTCATTTGGCTTCTCCCCGTTTTATTGCCAAAAGCCACTTTAGCATCTCCCCTCTTGTCTCATGTGTCGAGATCTGGAAGCTAAGTGCCTACCAGGCAGTTCCCAAGTCCCCCCCGGCAGGAAACTGGGACTCAATTTCTTGAGTGGCTTCAGGAAGGTGCCCAAGCAGGAGAGAGGGGGAAAGGGGAATGTCATAAAAGGTAACCCTCTGATAGCATTCGTTGTGGTTTGGTTTACTGTTGACTATTTCAGATCCCTCTCAAGTCCCAAAAGACTGGCCCCAAGAAGGTGAAATCAAGATTGAAAATTTGTGCGTTCGATATGAGAACAACCTGAAGCCCGTTCTTAAGCACGTTAAGGCATATATCAAACCAGGACAAAAGGTACTGTGTCAAGCAATGGCTTATCATCCTCATTCTGGAGCAGATCCTTCCAATTTGCAGAGACGTCTATATACATTGATGGTCCTCTCTGAGGTCCCTGGGCGTGGGTCAAGAAACTTACACTCATGACATTTTATTCTTGGCTGGGAAGAGTTTTCCTTCTCAGAGTCTCTTTCTCTCCAAGTCCACTGCCTTTGCATAGAGTGAGCCTCGGTGGCCAGATGAGATTAGATGAACACCAGACTGGACCTAAGTAAAAATGCAAGAATATTTCACACTTCAGCATATAGTGTCATTGGAGTCCAGGTTAAAATGCTAAAGTTTCAAAAATGTTTCTGGGACAAGTCCATATGATGCTGAGAGGCAGAAAACAGGAGTCTGCTTGCTGTGCTCTTCTGCTTTCTTTCTGGGTGTCTGCCACTGGCCATTTCTTCTTACCAGCAGGGTAGTCCAGTGCAGCTTTCCCAGAAGGACTACAAGTCTGATTTGCAGCTTCCCTCTATAAGTAACATCTTGTTTTCTTTTGCAGGTTGGAATCTGTGGTCGTACTGGCAGCGGCAAGTCATCCCTGTCTTTGGCATTCTTCAGAATGGTGGACATATTTGATGGTTAGTTTTCTCTAGACTATGTTGTCACTTCTAACCTTTATTTCTTCAGAAGAAGCAAGGACACTTTTTGGTGTTTATATCCTGCCTCTCTGGCTCAGAAGATACTTGATTAGAATGGGGCTTGTTATGCCTGATCCTTCAAAGTACAAAGTGTCCTACTGTGAGGAGCACTTGATTCTTCCAGGAAATGTTACGCACAGATTATACTTCCAATTTTTTTTTTTTTTTTGAGGACATTCTGACAAAATAGTATGCCGTTTTTGAGATAGGAGTAAAAAATATGCAACTCTCTGGAGTCTCTAAATTTCTCCCTAAAGAATAACTGCATTAACTTATGATAGCTGTCAAAATGTTAGCAGAATAGAAACTAGAATTTAACAAGTCCATTCCCTTGATATTTATTTTTTATTTTATTGTGGTTTCCCACAACTACAGCAGAAACTGACTTAAGGTTTTGGAAACATTTTGCTGTATTTTCACTCCTGTGGCATTTCACTCTCCCAGATAATTGGAATGAACAGCAGCAATATGCACCCTGGCATTTATAATACTTGTGGGCTATTGCAGGAATATGGAAACCTACTGGAAAGTCATCGTTTTGTTTCAAAGATTTCTATGTTTCTGATTTAGCCATTGTGTGTGGAACATTTGGTAGGGAAACCCCAGTAGGATGTGGGAGGATAAATAATGCCGCCAATACTTGCTTTTGTTGTGATTTTGTGCCTATATGTATCTATGGTAATAGGTTTCTGATTAATGGCTGGGGTTCCTGCATATATAAATAATGCAAACAAATAATAGTTATATTTATGGCCAACTTTAAGGTTCCTTGTACTTTAATCTTCTTTCATTATCTTTTCTCTGTCTGTTCTTGCTGTATCCCTGATTTTTCCCAATGGGAATGCCTAAGTATTTTCTAATCAAGCTCTGTTTATCCTTTGTGCATATCCCTCTCTCTCGCTCTCTCAGCAGACCCATATTTGGCCTCTATGCTGGTCCACTTCTGGGTGGAGTCCTGGCTCTCATAAAAGTTGCATAACAAGATTTCGAGTAACTTTACTGGAGCCAGATTTCATTCATGTTGTCCATCCTGGTTCCTTATGGCTCTGTTATTTCTTTGTATTTGTATGTGTTCATGTTATTCCTCAACTCTCACTTCTTTTTTTATTCTTTAGTGTTTCCCTTTTCTTGCCTTCTGTTCAAACCAACTCTCTTTTCTCTTCTGTCTTGCTTGGACACCCTTCGTTACCTTCCTGGTTTCCCAACTCTTCTCTAATATGCTTCTTCACTTAGGTCTCGTCATCTGCTCTTCTATTTTCCTTGAACACACTGGCTTCCATCAAAAATTAATTCCCCTATTCCCAATGCATGCCATATTAATTTCTCTCTCATTAGTCCACCTCATCTTCTGCTAACCTTCTCTCATGTCCTCATTTGTGAAGAAAAGGAATTGCTTAAGTTTATGCAACCGCCGATGTCTCATGCTGAAGTCTTATGACCTGAATCAGACTTTCTGAAAGTCTGAAAATAATTGGACTTTGCACCATGTGGATGAAATCTTGGTTCCTCTGACCTTCTAATAAAAGTGTGAGACTAAGGGTAGTCCAACTAGATGGAGATTAACTCTTTCATCAGAATAGGGCCACATAGAGTAACCTACAAAATGCAATATCATGACAATTGGGAATGACAGAAGAGACATACCTGCAGAGCTTTGAATATCGATGTGTTTGCCGGCTCATGTTAGGTTCTCACTGTTGGGAAAGAGAACTGATGAATTTGATGTTAGATATTTTCCAGTTCTGAGTGCAGCTGCCCGGTGAAGTAATCCACAGGGAAACTGCAGAAGTGAGCCTGATGAAAATACCCCTTACCATATCCTCATACCCTGGCCCATCCCTTCCCCATACCCCAGAGGAAGTTTCTGTGTCCAGGGAAAGTCAGTGGGGTCAGTAGTTCCTGGCTTTTGTTTGAGAATTTAAAGGAAGATATTCCTTCTGCCCTTCTCACCCTCTTCGACTTACAGAGCAGCCAACCAGTTTCTCGTGTACGTTTCCCCGATCTCCCTTGGCTGAATATCAGCAGTTGCCACACCCAGCACATCATAAATCAGATTTTCAGATGAGATCCATATGCTCATTGACCTGAAGTAGTGACTAGAAAAGGAAAAATCCTCTTATTTTACCAAGTATCCCAGCTGTTGCGGCAACTTCTTGTCAGGGAATGAACTACTAGGTTAAGGAGTGATTAATGTGACGGCTTCCAGTAATCTTGTGCTAGCAGAACAGTATGTGGCTAATTCACAACCAAATACTCAAATGAAACTGAGCTGTAGGAACCAGCATGAATGGTATTAAAATGCCTTGGAGTAGGACATCCTTTTTGTCTTTTTCTGATCTGCCTCTTGTTAAAAACTTAATGCTTAATGCTACCCTATTCCTTCTGGAGTCTGAAGGATAGTTTTGGCTCCTGATGTATGAATTGCAGATACATACATGCATTACGCAAAAGGAATTGTGCCCAATCTCCAATTAAATATCTTCTGCAACTGTTGAAGTCAAGGGGAACAGAGAAAGGCACAGGACAGGTACATAAGTTGCTCTTGTTCTCACTCTGTTTGGCTGTAAAGCGCAGGTTGCCCCATAATAAACTGTCCTTCTGGTGCTGTCATTAATCATATAGCAGGGATGCCACATATTTCCTTTAAGGGAAGGTGGAGGGGGGCAAAATAAGAAGAGCAAGGCCACGGTATCTCTAATAAGCTGGATTCCCTCTGGCTTGTGTTACTACATGCATTCGTCCACCTTCCCTGTGTTTATATAACGGGGCTGAGAGATCGCAGAGGCACCGATGCCTCATCATCTGGAGTCCAGCCCAAACGAGCTGTTTTCTCTTTCTGTCTGCTACCTGCAGATCACATGCTTTGTGAAATTCCCTGACACGTCTTCTGCATGTCATTTTAAACAGGGAGGATAGTGATTGACGGAATAGACATCAGCAAATTGCCTCTTCACACTCTCCGTTCCCGACTCTCTATTATTCTCCAGGATCCGATATTGTTCAGTGGCTCCATCCGGTAGGTGTATGCCATCAGGGGGTGACAGGCAGCATTGCATGGCGTGTTTGTGATGGGCACTGTGGAATGGGGAAAGGGTGTAAAAGGGAAGGAACCTTCCTAGCTCAGTCCAATCTGTCTACACAGTCTGTCCAAGGGAAGTCAAGTGGCATACACAATGCCAAAATGTTCCTTTGCAGAAGACATGAATGAACTGTAATTGCAGTAACAAGACTCTTGTTACGGTTTTCTTTGCAGCTTTAATTTGGATCCAGAATGCAAGTGCACCGATGATAGACTCTGGGAAGCTTTGGAGATTGCTCAGTTGAAGAACATGGTCAAGTCATTGCCAGGAGGCCTTGGTATGTCTGAACCAAGTCTCTGGAAACACAAGGCACTAATGAAATTATGCATGTATGAGCATGCAGATATATAAACAGATACATGGGATCTTACACTCTGAACCAACATATAGGAGTTGATAGGCACCGAATGAATATTCTGTCTCTGCTAGAGAGAATATTCGTACTAAAAAGCTGAAGAGTAATCTGGTTTTCCACTCATTGCAGAAATATCCTGCAGCGCCTCAAGCATCATAGTGGGGTGACTAGTCAGCAAAGAGTTAAAAAAGAGCGGTTTTACCTCTGCTTCTTCAGCAGAATCTGAGAGATCGTTTTCCTTATCATTTCAGATCTGGTTCACAAAGGAAACTCACATACTTCCTTCCAGATAAAGTGTATTTCATATTACTAAGGTATTACCCTGCAGCCTACCAGATTTGCTAAGTATTTGTGCCAGCTGTTTGCTTAAGGATGTATTTTGCTCTGTTCCCAGAAAGCTGTGCTCGCTTCTCTGGGTCTTGCTTCATTACAGCGGTCAGTCAAGAGGATGCTCATTGGCTTTTATAGGGATTTTGCTTGGCCCTGGAATAGTGCACAACCAGAGCTTTCACGGTGCCCACTCAAAATCACTGGGACCCAACTGTGGGAACGTTCAGTGTTCCAGTGGTGCAATGTTCAAACTAACCTTTTATTACAGATGCGATGGTAACGGAAGGTGGAGAGAACTTCAGCGTAGGGCAAAGGCAGCTCTTCTGTCTGGCCCGAGCCTTTGTCCGCAAGAGTAGCATCCTCATCATGGATGAAGCCACAGCATCTATCGACATGGCCACAGTGAGTATAGCAATTAGCACCGTGGATCTACTAGGAGAGGAGGCGTCTTCTTCCCTAAATGTCAGCCACGAGATCTCTTTGGCAGAAAAAAATGACATCTTTTTTTTGCCTTTCTCCTGTGTTTGGGTTCAGCTGTTGCTGTTGATGTGTTCTGGGGGTTGATGCCTATGGTGAGGGGAAAAAAAGGCAAAATGAATTGTTTTAGGAAATCCCCTGTGTGGCATTTCATTACTAAGAATCTGGTGCACAGATCAGAGATAGTATGGAATATGATCCTCTCTCTTATGTGCTTGAATACACACGAATTAAAACGTAAAAGGATGGAGTAACTGAAGGAAGCCTTTTCCTTTGACAGGAAAACATTTTGCAGAAGGTTGTGATGACTGCCTTTGCAGACCGCACGGTGGTAACGATAGCGGTAAGTATTGATGCCAGCAAATGCTCTCTTCCCGCATTCCTCCAGCAGTTAATCTTGCCTTTCACCAGTTAAACATCACTGTATAAAACTAAAACCATCAAAAAATAAAACACAAGGTCAGAATATTCCCAGATTCCCATACTGTCAACCTGAAATTTTCCAGTAAATGTTGTCTTGCACGTGGGCCAAACTAAGCCATTTAGCTCTGAAGAAGTACTTTGCAGAGAACTTCACCATCTTACACTGTCTCCAATAAAATTTGAAGTCTTTCTCACCAAAAAATTTAAACTGGGCCCATGGGTTAAATCATTATTGAAAGTTGCATGACAATCTAGATTTGATCTTTGCCTCTGCAGTCTATGCATGTATAGTGTCTACAATCATGGTACAAATTTATAAAAGGAGCTGAGATTTCAAAAGCTTGTTGGTGGGGTTTCTTAAATGGGGTTATCTTTCCTTTCAGAATAAAGAGTTTAAGGTAAAGGTTTTAAAAGTTGGAATCTGTGGGAATTGCTCAAAAATTAATATCTGTTCAAGTAAGGGTTTATGATATTTTTTTCCTGCCATTTCTAATGCCCCAAAGTTCCATGTATCTCTGCGGGTATGCATGTGTGTGCGCATACATGTACATGCACACGCACATACACACGCACACAGTGTTCCACCTTGTGACAGCAGACTTACTCAACAAACAGATGTTTTATCCATGAGATAAATACAAGTTTCAACAGCTGTTTCATTTGCTTTGTCTGGAATCCAGTCCTGTGGTCAGAGATTAGAGTTATGCCTCCTGGACTCTGGTTTCAAGTCTGTCAGTGACTAGTTTGTGTCAAGCAAACCACTTAACCTAGCTCATTTACAATAGGCTCTAAGGTTCTTGGATGTGTAAATGCTGAAGATGCTACCAGTAAGCACATTTCTTCTTCAGTGACATGCCATTCAAATTTTCAATATGTCCTTCTGACTGAAATGTCACTTTTCTTTTGCTTTGCCTTTCCAAAGTCGGTGTCTCAAGTGAAATGGCACACCTTAGTATTTAGCTTTGCTCACAGAGTTGCCTGCATTTCCTTCCTCTCTTCATTCGTGGCTGAGCCTTCCTTCACCCACCTGTTTTTCTTTTCTTTTTTTCCAGCATCGCGTATCTCACATCTTGGACGCCAGTATTGTCCTAGTCCTCTCTGAGGGCTTTCTAGTTGAATGTGACACTGCTTCAAACTTACTCCTCAAAGAGGACGGCCTGTTCACCACTTTGGTGAAGACTCACAAGTAGACTCTCTCAGTCCACACTATTCACGAGACTTTTGGCTCTTTGGTAGTTATTTTTACCTCTTTAGTTTCCTTTCACTCTGCTTCCTTTCTACTGCGCAGCTTCTGAGATGACAGTGCAAGAAGGTGTCTATTGTGTGGTTCCTGGGTTTGTTTAATTACATGATTATTTGTGCTAATCATATTTATCTAAAGCTTAGACAGGCAGCTAACATTGAATCTATGATGTTAGAGGAATCTATTCCATAAAGTAATCCCAGACCGTCAGCCTTTATAGTGAAATATCACGCTTTTAGAGTTCACCCTGTCTATGCCTGTGGAAGTCTGGTTTCATTCCTGTTGCCTGTGGAGCTAAACTATAGCCTGTAGCCCAGACAATTTTAATTTTAGAGGGAGCCAATTGATTTACAGAAGGAGAACAGCCCAGGAGTGCCCTAAGATAGATGCAGAGCAAGACAGTCAGGGTAACAGAGATCAAGGAGCAGAGCAGGACGCTGAGCCACCCCACGCTCCAGGCATACCCTGGATGTTTCTCCTCCATGTTTCCTAAAGGGGAAGGTGTTTGTCAGGGATGCTGGAGGATTTATTCCAGCAGCTGTGCTGTCCATAATGGCAATTAGCAGACCGAAAGTGAAGTGCACGCTTAAGTATTTTCAGGCTTGGTGCCAGAGGCTGTAAAGTAATTGGAGATCTCTTCAGATTAAAGGTACAGTACAAGGACCTACTCCAAATACTCCAAGGACAGCCTTTCAGCAAGTTGCTATGCCTTGCATGAGGCCTGTTAATGACAATTATCATAATGAAAACTTCTGTATGCCTTTCTTTACGGCAGCATCGGGTTCACACCATCCTAACGGCAGACCTGGTCATCGTCATGAAGCGAGGGAACATTTTAGAATATGATACGCCTGAGAACCTACTTTCTCAAGAAGACGGCATCTTTGCTTCATTTGTCCGGGCTGACATGTGAACAATTGCATGATGCAGTTTAACAGCTTATTTTTAAACAAATGAAATGCAAATATTTTCTATTCAATGTAACATCACTTTTATCTTTTTTTTTTTTTTTAGAACGTCTTTCCTGACACTTCCATCTTCCAAAATAATAAAACCTATTGCAATACATGTATGCCTCAAAGCAATAAAAACATCACTTCATTCAAAAGCTATTAAGCTTCACACGCACACATGGAGAGACAGAAGTTTTTATTTCCTGGGAATTTGGCATTTTCCTTAGACTTTTTAGTGACTTTTTTCTTTTATAGAGAGCAGAAGAATGCAGTGCACTTATAGACTGCATATGTTATGCTGGAACTGGCAAACAAATCATGCAGTTTGTCAAGGAAACGAGAGATCCCAAGATGCATTCTGTCCCCAGAGGAGAAAAATGAAAAAAAAAAAAAAAAATAGGGGCAATCTGCAGCATTCCAAAGGCATAAACTTTGCTCTTCAAGTTGCAGTGGAGAAGCAGTGAACAAGGGAAAGGAATTTCATCAGAAATAAGGAAATTCTTCCTGTCCTTCACTGTAGTTTTCACGCTGTATTTGACACAGTACTATTTTTCTGGGCTTATCCCTACAGCCAGTTTCTAAAGCCATATTTTTGCTGCAGACTTTCTTCAATCAAAGATGCAAATCATTCTATAATTAAGCATGCTTTGATAGGCATCTGGAGGAATTTTGTACAGTATCTTAAGACTTTGTATTAAAAATAATATGAATATATAAACTTGATATTAGCCAATTTTTAAACATGGCCACTAAAATACTCTACTTAAAATGGCATGTAATTAGCCAACCACTGATTGTTTTGTATGTCTTTAGTCCTTTATATTATTTTTTATCCTGGGACAACCTTTCTTTTCCTTCACACATTTCTGGTGTATCTCTAAATCAGATCTAGTCCAAGGAGGTATGATTTTTCAAATTACTTCTGTATCTTCAAGAATTTAGGTGAATTTAGATACATATTTACAACATACAGCTTTGAAAAGGTTGCCTGCACTTGACTGATGCATACGGCTAGATTCTGAACCGTGACAACCACACAATGGCCACTAAACCTCCAGAAGGAGTTTCACAGACACTTTCAAAGGTAGAGCTTGAGCCATCAGCCTCACTACTAGTATTCACCTATTGCTATAAGACTTAGGAAGAACATACTTAAACCTATTTCTAGTGTAATGAAAAGAACCTAAGGCACAGTACTTGGCAAAAAAATTGCTATGAGCTTTGGAGAAGTTGTAGGACTTAAAAATTGGGATTACATTTAGTCTAGTAGTGTAAAAACGATACAGTCATTTATCTTCTTTTTTTTTCCCCATCTTTACTATTGGAAATAAAAGCTGTGCAACACAACTAAACAAAAAAACTCAGTCTTGAACAATTTATGAGGGGAAGTACTTCTGTGATTTCCCTGTCTACTGCTGTGAAATGTTTTTGCTCTTTTCTGGATTAATTCCCTGTGTTGAACTTTGTCATACAAAGAAAATAAAAAATAAAGCAGATGTTTACAGCGGAAGTGCATGTTGTTACACACATTTCAGAGCCAAAAGGGCAAAATCATTTTTGATTTAATTTCATTGTCTTCAGTTAAAAGCTAATTGGATTCATTGCTTTCAGGCTTAGTCAGTATGAAGATGAAGTACGCGTAATTGTTTATCTGTGTGTCTTTGATGATGATGCAATCCTGATTTATTTTAAGTGGTGCTAACTAGTTCAGCGAGATCCTGGTTTCCACTACATTAAATGGCTGCCATGGGCCTGGGATTGTGTCAGGGATCTTTTAATACTTAAGAGAGTCCAATAATTAGTACCTCTTTCCCCTTAAATTTGTCCTAGAGCCATTACAGGAGTAAGAAGCACCTTCTTTGCTCAGCCATCCTTCCAGAGCTATGGAACTTACACTACTGCTGAAACATGTAGAAAAGAAAATAACTTAGGGGCTGAAAAAAAACTGAGAAAAATGCTTCATTCATCTTGATGGAGGTGTGCAGGAACATTGGCCCTAGTATTACATCAAAATTGCTTGGTCAAAGTGCTCGATGATCATTGTAGCGTATCCCACAGCTGCCTAGCTGCTTTAAAAGCACAATTTAATTCCTGGAGCAATTCATCGTCTTCAACATACACAAATCCCAAGACAGAAAGCAAATATAAACCGACTGCTGTAGGCATACCTGATCTTGCATTATAGCCACTGTGCCTATGATGTTATATGCTCAACAAGGACATAGGCTGAACTTTGCTTTTTTGTGTTTTCCTCTAATGGAGGAGGGTGTTCCCAACAGCTGCACAGCTCCTTTGTTACTAAGAAGGGTGAAAAAGGAAGAAAGTCTATGAAAGAAATTTCTCTAATTTCATGTAAAGTTCTTAAATGTGCCCCCTTTAGGAGCAGTTTCCTTAGGCTGTGGCGCATACATGGTAAAGGAAACAACAGCCTGGAATTTTGCTGCTTTGACTCTTGTCACACTGCCTCTTCTGCTGGTCAGCCCTTGTTGCCTTGCCACATTCTCAAACCCTCCTGCTTGTATCCCTGAATGCTTCTTGTTCTGCCTGTGGCCTCCCAGTCCTTCCTGATTTAGCTCCATACCCTCTGCTCCATTTCCCCTCTGACACAGCTCTGCATTGACTCTCCTTTCCCCCTGGCTTTCTCTAGCTTTCTGTCCTAACACCCCTCCTCTTCAGGGGGACACTTCCTCTAGTGTCATCATGCTGTGGGGTTGGTTTATTTTTTCCAAGCATTAAGCTAATCAAGCTTTTGGTATTGTGATATTATGCTCTAGACCTAGTAAGTTCTTCCTTTTACAAAGGAGCTTTGAATGCAAACACTGGCCATGTGTATGTTTCTTTTAACTATGGACAGAGGAAAATCATCTCCGTGAGAGATCCTAAATTATGTTTCTCATCTGCATTTCTTTCTTTTTCTGTTAATTGATTGTGTGACAGAAGAAGCGAAATAGGCGTAAGATCCCTTGTTGCCAATCATAGAATCACAGAATGGTTAGAGTTGGAAGGGACCTTAAAGATCATCCAGTTCCAACCCCCTGCCCTGGGCAGGGACACCTCCCACCAGACCAGGTTGCTCAAAGCCCCATCCAGCCTGGGCTTAAAACACTTCCAGGGATGGGGCAGCCACAGCTTCTCTGGGCAACCTGGGCCGGGGTCTCACCACCCTCACACCAAAGAATTTCTTCCTAATATCTAATCTAAATCTCCCCTCTTTCAGTTTAAAACTGTTGCCCCTTGTCCTGTCACTACATTCCCTGATAATGGGACCGTTCCCATCTTTCCTGTAGGACCCCTTTAGGTACTGAAACTGCTTGTGCAGCTGCTTATGGAACCACAACGGTGTTTCTCAACCTTTGACTTGCAACCAGTGGTTTATCTTTCCCACTCCCTGAGCTGGGTCTAATGGCAGCCATGGATGAGACTGCTCCCTTCCTCTATGTGGCCTGTCATCAAACTCGTTACAGCTAGCTGCTCATTACTGCTTCTTCTAAACTAGAAATATCCCATACAACCTTTGTGTTTATTACTGAGCCAGGACTTACTTGTGCTGGGAAACATCTGTAGGGTTTTTAAGTAGTTCTGGAAGCAGCTCCACAAGCCTCTGCCATAAAGCAACAACAGGTAGCAAGGGGAAGCTCTTCCCTCTTCAAGATCCATTGCTTAAAACAGATCTCTCCATCTATTCATTTTGCTGGGGATCTACATCAGCACATTGGATGTTGATTAATCTAAGGTGAATTATGTTGATGATGTTTTCCAGGCAGTGGCAGCTTGAAAGATGAGGAGAATGTCCTTAAGAATAGCTTTGCCTGAACCACTTGTGTTCTGCTAATTGTTATTTATGCTTCAGGGATTTTGGGAGCATGACAATTATTTGGACTTGACATTTCAAACAATACGGTTACCAAATAGGAAAGTTGCTTTTTTTTTTTTTTTCCTTAAAGGAAATAAATCAAATCAGTAGCTGTGAAGACTCCTAATTCTGGGCTGAGTTGCTGACTTTGTTGCTGATTTTTTTGTAACTTCAAAGTTGTTTAATATTATATGTTATTTGAAAGAGTCCCTTATAACTAACTATTCATACTCCCTTCACTTTGTTACGAAGATCTCTTAACACCACCTGGATAAGTTTGCCATTTGTTGTACAGCGCGCGTGGTGTGTGTGTGATTATATACAAAAACACACGTGTGATCTTTGGTTCTGGAGAAGAATATGGTACAAGTAACTCAAGGTTCATTTCCTTTCTGTTCAGAAGAAAGGTTTCCAGGTACAAAAGCATACTTTTATCAATGCCAGGCAGAGATGCAGGTCACTCAGTCAGTGGGATGATTCATCCAGTGGAGGTGCCTCTCTCTCACCCATGCCTGCAGAAGGAGTCTCTGCAATGAGCTTGAACTAGAGGTCTGCCTTTTCCATCACTAACTTTATAGCCTCAGGGAGCCTCTGAGAGGGACAAGATAGACAATCATTGGGATTTTTAGCCATGTATAAACCAAAGAGAATGTGCTGATCCACTGGCATTTCCTGCAAGGCAGACAGCCCTAGAGAAGTTTGGGATAGCCCTGGTAAGCCAGGGGTGTGAGCAAGACGAACTCTGCAGGGAGAGGTCACTGCTTTGTTAGGCAAATTGATATGCAGAAGAGGTATCTCAAGTGTTTATAAGTACTAGTTTTATTGCCGACCTGAAAAACTCTTTATTTGCAAGAGCGTGCCTGCTTTTTCCACTGTATCATTCAGCTGAAAGAATACATTATCAAAGACTTGTGTAGTACTTGGATGAGTCCCTTTTAGGTTAGTGTAAACTAGCAGAACACCTCTGCTATAAATGAACACACCTCCACTGAATTCAATCAGTACCGACGTGGATATAGCCCAAAGGATATTGGCATCTCATTATACGTAAAACCTCTGTCAGCAAAAGGCAATTGTAGTGATTATGTACAGATGACACAAATTTTTAATGTGGTCAAGCAATTGTCTTCAAACTTCTTACACAACAAACTGTTTGATACTTAATGGTGTTCTTTTTGCTTCCTAAAGCAACGGGCTCTTGTGCTTTGTTGTGAAAAGGTGCCAGTACATTCACATACCATTCCGGTAACATGCCATGAGAAGCTGAAGGAAACATCACACATACATTTTACACAAGCTATGTAGGCTCACAAATGGAGATATAATGTATTTGAGGCAGTTACCTTTACTAAAAAGCTGTGGACAAGGACCACGTTTTCATTACGTTTCCACTATCTACTGACAGAAGCTGGAGTATGTTTCCCTTGGAAGCACTATGGCCCAGTGTCCCCAGTGTGATCCTGCCAACAGAAAACAGTTCTAAAAAATCTAGTGAAACCACATTGCTACTTGTTAAAATCTCTTCGGAACAATGATTCTGCCCAAAAATGTGTTTAAAAGCAAAAATTAATTCAGCATATTTGCTATTTTATATGCTCAAGTAGCACCTTTTGAAACCCTAATTTAAAATCAAAATATGTTATGTAGATTCTCTGATATGAATTCAGTGATGGCATGTAAAGAGTTCTTTAGTTTCTTTGGAAATAAATCCTTTCAAAGGCAAAACTAAGAGTACTAAAAAAGTCTGAAAACAAAACTGTAAATCAAATTCTTCATTGCCATGCAAACATCCCAATCATTTCCACATTGGTTTTTTACTGCTCTGTTTTTTCTCCACCAGAACTGACCTCTGTGTGGAATCGTGGGGAAAGATTATCAGGTTTTCAAATTATCAAAAAACTGCTGTGAGGCAGAAGTTCTCTGGCTCTTAGAAATTAGCAATGTGCTGATGCTGTTTTGGCAGGACAGCTTAGAGTATTGGCTTGTACGAAGCCATGGAGTTCAGAGAAGCTTCCAAATGTAATCCTTCAAGAGAAGAGAGATTTTTAGAAAAGTCTTCATCTATTTACTACATAGTTATTATTAATTATTCACTATTGATATCATCTGTCTGCTGCTAGGCACTACCCATGCAAACATAACAGACATTCCTGGCAGGAGCTGTTTATTTCTCTAATATAACAAGCTACATTCTGACGAGTCTATAAACAAGCAGTCATTTAAATATATATATTTTTTTAAAAAAATTAGTTTCTATTTGGTGTAAATGACATTAATCATGTGCAAGATGCCTTCTTTCATTTTCGTTGAACACAAAGATTTTCGCCCTGTGAATTACTACGTAATAATGCAGCATTCAGCCCACACGTTGCCATGTTGCACATTTCACTGCCCAGTGCATTCATTCCCATGTACGTATAGCAGTCATTTTGATATATATACACATTGCATGGCTGTGCATCATGTGGATAAAAGGTATAAATAAGTAATGAACAGTGCCAGTTAGCACTGCCCATAAGTGTGTCTCATAGCTATTCCCATGACATTTCTTAACTCTCCCTTTAATTTACCTCAGGGTTTTCTGGCTGTACCAGCTTACATCCATAAATATCACTTAAACGTCCAGTAAAATATTTAACCATGTAACTAAGGAACTAATGCAGCTTAGTGTAAATGACATGGTCCAGAACCACCATCCTTCAGTCTCACAGTTACAGATGCCCCAAAGCAGCATATTCTTTGAAAAGCAGAAAATTAGAGATTCATGTTTAACGGTTATATGTGTTTTTATCGTACTAGCTAGATTAGGCCTCTACTCTTTCAGCAATACCAACTATGACCATTAGACCTCTCCATCAGAGGCAGGAACCTGAGGTTCTAAGAGGCTCTATGTACTGAAGATTTTCATGGCTGAACCTTTCAGGTTTGGGGCCACTTGCTTCTCCAGGTTCCACCACAGTATGCAAGATCAGAAGGGCATGGAGTTGCCAGTCATTCTGTGATATGATCTGAAGATGAGAGATGGCATCTGTCTTCCATCGATGGCATCATCTTAATTTAACCCTCACTCTGTGGCCAGCCAGCAGAGATATCAATCACTTGTAGGCAAGCGGACCTGGAAGTGCAAAGATGGAAATTAAAAAAAAATTCCATTTCACAAATCCTTCAGCTGGTGGTATGGCCCTCTGAGCCAGCTCCGGGCTTCTCAGAAGACAAGAAGAAGACAAAAGAAGACAAAATTGTGTTATACTATTCTGAGGCTTAAGCCAGCCAGAAGCTTTCTGACTTCTGCTACACAAGAGCAATAAGCACAGTTTGGACAAGGAGATGGAATGAAAAATCCTTGATACCTGGCTTTGTCGCTCCAGATACCACCAGAGGAAAAGAAGGTGAGAAATGGCAGCTGTCATTTGTCCCAGCAGTTGGAGCACATAACCTCCTTCAGTTCCTGGGGCTTCGCTGCCTCCAGAACTTTGCCTCCTGAGGCAGTCTTACCTGTTCCTAGAGGCAACTCTTAGGCTCTACTACAGTGCTAAATAAAATGGGAAAAGTGGCACAGCCCACCTCTGAGAGCACCCATGTGTCTAAAACCACACCTATCCCAAAATAAGGTTGTCTTGTCCATCCTGCACAGTCTCTGGACCATGCTTGGGCCATTGCACCCCCAAGCCACACCTGGGTGCTGTGTGGGAGGGTGCTACTTGACACAAGCCAAGATTTTGATATGGAAGAATTGGAGAAACAATATTGCAGTGGAAGATGGTTTTAAAAAATTCAGGTATTAGACACTTTGAAATATCATTTAGTGAGGAAGTCCCTGCCCCACAAGACTTAAAACCCAAATGTTGTATGGAAATCTGAGATGAGACTGAGCAGAGGGAAGAGGGCAATGACGCCAAAGTAAGTACAGAGCTGTGCCTGGTTGCTGAGGAGTGGGTTAGCAAACACCACTCTGAGATTCTCTTGAGTTTGGAAACAGCTCAGATGTTAGGAGAGCTGTTTTGAGTATAGTCTGCTATGGGTAGACCTATGGGGAAAAAGCGGGGAGTGCAAGAGGAAGACGCTATGGAGGCCAAACCCCCATTTACCTTCTCCCCAATGCCCTGGTGATATGAAGTACAGCACTGAAGCTTCCCACCAGCTCTTCCACCCCAGCTGCAAGGAGGCACCTTGGCACTGGCCAGCAGGTTAGGAGCTTGTAGGAAGTTCTCCTACACTGCAGTTTGACCTGTGAGTGAACTTAAAACATTTGATAGCTCCATCTGATGAGTGATCATAAGAGTTTGGCGAAAAGAGTGGGAAGAGAAGCATCCACATCTCCACCAGCTAGAGGAGGCAAAGAGTTCATATCTCTACTCAGCCTGTTCAGAGGCTGGCATGGCTCATAACCTCTGACATGGGAATCACCATAGATAGATGGATCAGCAGCCAGTTTTTCCATAGCCAAAAAGTCAGGGAAATAGTCAGCAAGCCAGAGAGGAGAAGCACCTAAGGGAAAGAACACTCCAGTGAATTAGCAACACAGCTAGACACTTACTCGAACCATGTTCAACCTACCTAGAAACTAATTTACAGCCTTTCCACAAATTAAAGCACAGGGAGACACACAAAAAAAATAAAATCCCCAAATGGCCTCTTCCCAGAGCCTTAGAAGAAACCCCTGCTCCAGGAAGGGGCATGTAACACGACAGATGCACTTCGGGTCATCAGGCATCAGAAAAAGACTGTACCACTGTGACAATTGCCATCTCAGCCTCTAGCAGAGACTCGGGTAAGTCCTAGATGGGACAGTATAGTATTTCTGTACTTTGAGCTAAAGCTTAAACTGAAGTATGTGGGAGTTAATATCTGCCGCGAAGTGAAAAATGAGAGGATTACCTAGCTTTGCTGGTCAGGGATACCATGACCTAAAAGGTGGACTGGGTAAAAGCGGTGGCAGTGTTCCTGATACGGAGGTGATGTGGCAGGCTGGGTCTCTGGGGCACTGAGTAAAGTGCAGCCTTTGGTTTTCAGCCTGCACTAGGAACAAAAGATCTGGGAAGAAACAAGCACACAGCTAAAATTAAAGACAAAGATAGGGAGATCGATAAGCAGTGTGGGGCTGCAGGAAATCTTGCCGGGTTTGGCACAAGGATTTATTGTGATGTGGTCATCTCCAGAGGGAAATGAGACCAAGGCTGATGGCAGATATATAAGGTATATTCCTGGAGCACAAGGCATTTCTTTCAACTACCTCTTTCTTGGCTCGTGAATGTCCCTGGAGCCGAGGTGGAGTTAGGGAAACAGAGGCTAAAAAATACTGGATTTCATAAATCAGATGACTGAAGGAACCATGTGATCTGGGTGTGATAATCCTTCCTCTCCTCTCTCCCCTTCTCCCCCCACATTGCTGACTGTGCAGGGGACCGGGGGCCGCAGCCCCATCCCAGAACGGTTGCCTGCCTGCTTTCTCACGCTACAGGGCTGAACGTGTTTCCCTAAGAACATAACCTCTCTCACTGGTGCATCTGGTGTTCTATGTGCTGATCCCCTGCAGAACCAGGTGAGCCCTCAAAAGACAGCAGCACCTCTTAGAAGAGGCCAGGGGAAGCCAGCAGGGCCAGAGGAGCACGTGTGGCATCGCAAGCAGCATCGCGGACCCAGCCGTGGGCAGGTTTGGCTGGAGTACCACTGCCCACCCAGCCCACGGAGCCAGCTGCGAGCGAAGGTAGCCTGAAGTCAGCCTGATGCTGGTCGACCTATAGCAAGCTCAGACCTGCTTGAGAAGCTGAGCACGTGCTCTGGGGGATATGGCTGCTGCCAGTTCACCCAAGGTTGTGTGTGGTCTCTCTCTTTCTTCCCCGTGCTGTGCAGGCAGCAGATACAAAGGCAGGGGATACCTTCTCCCACGGCCAGTGGTGCTGTGTAAGCCACGCCAGCCCATTCAACTGCAGACCCCAAACTGTATCACCCTGGCTGCTGTCGCAAGCAGGGAGCTTGAAAATACTAAACTCCTGGTGACAAGGGCACCAGACCCCCTTTGTCGTCACCGGATGTACCGTAACAGAGATTTACAAAACTGCCAACGTAATGCTTGCTTTGCGGAGGGTCCATCGCCTGCACCTCTGGCTCCGCGCTCAGAGGAGTCAGAGTACCAGATTTCGTCAAACAAGGCAGACGTATCACTTCTAATCCAGATATTTTTAACGGGAAACAATCCCTCTGCCAGCAATCCCACAGAACATCTACAAACTTCACTATGCAACTTAGTAATATTGGTCGAGGGGCACTAGTTACATGTATTTTGGTGATAAAGACTATTTTTGTCCTGCTGCTCTTGCATGAAATATTAAAAAAAAAAAAAAAAAAAAAAGCAAGCTGGTTCAGGGTAACAGACGCCCTTAGTCTGCAGTTTCTGCTCTTTCATGTTTGATGGATCTACTGCCAGTTCAGCTGGGGAAGGGTTCATCCACGCTATCCGAATATGGCTTATCAGCTTTGTGTCTTTGTAGAAGCCTCGTGCTGAGTGCATGATATCTCTGGACGCCTGCAAAGTCATCCTATCTCTAAGCTAAGATTAGAATTTCAAACAAAACTTATTATGAAGCAGGATTTTCTGAAAGGGCTGGACACAGCTATAATGTGGAAATTTCAGATTCATGTCTAAGCACATTATTTAATCCTTTCTTAGATAGGCATAATTGTAAAGTGATATTTACCATAATATCAGTAGCTCTTGCGGGTGGAGGGAAAATGAAACAGCAGGATGGGAGGTGCATGACGGGCCATAATAAAACTGGACCCAAACCTGCCATCAATTCTGATCATTTTTTGCCTGAAAAGGCTGTGTTCACAGCACTCAGACACTCTGTTCCTTGCAAAATGGGTTAGGAGACATTTTGGGAGATTTTCCCAGCTATTACTTAAATCTCAGACTTAAATGTGCATGTGGCAACCAAGCAAGTATTTAAAAGGGCAAAGGGGAACATTTTTAGTAGCTGTCACTCTCCAGAGCATATTCATACACTGTAACTTGGGGAAGTGGATGGTGCTCTCAAAATCATGTCTCATCATGTTTAACCGGGAGGAGGGAATAGTCCTGGTGCTCCTGATCATCACACCCCCCGCGGTCAGGGCCCAGCAGGCTTCCTCAAAGCTAATCTTAGGCATACGAGAGAAGAAAAGCATCCCCCCTTTGTGAGGGGGAAGCTCTTTCAGTACCAAAAACAGGCAGAGATGGAAACACGTGATTTTATGAGCAATTTTCTTCCAATCTACGGTGACGAGGAAAACGATTATTGGCCTTGGTTTAGTCACGCTGGAGTCGTGCCAAGACTATTTGTGTGTGTTTGGTGGGACCTCTTCCTATCTCAAGCTACAAAAAATCCAGCCTCTGCACGGTGCCCAATTAAGGGGGAGGAAACCTCCAGCAAGATAGAGGGGAATGAGTGGAGCTGAGAGGTCGTAGGAGTCTGATAGCCCCAGCGCTGCCAGCAGTTTCTCTTCCACCTGACCAGCTTGAGGAAGGTCCCTCCTTGCTCCCACCTGCCTTCAAGGATGATTTTGAACCATTTTGCCAAACTAGCTGCTAATCCACACACTGGCTTTGTGTCACACAGTCCTAGTCACCGCCAGCAGAGCTGGGGTGAGGAGCACAGAATCACAAAATCACATGGGATTGGAAGGGACCTCTGGAGATCATCGAGTCCAGCCCCCTGCCAAAGAAGGTCCACCCAGAGCAGGTTGCACAGAAACGTGTCCAGGTAGGGTTTGAATGTCTCCAGAGAAGAAGACTCCACCACCTCTCTAGGCAGCCTCTTCCAGGGCTCTGCCACCCTCACAGCAAAGAAGTTCCTCCTCATGTCCAGGTGGAACTTCTTATATTCGAGTTTGTGCCCATTCCCTCTTGTCCTATCCCTGGGTACCACTGGAAAAAGACCAGCCCCATTCTCTTGACACCCACCCTTTAAAGTATTTACAGGCATTGGTTAGATCCCCCCTCAGCCTTCTCTTCTCCAGACTCAAAAGACCCCAGTCCCTCAGCCTCTCCTCATAAGGGAGATGCTCCAGGCCCCTCATCATCTTTGTAGCCTCTGCTGTCCCCTCTCCAGCAGTTCCCTGTCCTTCTGGAACTGGGGAGCCCAGAACTGGACCCAGTGCTCCAGATGGGGCCTCCCCAGGGCAGAACAGAGCGGGAGGAGGACCTCTCCTGACCTGCTGGTCACACTCTTCCTAATGCCCCCCAGGATGCCATTGGCCTTGCTGACCAGCAGCAGCTCCTGTTCCCTCACAGCCCAGCACAGCCGAGGGGCCTTGGCAGAGCGAGAAGATGCTGGGGCTGAACACAGCCACAGCGGTGGGTCATGCTCGCAGGTGGCAAGTAAGTAAAAGTGACATTGCTTGGTGTTTCCGTGTCTCCATTTATAAAGCCATGGATGTCAGTGACTTCAGAGGAAACTGCAATTGGGCACCTGACATGAGTAAATTTGTGTCAGAAGCAAAATAATGCAATTCAAGGATCTTATGAAAAAGGAGAGGGGCCCTGTGCAGTTCCCGGGGGACAGGTTTTTGGTTTTTTGAGATGCAGCTAGCAGCCCTATTGGGGAACTTCAATCTTGTAGCAGGGAACAAATACTTCACAGGAGCTAAAAGGGAGAAAGGAGGAGGAAAAGGGTAAGAAAAAGGAAAAAAGGGAATGCATTTTTTTTCATGTGTATTAAATCAGTTATTTCCAATAATTACACCCAAGTGAGATGCACTTTTGGAGGCTGCATCAAACAAATGAGTCAACCCCCCAGGGCCAGCCTCTGTCACCCGCTTTGTGGCAGGGTAACGTCCCGAGTTCTCCAAGCCCAGCCCATAAAGTGCCAAAATGACGCTGATCCTGCAGATGCCCACCCAAGTGACTTTGTGTACTCAGAGTCTGGTTAGAATCTAAAGGTAATTGGTTCAGCTCCCGATTTTTCAGACTGGAGCTGGTCATTTGCCTAAAGTTAATTTCTTACACAAATGTTTAGCTAATTGCCTAATACGACTGGGGCATTGAGTTTGTGACTTTTCTGACTACTGGGTATCTGCCGGGTATTAGAAAAAGATAGTGCTAGAAAAGTTTCCAGGAATCGCTCATCTATTTAAAGTTGAGCACGTGCATGTGTTCAACAGGGTGGATATCTTCAAGCTGAGGATGACACTGCCTGTCAAATGCACCTTCTCGATTTTTCCAAGCCCGAATACACTTAAAACCTCCCTGATGGCAGCAGGCCTGACAAGTGTTTCTTTTTTTCTCTAATTTACGGAGAGAAGTAAGGTATTTTGCTCTGTAAAAATTCTATATTGCATAGGTCATTTGCTTGAGTGATACACAGAAAAGTTTAGAAACCTCCCTACTGCACACACACACATCCTTTGGGCATGGGGGAGTTAATCTGACACTGAGATCTCTGCACTTTGCTTCATTAAAATCTAAATTTAGATCTTTTCATAAAGTTGATGTACTGTTTATTCTTCCTACTACAAACCCTAAGACTTTGGAAAAAAAAAAAAAAAAAA
>QJSC01017319.1:1112517-1129613 GCA_003697955.1 Calidris pygmaea
GGGGGGGGGGGTGGGGGGGGAGGAACGGTGAAGCCTGATGGTGTGGCGGGGGGTCCCGGGGAAGCGGCGGGGGGTCAGGCCGCCCCGTCCCTCCCCTCCCCCGGTGGGCCGGGCCAGCCGGCGGCGGAGCTACAGGAAGCCGGGCTTTCCGTAGGTTCGTCCTGTCACCCGTTTGGGGACAAAGTTTGGGAATAAAGGGAGGGTTTCCCCGCCTGATCCTGGAAAGGAAGGAGAGCTGCGGAGGAGGGGGGGGGGAAATGCGACTGCTGCCGGCTTCGTGGAGTCCCGTTTCCTGCCTCCCGCACTTCCAGCTCAGCTCCTCCTGGTGATGCTTGCGGGGGACGGGACGGGAGGTCTCGGCAGGGCTCCTGCCTGCACCGCGGGGCTACAGCCCTAAGAAATGAGCCTCGGCGGTCTCTCCGCACGCTAGCCTTGGTCCAAACCAGAGAAGTCGTCTGATTCTTCAAGTCCTGAAGGATGCGAGTAACTTAGCAGTCCGTGTTGCGGTACCCACCTGGGCACAGCTACCTGCCTGGAGAAACGGACGGAGGAACCAACCCGTCGTACGTCATGTTGCTTTACAAAGTTTGCAAGACTGTTCTGCAGCCTCCCTTCCTGCAAAGAGTCTCAAAAGGGCACCTTCCATTTCTGTTGCGAGCTGATACCTCTTACTCATATCAAAATGATGGTCTGAAGGAGGGAGGGCTCTGTAGAATAAGTGGTCACGCTGTGACACTTAGTGTGATGGTTGTTGGTGCAGGGGTACTTAATCGGGGCTTCTTGCTGTTGTGCGCAGGTGACACATCTGACTAGGTTCTCTCTTTTTGCAGGGTAGAGTGAGCCCTGTGGAGACGCGCTAGAGGGACCACCCCCCCATTTCTCATCCTGCTAAGTGGACTATGGTGGCAGGAAGATGTTGGCTCGGAAGAGTATTATCCCTGAAGAGTATGTGTTGGCACGGATCGCTGCCGAGAACCTGCGCAAGCCGCGTATCCGAGACCGGCCACGCAAAGCCCGCTTCATCGCCAAGAACGGGGCATGCAACCTGGCACACAAGAACATCCGTGAGCAGGGGCGATTCCTGCAAGACATTTTCACCACCTTGGTGGACCTGAAGTGGCGTCACACGCTGGTCATCTTCACTATGTCCTTCCTGTGCAGCTGGCTGCTCTTCGCCATGATGTGGTGGCTGGTGGCTTTTGCCCACGGCGACATGGACCCGAGCACAGAAAGCACTACGAACAGCACAAAGTGGACACCGTGCGTGACGTGTGTCAGGTAAAGTACAGTCGGTGGGATGACGGAAGGGGGGGAACCGAGATGCCTGCTGTCCTGCCGATGCCTAAAATGCAGTTTTTGGTTTACATGGACTGTTGTGCTTGGCTGAGACAATTGAAAAGTGCAGTGTTTTCCTCTAGATGACGTGAATTCAGCAAGCCGCCTGGGCTTGGAAAATACTGTACTGTAGATTTCTTTGATTCCTTACAGGATCTGAGAGAGGGAGACCTGCTGCTTTTCATGTGTCTCCACAACTCTGTGGGTAACATACCTTGCCAGTCGACTACAAGAGTGGGTATGTGTTATGTGTATTGTAACGTTGTCTACGGCAGCGGGAGCATCCCCAGCGTGGTGTGAGCCACTCGCCACGCCGGCCAAGGGTGGCCACCCCAAAAGTGGTGCCTGAGAGGCGGGGAGCTGGCCATGGGTGTCAGGCAGGGCTAGCAAGACAAGTGCCACTTAGGGCAAAGCTTGATGTCTTTCAAAGTGACTCTCATGGGGCAGCTAGATCTGCAGTGCTTCAGAACACCTTGATGAAGCCACAGGCCAGCAGTTTGACAGAGGAGCAGTTTCCGTGACACACAGGACGCGTCAGACAGTGAAAACTGACAGGACTAGTAGGTTGAATGTAACCCATTAAAACGTTTCGCTCTCCATCCCCAAAGCCACGAAAATTTTCCAGGCACTGATAAACTGACACGCACACGGAATTAGAAGAGGGTTTGTTAACTGGAGGTGGGGGACAGCGATAAGAATGCTTTGTCATCACGTCAAAATCTCTTTTTATAGCACGAGATTTTTAAGCAGAAACCCCCTGATTCTGTACAGCCAGGCTGCCCCACAGCAGCTGCGAGGGACTGGGGGCGGGAGGGGAGGCTGTAGGGTCTGCTGAGACATCAGAGCATCCACTTCCCCCTTCTCCTTTCTCCTGCACGTAGGTTTGAGGTACCTCCCCGAGGTTGAAGGGATATTGTACCTGGCTCATGAAGGAGCAGAGATTTCATTCTCCCTTTGTTTTGATGCTTTTTTGCTAAATGGGGATTTTCCAAGCTAAAGGAAATGGGGATTTTTCCAAGCTAATCTTCGTTAGGTTGGGGAGTTGGGGCAGGAGAGAAGGGGGTTGCCGTCTTATTTCTTTTTTAATAACTGGCCACAGGCAGTAGTCTCTGAAATGAGATGTCATGACCCAGCTTGCACCCACTGGGGTGTCACCCCCGGCATGCCTGGGGTGTGTGGGATTTGTCCGACCTGGATTAGCAAGTAGCTACACCCCGTCTGTTCTTCAGGGTCAGCTGGGGGGGACGTTCATCTGCTCGACTGGTGGTCCCCTCGGCTCAGCCCACCCCGTGGGGCTCCTGGGCCACCCTGTAGAGCCTGAACCAGCTGCCGAGGGCTTCATGCCGCTGGGACGAGACAGCCCCATGGCGGTGGTTCTTCCAGGAAAGCCATTTACCTCTGCTGCAAGGACAGCCTGGAGGGGTGTGAAAAAGCAGAGCAAATAAATAGGTGTAATTTTCTGGTTTGGCCCATGACAAAGAACACACATCTCTCCCTCGTGCAAGGGTGAATCACCTCCCTGGGGTGATTCAGCCAACAGCTGCTCAAGTGTCCTTGTCCAAGCCATGGAAAATCTTTTCCCTTCATAGTGAAATACTTCGTCCTGTTAAATCTGGCCACGGCTTTGGGCAAAGTCATGAAATAGCAATATGATTGCTGACATTTTAAAGAATGGTGAGCTTTTAGATGTAAAATATATTTAATATTGCAATGGTATGTATGCCAAAATAATGGCAAATATTTTTTAACCTACTTCCCTGGGATTTAGGCTCACACATATTTCACAAGAACTTTCCTGGGTAGGTGCTATTACAGATTTATGGGACACCTGGTTTTGGAAACTTTAACCAATGCCTAGAACTTGCACGGCACTTTAATTTTTCAAAGTACTGCAGAAATTTCTAAGTCTCACAGTTCTTTGCCTGGAAAGCAAATATTAACCAAAGAGGAAAACTGTTAGACAGCTCTAAGGGAGCTGGGAATAGTGCGATTTTTGAGTTTCTGGTTCCCTCTTCCCATGGTCAAAATGCAGTATAAACTTGCTGCTTCAGTTACTTCCACTGTGAAAGGATGGATTCTCCTTTTTTTATTTTTTAAGAAGGAGTATACTGTTAAGGAAATCAGAATATTTACTCCACAGAGCCTCAAGTTAAAGTAAGCTGAATTAAGTTTAAACCAGAAGCTTAATTCTGTGTGTAACTAAATATTCATGAACATAAGAAATCATTCCATGGATTCTATTAATTAACTCCCTGATTTCTTCAGAGTGAAATGCAAAAACAAACCTCTCAATACAAGGGAATCTGCCAAAGATTAAAAAAATACAAAAGGCCAAAAAAAGACAAACTTCTTTCAAATGTATCTCTGCAGAGACTCCTGTTTTTTCTGAAAGATAAACTTTCTCATTCTACAGAAAACTATCCCTGATACTGCCTATGCTTCTTTAATGTCCCCTCATGACCCCAGGTTCACTGGAAATAGTGTTAGGAAAAAAAAAAAAAACAAAAAAATATTTAAAAACAAATTAATTGAAAAGAAAACCAAACCCACTGAATGGTTTAGAACCACCTTCATGGGCATTGCTGAGCATGGCAATGCTTCAAAGGTTGGTGGATTGCACGGTGTTAAAAGGGTGACTATGGTATTAGTTCATATGAGACCAAATGTGCTGCAAGTCTACCAGATAAATCCCAAGGTACTGTTTTTAGACATAAGAGACTGATGAAGGATGTATCTGGTTACAAAAGACCCTGGTATATACAGGGGATATGATATTGTAGACTACTATAAGTGATGTATTTTGGAAAGTTTGTGGACATCAGCATCCTCTGATGTGCAGCACTATCGTATATTAGGGTAGGGATGTTTAACTTAACTCACACTTCTACGGCCTGCTTCTGTGTTGAAATTTTCCACCTAGTCCTGCCATGGCAGGGAGATAAACCCAAACCCTGGGTCACAGTGTTGTTCTCCTGACGAAACATACAGAGGGAACCGTGAAGGCCACTGGCCTCTCTCTGCAGCCTGATCTTGTGGCCTCAGTCGCAAGTCGAACAAGAGTTTGGGAAGTGTCATGTATTTGGGAGTGTTCCCTTTCCCTCCAGGAAATCCTGCTAAAGGGGGTCATGACTGAGGTAGTATGAGTGAAAAGCTGCCTTTTCCCCCATTTCCCTTCCCTGCACAGGCTGGTGGAACAATCTCGGTGTGCCAGCCAATTGCTTACTATTGCCAAAACCACTGCTGGCCACCAAGAGCTTCATGGGATGGAGAAGGTGGAAAGCTCAGGTGTTACAGCACTGTCAGCTAACACAGTGGGTAGCACGTGTTGCTGAACAGAGAATCTAGTGAGCTTCTCAAGGTCACCTAGTGTTACAGTTGGTCTTTTGGGAGCTCAGACTCTGAGGTCTTCCTGTCACCGTCAGATACCACATCGATCATACAATAACAGTCACCAAACATGCAATGCTTTTGCTGCTGGTGTTGACAGAAGGCTTAAGTGTACCAGGACTGTACAAATAGGTCTTTAAGTTTGTTTCTAGAAAGTATTTGTTAATAGCTTCTCAATTTGCATTCAATATTCTTGGAGTTAACTTTGTACAATCTTCTTCTCCAGGTCTTTCACCTCCGCTTTCCTCTTCTCCATTGAAGTTCAGGTGACCATTGGTTTTGGGGGCAGGATGATGACAGAGGAATGTCCCTTGGCCATCACAGTCTTGATCCTGCAGAACATTGTGGGTCTGATCATCAATGCTGTCATGCTAGGCTGCATATTCATGAAAACTGCACAAGCTCACAGGCGGGCTGAGACCTTGATTTTCAGCCGGCAGGCAGTCATTGCAGTTCGAAACGGCAAACTCTGCTTCATGTTTCGAGTGGGAGACCTGAGGAAAAGCATGATCATTAGCGCCTCAGTGAGGATTCAGGTTGTGAGGAAGACTACGACCCCTGAAGGAGAAGTCATACCCATTCACCAAGTCGATATCCCTGTGGATAACCCCATTGAAAGCAACAATATTTTCCTCGTGGCTCCTTTAATCATTTGCCATGTCATAGACAAGCGGAGTCCTCTTTACGATATCTCTGCTGCTGACCTGGCACTCCAGGACCTGGAGCTCATCGTGATACTTGAAGGAGTCGTAGAAACAACTGGCATCACGACACAGGCGAGAACCTCCTACATAGCAGAGGAGATCCTGTGGGGTCACCGCTTTGTGCCCATTGTCACTGAAGAGGAAGGTGTGTACGCAGTCGACTACTCCAAGTTTGGCAACACCATCAAAGTGGCGGCCCCGCGCTGCAGTGCTCGAGAGCTTGACGAGAAGCCATCCATCCTCATCCAGACCCTGCAGAAGAGCGAGCTGTCCCACCAAAACTCCCTCCGGAAACGCAACTCCATGAGGAGAAACAACTCCATTCGGAGGAGCAACTCCATGAGGAGAACCAATCCCTCCCTTATCGTGCCCAAAGTGCAGTTTATCACGCCTGAGGGGAGCCAGAGCGCCTCAGAAACGTGATGCGCAGCTCTGTGTGAGGCCAGTGGGCTTCGGCAGGAGGCGGCACCCATGGTGTTTAAATGGTCTTTTACTTAAGAAAAAGAGAACACGAAGCAGAAAAGAACCATGCAAGACGTATTTATTCTATTACTTACTGAAAGCACCACCTAATGGCGTTAGGAAACACTTTAGCACTTAGTGTATGAATTAATAAAAAAATGGCACGTACGCTAAAGAAAACACAGTTCACTCATGTAATATAATGTGTATTTATACTTGTTTTAATGGCATGCTAATTTTTTTAATCATGTTTTTCCTATCAAGGATCTCTTATCTTTTTCTGCCGGCTGTCACAAAACGTGTTTTTATCTATATAAGTGGGTCACCCACCTGCAGGCAGAAGCGAGTGCTTTTTAAAAACTGATTTCAAACTCCCACAGATTTTGTGTGGGATATTTGGATATTGATCTTTTTTTGATTAATTCCTTGTACTCTTGCAAGGAGTAGCTAAATTCCTCAATGATCCCCCTGGAGAAGAGCCAGGATTTTACCTTCCATTTTCCAGATATTTTCTTTCCATTGCTTCATGGAAAAGGCATTTTGAGAGCAAATTCAGGTCAGTTGAAGTGACCTTGACTATCCCACAGGAACACTGGTCCCACTCTGGGCAGCACCAGCAGAAGAACCAGCAAAACAGCACGACCTCTTGCAGAGCACTGCTCTTCTTCTCAGGGCAAGATACTCCACTGCAGGACGACATGCATCTGTAACACAGCTGTAGCCCAAGCTGAGGAACTCAAGTCTTCCCAGCTGCCACCTGAGCATCCATTTCACTGAAATTATTCAAGTTGAAAAAGCACATGCCTCTCTAACATCCTCTTCATACCCGTGGAAGACCAAATCTAGGTTTGTTTTCCTTATAGAGTCATACACTGAAGACAACAAGTGTACTTCCTTCACTCACAGTATTTTTTGTAGGATTAAGTCTGTCTGCTTCAGCAGAATGTTACTTTTTGCCAGTGGGGATTCACAAATGGGAATGAGAGGGAACCATGCCAGTAATATCAAAGACAGTATTTTCAAATTTTCAGGAGGACTTGGGCACTGATGCTAAATTACTATTTTTCAGTAGTCTCATCTGTGGTTTTACACGACATGGCGTTGAGAATTGTTGGCAAGCAGCTTTTCTCTTCAAATTAAACAGGTGTTTAGTATCTAGATCCTTCCCACAAATGTCATCACGAGTTTTTCTACAAGAATAAATAAATGTATGACAACTAATTGTATCACATTTGGTAAGGCTAAATTGATGCATGCTTTTTTCCTCCACGAATAAGAAGTATAATGATGGACAAATTCCTGTTCAAATTTCTTACAAAAGTTGCCTTATGTCTGTGGCTCAAGAGAAGTACTAGCCCCGTGCTGACTCTCTGAGCCACTCAACCACTTAAATACTTCTATAATTTTAAATATTTGCTTATTCCTATCAGATGAAATAGTCAAAAGCAATGCTGGGTTCTCTTTCTCTTTGGAAGTCAGTTTCTCAAAAACTTGTATGAACGGTTTGCGGGCTTCGTGCGGTGTTGGGTGGTGGCACGGAGGGACATTGCTCTGTAGTGTAGGCTCCTTGCATTTAGAGCAGGTGCCCTCCAGAAAATAAACAGTGACGAAATAGTTCATCTGAAGCAGTAGTGGAAACTGAAGTTTCTGTTAAAAGCATTCTATTCCCTGGCCTGCCCATTAATGCTCTGGAAGGATGGATGGTGAACATCTGGAGACATTAATCTGTCCATTGTGTGTCCAAACAATGAACATCTGTAGCTTCCAAGAAGAGTCAGAGTGAAGCACATGCAATTTGTCTCTGGCCTCTGTTTCCAGGGCTGTGAATTTCTTTGAGGCTGTCTGTTTAATAAATGGTTAAGTCAGATGCTGTACAAAAGCAAATTTTCTACAAAATAAAAAAGTGACAATACTGATTTCCTCCGTCTCTAATTTTTCTCTATTTCTTTTCCTTTTTCCTTTGTGTTCTCCATTCATTCTTCTATTCTCTTAGTTCTTGTATCCTAGTCTTTTCTATGGTCCCTTTGAGTAATAATTGGATATTATCTCAATTCTCTCTCAGCATTTCAGCTGAGATTTTTTTTTTTACCTGCAACTATTTTCTCTTTTTCTCCATCAGTACATTCTTCCTTCCAATTTTTATTTTGCCTTCATGTCTCTCCCTGCTTTACACCTACAGCACTCTCTTTTCCATAAGACTATTATAGGGATATTGGTATTTTGAGGTAACAGTAAGGCACCTCAGTCGTATGCAGGGATGCTGAATCAGCACAAGGCTGAATCATGACAAGGCATGTCATGAATTCCATGTTCATATATGCTGTGCTCCTGCTCCTTCAAGAAAATCCCTTAGTGCAAAGGCCCTTTCTTGAGCAAGTTTTGCAGCCCTGGGAGAGGTTGGTGGCAGTTGGGGTGAACTGCCCAGCTGGTCACGAAGAGTGGTGGTGGGGGTTTTGGGGCTGGGAGCTGCGTTCCTCACTGAAGGACAGGTTTCAGACCCAGCTTTGCAGTATCGTGCCTGCTGAGAGGGGATGAGCCAGCAGCACCATGGTTCAATATGTTTAATGAATTATTCTCCCTAGCAACTTTATCAGATGAAAGGGGCTTTATTTTAAATTTGAAGTTTTCTGTTTTGAAGTACACTGCCAAGTTAAGAATGACAGCTGAGCTTTCTACCAAATACTACTGGCAGTTCATACTGGCATTTAACTCTCTCTCTCTCATTGGTAATAGTTTAGAAAATCAGAAGCAATAATGTATAAGCATCGTCTGACCATCATCCCTTCACACTTATTTGTGTCCCTACCGTTCCCATCCCCCGGTAACATGTAATGGAACTGCATTATTTGACATCGCTTACTCTGTGGATTTAATATGTTTTGGCTCTTTGAACAGCCTTCCAGGCAGATGTCAGTGTTGCTGGTGTAGCCTTCTGTAGGGACCAAAACTACTTACTAAGAGCAGAAAAATTATTATTAAGTCCTTCCAGGGCAGATGTAGTATCTGGGACTGCACTTTATCTTTTCTTTTTAGCCTTATCTTAAGGAACTTCTCTATTATAAGCAGAAAAATGGCAGCGAGACCCTGTGTCCTCTCTGTGGACACTCGGGAGATTCAGATTTACCGTGGTGAGGACGTAGCGAGCAAACAAACACAGACAGCGCTTACAGGGGATGTAAAGCTTAATGCTCCAGGGTCGAAGCCACCCTCTGAGTAATGGGATTTGGAGGAAACTTTCCCTGGTGGCAGGTTATTCTGTAGCTGTCGCCTTCAAGATTTTTTGCGCTCTCTTTCTGGTGTGAGCCAGGGAGAGAGGCAGGACCCCGAGCCAGGCGGGTAGATCAGGTCTCTGCAGGAGGGCTGGCAGACTGCAAACACAAGGGCTCTTCCTTTCCTCTCACCCAGCGAGATGCCACCAAACCCCGCAGTGAATCCAGCCACCTGAGAGCCCCAACATGGTCAAGTCTTGCCGAGATGGTCATAGACCACTGCCCAGAGCCCAAAAAGTCTGGCTTCAGGGAGGAGCCTTTAGCACCCATGGCACAGAGGACAACACTGCCGAACCAGACAGGGTTCGATGTGAGGTTTGGGGCTGCCCGCTGGAGGGGGTAACCTGGCTGAGTGGGACTCCCAGGGAGTCTGCGCCACAGGCAAGTCAAGGGGGTTGCCCTTCAAGCCAAGGTTGGAGCAGGGATGCTGAAGATACAAGCAGAATAGGCACCTAAGCCGTCAAAGCTGATGAAAATGGGATTGTGATTCAATGACTGATAAGTGGGTGCATTTCAGGTGCCATGGAGCACCCTGTCTGGCCCCCAAAGCTGCTTGGATGGCCACTGGTTTCCTGTCAGGACCATGACACACCTGCCCACTTGAAGCACCCCTCCTGGGCATCCTTGAGTGTACCTATCTGCAGCCTTCTCTGCGTACCAAACCCCCTCAAAGCCTTCTGCAAGCCATGCTTTTAACCTCTCCGTAACATTTGGCATCACCGTGGCCTTGTAAAACCACCCCCCTCCTGAGTTATTGCTTCATGGGCATGTGTTGCACCACAGCAGTTTGCCCTTTTGAATGCAACTGCTTGGCTCCATCCACAGACGGGTCAACCCGAACTTTCTGGGACACTTAAGACATCATACAGTAAGAGAGAAAGAAGTGTATTCTTCAATTCAATTGAATTGAAGAATTGAAGAATTCTTCAATTTGGTTCAAGAAGAGATTTAGTTATACTTCATGTATGCAATAGACCATTATCCTAATGCCATGTCTTACTGTAGTCCATTGGGTAATTTCAGAGGCATGGGCTCAATTTACCTCACACCCATCTTGAATGTGTTTCCCCAAAATACACACCTTTGTCTATATTGCATGAAGTTCGGGCAAACTTATGCAAAAAATTATGCTTTTGCTTTTTCATCTGAAAAGCAGTATGCATGTACCCTTCTTGCTGACCAACAAAACATGGCTAACTTTGCATACTTTTTCTTCCTTCACCAACTAAGATTAAGGACATTTTGTGAATCCAGATTTCCGAACTGTCCAATGATTATTATTAGCAAATGCTTATTGCAGCAAGCTGAAAAAGTAGTTAGTGCAAGACCAGAGAGGAACTTTGACTGGAGAAAAAAACATTAGATCTTATATGATAAAAAGAACAAAGCTTTCATTATTTTTGACAAATTATATTCTTTGTGGAGCCTGGTATTTTCAAAACAGTGGTGGGCTTTTGAAAGGCACCATCAAGCAACAAGTCATGTCCTGCTAGACTCTGATTTTGTGCTGTGCTACTATTCACAACAGGGTTTTGTAGCCCCAGCTTGGCATCCTACAAGTGTGTGTCAGTCTGGTCTCCGGATGCTTGCAATCACTGAACTTGATGCTGGGGATTCATGGTGAGCTGGGTGGTGGCTGACTCCAGGAGCTGTGATCACTAGTCTCTGTGGGGAGTGATGCTGGAGCTCGTGGATGTGGGGATGGGGCTGGAGGCAGTGAGGACCCTGGTGTCAGTGCCCTGAGTTAGTAACTTGTCCCCAGGAGCAGACTGGGAAGCGGTGTGGCTCCCCAGCTGCTTTAGACAGTGTCCTTCACAGGAAGGTGTCATTCTTCATGTCAAGCTGATGGGGGACACTCATGCTGTGTGTGATAGATGGCAGTGAAATACAAAATGATGGAGTAAATTCCCACTTATCTAAACCTGATTTCCTGGTCTGCGTTGCTTGCATAGCCAGGTGAGAGTTAACTTTTTCTCCCCCAAATGCTTATGTTAAAATATATTTTCCAAATATGTGTGTTTACATCACATCCAGACAAATCTAAGTTGATAGGCAAGAATTTCTAATACTCTAGCATATTAATAATGTTTCTTGGCCCTATCTCTCTGAATTATGTTTCCTACTTTCTCTTAAGAATTCTTTGAACTTGAAAAAAAAAAAGATTTCTCATGTGATAACTGGACAGTAAAGATAAGTAAAGATAAACTATGTTCCCACATTCCCTTATTGGACAGTGTAGAGATTTAGCCTGCAGAGACAAGATCAGTGCTGTCCAAGAGAAACAGCCACTGAGATTGAGGCAGTCACAGTTAGGACACATGACCAAGGGGCTTGGATTAAAAGAAATATTTTAAAATACTAAGTATTCGGCAGGTTTTTGGCTGAGGACTCTCCTTTCAGACCACTGAGTTGGTGGTCTTTCAGACACTGCTGAATTATTAGTTAACAGTGAAGGGAGTATTCTAGGACCATCAAGGCATACTACAATGTAGAGAGAGACAAAAAAAACATGCATTCGAGGAAAATGTTGAAATGTTGTCCATACTCTACTTATTGCTACCAACAGTTTTAACATTTAGGTTGTTAAAAATTCAAAGAGGCAGACAAAAAAGTGATGGATTCTCTCTTCCCCTTTAACAAAGGTTTAACACCTTTTTTTTTTTCCTCTACTCTAAAAAAAAGAGTTGATTCAACTGAAAACATTAATTCTACCCACAAACCTGTTGTAGTTTTCTGGACGATATGTGTTAGCCTGAACACACTTTTCCGGGTTCAGTGTAGGAGTAGCTGTCCATGATGTCATGGTCCTTGCTGCTCAGGAGGTAAGACAGGATGATCTAATGGTCCCTTCTGCACTCCAAATTTATGAATAGGGAGGGTAAATGAGTTTTGGTCAAGAGAAAAGCTTCCTCTGATTCAAAAGTCTTAAATTAAACTTCCACTGAGGAAACAAACAAACAAACATGGTATCGCCAAATGGTTGATTCGTTTTGACAAATGCATTTCAGTGCTAATTATGGATCCTTCAAACAGTACTGACAAATGTTCCTGGGAATAATTTGTAAAAATTAGGATATCTTATCATTACAGGAGTTTACTTTTCTTCCTACTGTTGTTAAATTTTGGCTTAGTAGCAAGGATGAGAAAGCCATCTTCTGTGTGGGCCAAAGTGAAATTATATATCTTGGTTTTATGGTCTGAAGTCTACTGCAAACATCATTAAATTGAGGAATGGCACTGGAGTGACTGCAAAGGGCTGTCGTGGTTTGGGATCATTGTCTTCCTCGTCTAAGGAACATCAATGCTCTCCTCAAGTGCTATTTTTGTAATCACATTAGCCACAAAAATTAATTGCATCCTTCCATGGCCCAGCCTTGCTATTCTTCGGGGTATATTTTTTGATGTTAGGTCTTTGATTCTGGGTGATCCGGGTCGGTCTGTCAAAAAGGGGTTGCTTCTGCTGACTGTCATGGTTTCCAGATTCATTCAAGCTCAGGATATAAAGCAAAACCAAAGGGTTGCAACACCCAGTAACTGAAAACTCTGCTGAATGTGAGGGAGAGCAAGTGATAATTGTTAGCCCCTTGGGTGGTCAGCTTTCAATATCATAGCACTTTAAAAATATATCATATAATAAAAAATGTTCTATGTTCAGCCTGAGCCAGTGTTTCTAAATTGTGTTATAAACAGACACTATTCCTGGCTGATCAGATTAAATTGTTTGTGATGTGCTATTTTTTCCATATACAAAATCTCACCATATTCTCTAGATCTTTTGTGTTAAATTAAGTGAGTAATAAGATTTCTGAACTGCAGCTATCCTTACAGTCAGCTTCTTTGTACTGCCTATACATCAATGTGAAAAGTGGAATACAAGTCTGAATGGGCTTCTTGAAATATTTAACCTAACTTTAAAAACACGAGTATCCTTCAGTTTATATTGGTATTAAGCATGTCATTATCAGTCATGGGCTGAAGGAAAAAATCCTTCAGGGACATTAGTCTGTTCAGATATCAATCCTGATATTCCGGTTAAAGATAAAGAGTGACCGGCAATGAGCAAAGAGTAAGCTTACATTTTGATCAACTGCTCAAATGCAACAAAATTGCTTATGATATTGCATCACGTTTTTGCGAAGGTTTGTAGTAAACTGTGTGACTGAGGCCAAGTTTTTCAGTGTGTCTTTTTTCAGGGACACACTGAACAAAACAAAACAAACCAAAAACAAAAACAAAAACAAAAACAAGCCTTCCACAATCCATTTCATTGTGGTACATCTTGAGGAATGACCCCAAGAAAATATATAGTTGGACACAACTACCTTTATTACTGAAGTCCAGCTCAGTACTGTAATTTGCACTTGATTTTGAAGAAGAGCTGTCCCATCACTGAATGGTAAGGCTGTGTCTAGTATTAAAACTGTGTTTATGTTTTGTTTGAATAACAGTGTTTCACCAGTTTCACTGAGGCCAGAAAAACCCTGCAAAAGCATTAATGTGGAGCAAGAGGTTGCCATCCTTCCCTTAGGAGCATGGGCATGACAACATTGCCCCATCTGTATGGTGTATGTCTACAAACACCCTTGCTGTCTGTAGGCCAGGGTTAACAGGCACAGGACTTCAAGTTTACACTCGAGTCATTGTTCAGTCACAGCCCAAGTCATGAACACCAGCCTGATGGAGAAAACCTACATAGGTCACCCATAAGACATTCACAGAATTAAACCAGGAGTAGTAAGATGACCACCTAAGGTCACAAAACAGCTGCTACCAAGGGCGCCATGTGACCTTTACTTGTGCGCCTTCTGTCAATGAAAGCTCCAGGAAAAATGGGACATCTCCTGGGGGGGTTTTCTTTCCTTGCTTACGTCCTAACAAATGTTTCACCCCTGTTTATTTAAACTTGCAAACAGTGCAACCCAAATGTTAGAGAAACCCCTGAAACATTTCATCACAATAGTTTAAAACCTCTCACATTTATAAGCCATGGAAAATCACACATTTAAAATGAAAAGGGCTATGCTTTAAATTGTTTTCAGGGGGAGTTGGAGACAGTCTGGGGTTAATATACTTTGGTCGTATCAATTAGTAGAGTAAAGGCAGGAAACTAGAGTAACAAGAAGTTAAGATGAGTAAAATAAACATTTCCTGCTCATGCACTGAATGGTAAGTAGAACTTATCAGAATGGTCTTCAAAGCAGAGGTGGCACAAACTTTACTGACAGAGATGTTTAAAGTGAGACCATACACAAACATGTAAAGGCATAATAATTTAGCAGGGAAACATGTAGATTAAATCAACCATATCTTTCTCATTTCACGTGTCAACACCTGAACACCCATTCCCTGAGAGTCTGCTAGTGATGTCCACAAAATAGAAAGATCATCTCAAGTAGGTAGCCACACTTTGCACAGTGCTTGCAATTCACTGCAAACCACAGCTAGTGACTAGTGGTAACTCCTTATGTGCTTCCAACATAATACATCTGTGTAGATTGACACATTCTTTCCTATTCCACTTCAAGCACAGGACTATTAATTAATCAGTAAATTCCTTAAACTTAAATTCTCCTTGTGTATGTTATCAAATCAAAGGGGAAAAGCTTGTTTAACTTGGTATTGGTATAAATAGGTATATATATATAAAATTATATAAAGAGGGAAGAGTTTGCACTGCCAGTTTGACAGTAGGACTTCTCCAGGTTATTGTAACTTTGGCTTTCCAGCCCATAGATTTGGCCTAAAGCTTTGTTTCTGGCCACACACAAATTGTATATATATATGTCTGTGTATATATGTGTGTGTGTGTATATGTGTGTGTATAGATACGTATGCATGTGTGTATATCACAAATCCTCATGTCTCAGAAACCGCCTTGTGTGCTTTAGAGAGAAAAAGGCCATCACTGAGATGGACTTCTCTCCCACCCAGGGCCTCGACTAACCCTATTGACCTTTGAGCAAAGCTACCAGCTCCATCTGTTCTGGCAGACATTAAGGTCCAACACAGCAGAAGATGCATTTTTTGTTTGGGAGAACAGGCTATGAAGGGTGAATTTTCATCCTTATTAGGGCAACCTAGCAGTGATTAATGTGACATGATGTCACAGGAAAAACACTGGTTTTGAGACTGATTTTTGTTTGTAACTCTTTCCAATGCGTTGATTTAGATTTCTGTCAAGTGTTCAGAGAGCTTCACATGACCGCTTTGCTCTTTGAAGTTTTCAACTTGACTTGCATATGTATGCAGAAGTGGAAAAAGGCTCTGTGCCAGTGTGCCACCTGGACAGAAAATGGGGCAGGCTTGTTACAAAGTGAAGGTTGTTTTTCTTCCCCTGTTAGGATTTCCAGGCATTTCATATGTGTACTTCAGAAATGTAATTTGAAATACCACACAGGGGAAAGAAACAGTAATGGAAAAATATGTGCATGTAACAAACGTGTGTGCAAACACCTATGTAAAGACCATTTCTGTTTTGTTCCTGAACTCTTTTTGTGAAAAAGGAAGGGTTGTTTTATTAGAAAGAGATTTCAGACCTCCCTTTGAAAAACTTGCCCATAGTAATTTGGTGCAGGAAATCATCAAGAGGCTGTGGCAGTTCAACTCAGTGAACTTGCCTTACATAGGGACCCACCTACCCAACATCATCAGTCATGGCACGCACACAAAAGAGGGTACAAATGTACCTTCCAAGGGATGAAATATTTATTAGCAAAGACATGGCAGGCATACCAAATGGTTTCATTGAGAGATCTGAGTTTTTAAAGGCTAACTCAGTACCCACCCGTGGCCGCAGGGAGCTCCCTGAGCACTCTCAGCCCCAGGTGATGCTGTATGGGGAGCTGCACACACCAGGCGGGACATGGACTTTTTGTCATGGAAAGAGGTAGTGAGCACACAGCTACATGCCTCCCTGTTCACATCAGGCAGGGACTCACTTCCAGCTGGGTTGCACGCTGTGGCCATGCGAAATTCACAGCAACAGCAAGGATCAGCCCCGGATCTTCTTGCTCTCAAAAACACATGTGCCTAATGTCCCCCCGGGAAAGGCTTGCTCGGGGCTGCCAGAAGCACAGTTCAAAGGACTGTGAAAGACAAACCAGATTCCTGATTCCCTTCCACAGCTTTTGCTTTGCCTCTTGCTAAACAATTGATTATTGCATGTAAAGGTCTTGCGCACACTCTGGACTGGAACAGTCCTTTGTCCACTAATGACCTGGACTCTCTGCAATAAATAGTGGTTAGAGAACACTGAAACAGTTCCCACAGTGTCAGCTGTGCCATTTTGGTGAATCAGTTCAACAAAGTACTGCTGGACAAAAGAAAGTGAAAAACAAAAAATGGGAGGACAAGCCATCTTCAGCACAAGTGGAATATTGTAAAGAAACAGGGCAAGAAGGAGCCCAGGAATACTGGAGACCAAACTGCTCCAGCAGACTTGAAGGAACACGTCCTCCAAGGGAGGAGAAGACAGCTCCTCTAGAGAACCAGGTTAATCACAGAATCACAGAATCTTCTAGGTTGGAAGGGACCTTAAAGATCATCTTGTCCAACCGTCAACCTAACTGACAAAAATAGACACCCATACAACAAACAAGGAGCATCACCATCACTAAACCATACCTCCCAGCACTACATCAACCCGTCTTTTGAACACCTCCAGGGATGGTGCCTCAACCACCTCCCTGGGCAGCCCATTCCAATGTCTGATAACCCTTTCTGTGAAGAAATTTTTCCTAATATCCAGCCTGAACCTCCCCTGGCGTAACTTGAGGCCATTTCCTCTAGTCCTGTCGCCTGTGACTTGAGAGAAGAGACCGACCCCCACCTCTCTACACCCTCCTTTCAGGTAGTTGTAGAGACCAATAAGGTCTCCCCTCAGCCTCCTCTTCTCCAGGCTGAATAACCCCAGCTCCCTCAGCCTCTCCTCATAAGACTT
>QJSC01017319.1:1129949-1154411 GCA_003697955.1 Calidris pygmaea
ATCCAAGCCATGGGCAGCCAGTTTCTCCAGGAGGATCCTGTGGGAGACTGTATCAAAGGCTTTGCTGAAGTCCAGATAAACAACATCCACAGCCTTTCCTTCATCCACCAAGCGGGTCACTTTGTCATAGAAGGAGATCAGGTTTGTCAAGCAGGACCTGCCCCTCATGAACCCATGCTAGCTGGGCCTGATCGCATGGGTGTCCTTCATGTGCTGCATGATGGCACTCGGGATGATCTGTTCCATGATCTTCCCAGGCACCGAGGTCAGACTGACAGGCCTGTAGTTCTCTGGATCATCCTTCCAGCCCTTCTTGTGGATGGGCATCACATTTGCTAGATGCCAGTCGGCTGGGACCTCCCCAGTTTCCCAGGACTGCTGGTAAATGATGGAGAGTGGCTCCGCAAGCACTTCTGCCAGCTCCCTCAGTACCCTCAGGTGGATCTCATCTGGTCCCATAGACTTGTTTGCATCTAGGTGTTAGAGCAGGTCCCTCACCACCTCCCTTTGAATTACAGGGGCTTCATTCTGCTCCCCGCCCCTGCCTGCTAGTTCAGGGGTCTGGATACTTAGGGAATCCCCTATTCTACTACTAAAGACTGAGGCAAAGAAGGCGTTCAGGACTTCAGCCTTCTCCTCATCCTTTGTCACTATGTTACCTCCCTTATCCAGTAGAGGATGGAGGTTCTCCCGAGTCCTCTTCTTGCTATTAATATATTTATAGAAGTTCTTTTTATTGTTTTTAACATCCAAGGCCAGATTGAGTTCTAGTTGGGCTTTGGCCTTCCTAATCTTTTTCCTACATAACTTTGCTATACTTTTGTAATCCTCCTGCGTGGCCTGCCCCTTTTTCCAAAGGCCATAAACTCTCCTTTTTTCCCTAAGCTGTGACCCTAAATGTGGGAATGCACTGAAGAAGTCAAGGGATAGATGGCTTTTAAAGAAATCAGAGGTTAATATCAGCTATTCACAGTTTTAAAAACATTTCTTACTCAATGTACTACTCTTTCTGGTAAAGTCAATATGATTTTGGTAATTTCAGACTGCTGAAAGGGAGATCTGCAAGTAGTGGATTCCAGTTGCTGTGATGGGTAGGACATGATAGGACATAGGTACCTAATTCAAGTGTGAACTGCAGAGTACTGGCTGCTAAAATGAATAGATGTGACAATAATTAAAACACTAAGGATGCTGCTACCCAATGAGATAGACAGAAACACTTGAGCACCTCTGAAATCCTAAGAAGTTCAACAATCCCTAGAGACTTGCTTAAAGTCCCCTCCAAATTAGAAGGGTCCTCAAGGAAGCCTCTAAAGTTAAATACATGCTTAAGAGTCCAGAGTGTAGGCAGGAAGAGCACTCAAAGTGAAAAGTGGCAGGATCTCCAGAGCATAAATCTCTCTAGCAGGGGAGTTTTCCTAATGCTGAAGCAGCCCTTCCCAGGCAGAGTGAGTGTGTGCCTTCCATCCCCAGAGAGTTATTTAACCCTAAACTTGCATACAAACACAAGCATCTTTGCCTAGACTTTTCAACGCAAGCTCTGCTGTAAGAGCAGTAAGGATCTAGCTGCCCTTTCCATAAGACAGCAGTGTGCTTTTGTTTCATAGACTTCTGGTAAGAAAAAGAGATTTTGTAGCAACAGAGGCTCAATTAATAATGAAAAAGAAAACATCAGTAATCAAGTAAGCGACAAGATTTATCTTTCCCTATTTTATACATCATGGTTCAGCGCTGGTTTTGAAAGCATTGCCTCTTTTTTGATAGAGACAGAACTCCAGACAATGCAGGGTAGACTGGTGGTGTTTGTAATGACGGATGTGAAAGCTGTAAAACGTAAGGAAATGTATTCATTGTTTGAATAACCTATGTGCATTTATTAGATCTGTCCTTCCTGTGAGTCTGCAAAGTGCCTTCCAAATGCTGTGATTGTAAGCAGCTCATAGAAGAAAACAGTATCAGGTAGAAAGTGGAGGTCCAGGTTAGCTAAAATTTGTGATTATTATGACGTAATCTGAATCTTTCTAATCCTAACTCCTAACCGGCACAACGTGGTCTTCTGTGGAGGACTTCAGGTTTTCCAGATGCAATTCCAACGTATTTCACAAGCATTATTCACACCAACTATCCTGTATTTCCAGAAGATAGAACAAGTATGTGTTTTCACTGTATAAACAAAGCAAAGTTTGTTTCTGGTTCAACAATGTAATAAGTATGCCATAGTTGGCATAGCAGGCACAAATCAAAATCATCACTGGCCCCTTACGCCATGGATGCTGCCCTGGTTTGCACTCAAGTCTGTTGTCTCTGGCCCCCAAATTCCCTGTGGGAGAATGTATGAAAGCAGGAGATTGCCCAGCACTGAAATGGGATTTCCAGAACTCACCGTGCTATCTGCCACCAAAATGTACCCAAAGTAGCCCAGCCCAGCTCAGTCTTGCTCTAACAGGCACTGGGAGGACAAGCCCTTGTATATCCACTGCCATAAGACAATTTAGCCTTAAGCACAAAGGAAAGAGTCTTACAATTACATAATTACATGTATTACTTGAAGGCAGGGAAAGAAAAATGAATTCTCTCATCTGAGCAAAGGCAGAGTAATCACTGGAGAAACTAAATGTCAAACAAGAAGCATCTCCAGGGTACTGAGCATTCCCAGAGGAAGCGAGAGACACATTTCTCCTTGGGAAATTTTCCCACTGGCAGAAAGCACGACCATCACACAGTTTACATAACAAAAAACTGAACAGATCCCAGTAGTAGTAGATCAATTGAGCTTTTTTGGGGGTGTGATGATTTTGGTTTAGTTTTTATCTAGTTCATAAACCTGAAATTAAATAGCAACAAGCACTTTTTTTTTTTTTTCCGGTTGATACGGCTTTCTCTTTGCCATTTAAAACAAAAGAGCCAGGATCACAATGCAAAATCTCATCAGTATCAAAACAAGACCACAGTGCACCCATCACTTTCTAACATATACTGTTAGATTTTATGAAAGGAATTGAAAAATATGATAAGGTTGTAATAACTTAAATCACAGGAGCTGGTTTACTATTGAATTCTCCTCTAGATCGTGCCCCACAGTACAGGAGAGGGAGGCTCTGTCTAGTCCTTCATGCATCAACCAAAACTGGATTTGTTACAAAAATTGAGAAACATCCAAAACAAATGCCATGGTTTGGTATATCCTTTCCTTGCTGTGCTAAACCCTAACTTTTTCTAATTCTAATAACTAATTCTTCTTTCCCCTGTGTAATAAAATGAAGTCCTGGAAAAAAACCTGCTCTCTTAAATAAGCAGTCTTTTCTTTCCTCGGTCTAGTCCTAGACTTTGGTTACCCCCACATACACATGCACACCCCCTCTTTTTCTCTGGCTTTAGTCAGCCCCATCCTTCCTTGCTTTTTGTTCCCACAGGGGCAACTCAGTGCTAGCATGGAGCTCCTGGTCTGGAGCTGCAGCCTGGCTCAGGCCACCCTTCTTCTGGAGGCAATGTGACCATGGTGCCATATGGTGACCCAGCACCAGCGGTCTTCTCTAGTGATCAGCCTGGCAAAAAAAGAAATAATCAGAAATGTAATTGAATTCCAAGAAACATTAAAAATAAAATTCTATTGAAAAGCCATAGACTGTGAGAAGACAGGGGAGGTAAGGTTTAAATTCAATGTCTTATCTCTTTCACTGTTCAGGTTTTGAGTTTATTTCTCTCTGGAGTAGGAGTCTCTGATCACTTGCAGAACACTATTCATTTTTAAATATTTGTGGCCTGAAATTTGACTGAACATGGTAGATTTTTTTTTTTTTAAATGTGAACACAACCCAGATTTTAAGGTCATGACAAGACAGTACTATGACATTTTTCAAACTTTTTTTTTTTATATGAATTCAAGGAATCACAGAAATTGAGACAGAGATACCTCACATTTGTCTTCCTCTTAATGGCCTCTTTCATTGGATTCATGCCAAATCTTGCTGGAAATATGTTTATCACACCAACTGAAACAGCCAAATTATTTCCAACAGACTATAGGATAGGGTGAAATTACAGTTACAGGAATCAATTCTTATTAGTGACCGAGCCTGGAGGCTGTTCATCAGACTGGCTTTGCAAGAATCCAAACCATAGAAATCCCCAGACATCCATTCCTTTCCACAACATACAAAGCTTTGAGAGAGTAGGAAATCAGAATAAACATTCTTCACTCTGTGTGTATATACATATACATACCTATATAAACACATGCATATATGTAGCCAAAGGAACATTTAAGCAGTGAACATTAACAGATATGCTACATTAGTCCTTTAGATCTTCTAAAAACTGCAATGGATTTCTCCTGAATGCTTTTAAAGTGTGGATCCTGACCTCTGCTGTAGCATTGACTGGATGGAAGGAGATGCAGCGCAGATCAAGACTCGTGTAAGAAATACCATGTATTGTCTTGGATAGAACAGTATTAAGAAGTAAGCCACTGAGATAGTATGTTATCCTTCAGTGATAAGGAACTATTAGATCACGCTTCATTCAGAAGAGAAGGTATATTGCAGCATATTTCTTGTGCACTCATCAGTTAGAAGGGTCGATAATTCACCAAATATTTTTGCAATCCATTCTCTGAATTTCCCAGCAAATGTGTTGTTCCATAACTTGGCAATATGTCCTATATCAATGGTCATTTCTGTTACTGAAAGACATGGGATAGCATGAAAAGTCACTTGTGTTCCTCGTGCTTTTGCCCCTGATTTGGTTGAGGCAGGCAGAGGGGACAAATAGAGATATTCAATAAACACACCCATCATTTTGTTTGATGAAGAGAAAAATGGTGGGTGGATGGAACAAACTTTCTCGACTGTTAAGGGTAGCTGGGAGCATTGCATTCTTCAGTATCACTGGCCTGTCACCTTGGGGAGTTCATTTCCACATAAATCAAACATTAACCAGACAGGGTAAAACTGTTCTCACTGTTACAAAGGAGGCAGCTGGCCAGCTCAAAAGGACTAGGTCTCTATTCCTCTGGGACGTACGGAAATGGTCATTACAAGACAATATTTATTTATAAACACACTTGGCCCCGTCAATTGGGCTTGAATATATAGAGGAATGGAGCTTATTAGTAAGATAAAGCTTTCCCATGACCTATAGAGGACACTGCATAGGGACCACAGATGTTCCGTATTAGAAAAGCTGGAAACTTTATGTCAATGGCCATGAAAAGCTCAGTTTGAAAATAAGTAAATAAATAAATAAGGAGGTCACCAGCAAAGACAAGGTTAAGGACACTGGAAAATGGATCTTCCAGGATATTTAACCTTTATTTATTTAATTAAGTGGAACAGATCCTGGCCTAGACTGCATGTGTCTCTCCTAGGGAACTCTGCTGAAGTTATTCCGGATTTGCACCAGTGCAGAGCCAGGCATACAGCAGCCTCTGTGGTGGCTGGTCTGTCATGCAGGTGAAGACACACACACAGAGGTTTGCCTTTGCAATGAGATTCAAGTAGAGCCAGGAAAGGGCCAGGGAAGAACTGCACTTTTGAAGTTAATCCGTGCCACTTTCCATATGCGAGTATGGAAAAATTTCTGTTCCCAACAGATAAACTCATAAGGACTCAGCTTCTGCTGCATAATTTAAACCATGGAGCTTCTTAACACAGAATTTCTAGCCTATTTTAAGATGGAGAGCCAGAGAAAGCTACACAAAAGCATCAGAAGACCTGACTAAATTTTTATTTAGTGGGGCCTATTTCTTCAGATTGTGCAAGCTGGCTCATTTAAGCCCAAGGACCTTCTCTGCTTACACCAGCTCCGAATCTGGCCCTGACCAAACACAAACCATATCACATCCTGGGTGGCCCGAAGCCCTGAATAAAAGGTTTTGTGTGTCTATGCAGGCTGTGATCATGAAAGTCTGCTCATGAAAGGTTGATGTTGTTTGTACAGCTGTAGGCTCACTGTACACCTGTGATCTGGCTCACAGCCTCCTTCTGCAACTCAGCTGGCTTCTTCCTCCAGCATGACATGGAGCAATCAGACCAGCATCTCCTCACCTATCTGTACAGCAAGGGACTTTTCTGTCACACAATAGCTCCTTGGGCAGTCTTGGTCCTCCCATCTGCCAGAGAGTGCTGGCTAGTTAGTTTCCAGTAGAGCCCTCTGAGAGAAATCCAGCATGGACTACTGGTTTTTCCAACCATTAAAAATGGCCTTCTAATGTTCAGGTGTGCCAGGCCACTCACTGATGCAGCAGGAACTAGAAAAAAAAAATCCGTGTTTTTTCTAACTGGGGCTGAAAGAAGCCCCATTAACCTGCAGGAATGGAACCAGGCCACAGAACACTTAGGGTGGTGAGACATCTTCCCTACCATAGTTTTGCAATGAAAATGCTGCAGCTGTCTCATGGCTGAGAGCATCACAGATGTGTGAGTGAGCGACCAACCACCATAGTAAGGGTTCTTCTAAACCCTTATGGTGCTGCAGGAGGTTTCCAGCTGTTCCTGACTTCAGAAGGCCAGGCAAACATTCACACAACTACAAAATATGGGTGCACCTCTACTCTCAGTTTGCCTGACTTTCTATTTTTCCCTAAGCACCTGGTCTTGCAGATGTCCCCACCTTTCAGCTCACTGTAGTCCAGAGCCACCCAGCTTCTCCCAGGCACGGAGGAGGCAGTATGTCTTCAGCCAGCTGCTTACGGAAGCTCCTGGGACCCACTGGTGTGGACCTTCCTGGCAGCACAGAGCTACCCAGTTTGCGCCGTGGTGGATTTCCTGCTGGGCGAGATCCGAGACAGAGGCACTTGTTCTGCCCCTCCCAGGCAATGGAGGAGCAGAGGACTGCGAGCACTCCAGAACTGGAGCAGGTGGACACCTACTAAAGATCTGAAATTGTTGTGCGGAAAAACCAAACATACCACACCGCAGTTCAACATTTTTAAGTATAGTTTCCCATGATGGAATAGACATAAAATATCAGTCTGCAGCTCAGGCTGGGTTTACTATGAGGCCAATTAATGAAGAATTTTTTTCTTTACCTTTGAGCTTGTATAGTTTACACTGAGAGAAAAATTCCACAGTCCTGTTTTGCAGACTCATTTTCCTTATATTTGTTCTGTTTCAACTGTTCTAGGATTTTTTTTTTTTTGGGTAGTTAAGTAGAAACAAAACTTTAGGTACACATAGCCCTCTGGCTTATGAGAATTCAAGCGATTCATACTACTTTTCAATGCTGAGTGGAAAATTTTCTTCTGAAGGGCAACAGTATCTGCAAAATGGACCTTGTTGGATATGGTATGTTCAGTCTTTGATCCATTGAATCTTCATGGAGACTTTTGCAATTGAAAGTAAAACAGGATGCATGATCGTGTATTATTTCCAATAAAAATATAAGAAATAAAATTATCCACAGTTTTGTAGCACATCACCCCTGAGGATTACCAAATGGAGTACAAATGGGAGCCACAAGCATTTCTTTAGACAAGTGATACTTTCACAAGTTCTTTGACTCTCTTTTGCCATCATTCTTCCCCTCAAACTTACTGGAATTTTTTCACTGATCAATGAAAAACAAAACATTTGCAGAATTTTGTGGCCCTCTCAAAATCCTACAGTATAAGACAACATACAGAATCACTGAAGGGTTGAGGTTGGAAGTCTCCTCTGGAGATCATCTAGTCTAAACTCTTTGCTTAAAGCAGGGTAAACTGCAGCAGGTTGCCCAGGACCATGTCCAGTTGGGTTTTGAATATCCCCAAGGATACAGGCTCCACAATCTCTTTGGGTGACCCGTTTTAGTATTCTATCACCATCACAGTAAAAAAAGGGGTTTTCCTACACTTAAGTGGAATTTCTTGCATTTCAATTTGTGCCCATTGTTTCTTGTCCTGTCACAGGGTGTCACTGAAAAGAGTCTGGCTCCCTCTTCTTCATCCCCTACCATCAGGCATTTATGCACATGAATGAGAACCCCTCAGCCTTCTCTCCTCCAGGCTGAACAGTCCCAGCTCTCTCTGCCTTTCCTCATAAGAAAGATGCTCTAGTCTGTTAGCTGTCTTCACAGCCTGGAGCACAGACCTGGACCCAGCACTCAAGATATGCCTCACTAGGGCGCAGTAGAGGAGAAGGGTCACCTCCCTCAGTCTGCTGGCAATGATCTGCCTAATGCAGCCCAGGATACTGTAGGCCTTCTTTGCCACAAGGGCATGTGGCTGGCTCCTGGTCATCTTGTCCACCACCACCCTCAGCTCCTTTTCTACAGAGCTACTCTCCAGCCAGGCAGTCTCCACACTGTACTGGTGCATGGGGTTAATCCTCCCCAGGGGGAGGACTTTGTATCTCCCTTTGTTGAACTGCATGAAATTCCTCACAGCCCAATTCTCCAGCCTGTTGAGGGCCCTCTGAATGGCAGCACAAGCATCTGGTCTATCAACCACTCCTACCAGTTCTGCAGACTTGCTGAGGTTGACTCCACTGTACTCCATCACCCAGATCATTAACAGCTTTAAACAGTCTTGGCCGCAGTATCAGTTCCTGAGGTACACCACTAGTGACTGGCTTCCACTGGACTGCATGTCACTGATCACAACTGTTTGATCCTGGCAGGTCAGCCAATTTTCAGTTCCCCTCACTGTACACCTATCTAAACCATACTTAATGGGTTTATCTATGAGGATGTTATAGGAGACAGTGTCAAATTCTTTGCTGAAGTAAAAATAAACAGTATCTGCTGATCTTTCCTCATCTACCAAGGTGGTCATTTCAACACAAAGGTTGACAAGGTGGGTCAGGCGTGATTTCCCCTTTGTAAATCTGTGCTGTAAATCATAATCACCTTCTTGTCCTCAATATGTTTGGAAATTAGTTCCAGGATTATTTGCTCCATCACCTGCAGGGACCTGAGGCTAGCTGGCTCGTAGATCTCCAGACAGGCCCTCTTACCCTTCCTGAAGATAGAGGTGACATTTGCTTTCTTCCAGTCCACAGGAACATTCTCTGATTGCCACAATTTTTCAAAGATAATCAAGAGTGGCCTCAGAATGACATTGGCCAGCTCTTGTGGGAGGCCCCATGGACTTGTGTCTGTCTAGTTTGTTGAATACAAATATTTCTCCGTAGGGAAAGAAAATACTGACAATTACTCATTGTTTTCATTGTTTTTTCACTCATTTCTCTGTTTTACATCTAGAAACACTGACGCTGAACTTCCAATCTCACAATTTGAAAATTTTTAAGTCACATCGTCACATTAATGGAGTTAAAAGTAACAGACTTTACTTCTTCCCCACTGCAGTCTTCACTCTCTGCTTTATCCTTCAAGGTATTCCAGTTTCTAAAACATGAAGAACAGGAGATAAAACCATTTTAATGTTGTTCTTTGTGCTTTTAGTTGTAACGAGAGCCTGTCTGTTTGTGTGCCTTATTTGCTTTCCATTCCCTTGAAACAAACAGCTACGTTTCAACCACCAGTGCTCCCTGCTTCAACACTAACCTCTCCAGTTCTCACAGAGTCTATTCTACGTGGAATTAGAAACACTGATTCATCCCAATTAGTCTATGGTCAGAGCCATTCCTCATCTTCCCATGCGAGATTCTGAGCAACCCACAAAGGGAAAAATACTATCACAGTGCAACCTTAATCCTCTGCTGTCCCTGGATACCACGGGAGCCCATTTCAGCAGCAGTAGGGACAAAGATATTTATTTTGATTTATGCTTTCCTATCTGCTCCCCCTTAGCCACAAGAAGCTGATCTCCATGCAGACGCATCATCTCTGCGTGTATCTACTCCCCAACCAGACAGTGACCTATTTCAGAAGTCAAACTGAGATCAAATGTTACTCTCTGGTTCATGGGTAAAAAAAACTTTGAATCACAAGAGGAACTAGAGGAAAAAGATGTCTATCCTGCACACTGCTGTGTTCACAGTGAGTACGGTCGGTTCCTTTCCCACACATCTTTGCTGTTTATTTGGTTTTTTGATTAGGCTAACATGCATTTCAACAGCTGGATCCTTGAGAGTTTTAAAACAGATCAAGGAGTAGGCTAACCCATTAACAGGAAAATAGGACTGGGAGAAAGAAAAATTCTAACCTGGCAGATGCTGAAGTTTGTTTTTCTCCTAGTGGCTCAAGGAAGTGGTGAGGTAAATGCATGCTGGAAGATTTCACAAAGCATGCAAATGACAACAAAATGTATGCTGATCAGCTTAAAAATTTGTTACTTTTAGAAGGAAAAGGAGATGGAAAATGAAAATGAGAAGGTGATGGAAAAAGAGAAGGAAAATGAAAATGAAAATGAAAATGAAAATGAAAAGGAAAAGGAAAAGGGAAGAAAGAAGAGATAAAAGGGCCCAGTCAATAGTCCTTATTACAGCAAATCAAAGCTGGAGCCATTGACCATACATAAGCCAGTTATAAGATTGGGTCTGAGTCCCAGAGTTCATATGCATGAACTGGTAGCTCATGGTAAGACTGAGGCTCTTAAGGTACTGAAATAACACAGCAATAGAGCCTCCCTATATTTAAGAGTATTTAGACTTGAACTCTATAACCTCAGCTTCTTGCCACATGTCCCTTTTCCCTTAAAGGGAAACTGAGGCTTTACTAAAGCTTCAAGTTTTTTATGGATTTTGCTGTGTACAACATCCAGGAAGAAAAACGTTCTTTGCAGTCCAAAGCCACTGGCTGAAGTGATCAAGCCATAAATTTGTCTTTGTTCAATATGTCATCAAAACATCAACTAAATAAACTTTCTGTTTCTTTTTATGTTCCTTGTAGAAATAACATGGAACTTTGCCTTAACAAGGACAGATTAAATGCAACACATCTATAGTTTGTTCTTTGGATCACTTGTCTTTATAAACCAGGTTGAGCAGTTATTTGTCCTAGATGGAAACCAGTGAAGGTCTAAAAACTGGGTGAAAAAAGGAAGGATCTGGCTGAGAATTAAGCAACTTCCTAGTACTTGCTTGATCAACCCAAATCTATGTTATTTTTTATGGCTACTCATATTCCTGGTGCTGGTGGTATGAAGTCACTTGGTCACAGTGGCTCAATCTGATTCCAACAGAAATAAAAGGAAAGGAGTGATTTCTCATATGTGTTGCCCTAGAAATAGCCAACACCATGTGAAAGGCTCTACTTTGTTATGAAACACTGCACTAGCACAATCATTTGGCCACAGTTTGTTTAAAGAGCAGTGAAGACAGGGAGAACATAAAAGAAAACACGGTTTTACATCTATTCAGGATGGAGGCACAATTATTTCCAAACAACAAAAAGATAACGTTGCTAAGTGCAGTTTCAAAGTTGACTTTCCTGTTAAACACATCCAGGCTTAAAACAAAACAAACCAGAACAAACAATAAAGAAAAAAAAGCAAGCAAGCAAGCAAGCTAGCTTCAAAATTTTAAAAGCAACGGTTATCACAAGCTAATGTTTCAAAAGCAATTTATGTACCAACTCTAACTAATTCATAATACACATACAAATATTTTCTTCCAGGATGTACCAGGCTAGAGGAGTCTCTCTCAAAATGGGCTCTGCAGCGTGCATGATGGATGGGGCTGGGGGAGCGGGCTTTCTGGGACCCTCTTGGCTAGTCCTGAAGAACCAGCTCTTGTGTGTTCTATAAACCCAGGAAAACAGAGATCGAAGAGGGCAAACCACTTGATCAAAATCAGTGACACTTCTTGGGCAGAAATCGGTGAGCAGTCTGTTGTGGAGCAGCCCACAGAAGGAGAGACTCTTATTTAAAAAAACGATCATTCAACCTGATACAGAGAATTTTTGTGGTATGTTTCAACTGCCTCATTCAGATACTATAAAAAAGGGTTAAGATTGCACAGCCTTATCCACTTCTTTGATCTTGTAAGTGTGGATTTTCCTTATTAAGAAAAAGACCCTCAGATTAGCCTAAGTTATGCAGGGCCTCAGTAGCTGACCTTTTCATAGACTCCAGGACCTGAGCTGGTCCAACTGGCAAACCATACATGCTGGTAAGAGTCTGCTCCCCTTGTCTCCTGCACCAAATCAAACCCAGTGCAGGTGATCCTGGGGCTCTGAGGATACTTTTGGATTGCTTGAGTCTTTTGTCACAAAGAAAGGGGACTAGAAAGTCTATTCTTCTTGTTGGGAAGCAAAAACATTGCAGAAGTTCTAGTCGACAAATCTGCTTATAAAAGCATAGCGTTCAGAATAAAGTATGTGAAAACTCACAATCAGAAAGCCATGCGCTCTACCAGTTTGCAGAAGAGCTATTTTTATATGTACATCAAATGTGGATGAGTACATAGAAAAAGACTTCCTGACCTGGCCAGAGATTGTAACAATAATCTAGATCATTGCCTTTTTTGAGAGACAGTATTTCAAGGAGAAACAAGCAATTCCCTGAACAGCCAAACTAATGACACCTCCTTTCGTAAGGATTTTATGTTTTCAGTTACTTGACTCTGGATTCAACGATGTAAGATTTCCAGGTGATATTGGGTATAATGGGCAAATATTTATAAGGCACTCTCTTATGCAGGTTCTCTACTGACTACAAAGATGTAGGCTTATGCTACAACCCTTCCCTCAGTAACAGTGCTAATAAAGTCTCTCTCTTCTACTTGGATACTTATTTTCACAAAACACAGAGTATCTTTATCCTTGAAACCTCTGCCCTTTGTGGTTGATGGTCACCAAAGGATTCAAAGATTACTAAAGTCAGAGGAGGAAGAAAGGGAGACACACACATAGGCACAGTGGTTGCATTCACCTTGTTTTCTTCATCTGCAAAAACTCTGTAACATAGTTTCAGGGCATGAAAAGCAGTAAGATTTGCATCTCTTTTTTTTTTTTTTTATCTGGGAAGGAAAGTGGTAGAAAGGATAACGATTAGCTTCATCTTTGGGAAGATCCAATTATTTTAGACTAAGGTAACACAAACAAAAATATGAGTTACAAGTAACGGAAACAATATTACCTGGGAAGAGGTGAATGTGGCAGACCATAGCAAGGCTGAAGATATCTCCAGCCTGCTTTCCCAAGTCTCTGAGGAAGAAGTACAAGGTCCCTTGCAGTGACAAAGTGGAGGAATGCTTGGGCTAGATCTCCCTGCTGGGACTTTTAATCAACAGGCATGAATAGCATGGGTGAATAGCACGACTGTTGAAGGAGTTTGCTTCTGTGGGTACTCACTGTCATCATGAGGATGCCTGGTTCTATTTCTCACTTGAACGTGTGTTTCTTTAACCCTAGCTGCCAACTTTTGTACTGACTTTGTCAGATTAAGGAGCACTTTAATGTAATTTTAGACTGTTTTTCTCCCGGAAACTACTTGATGCCTCTTTAAGTCACACCTCAATAAATTGAACAGATTTAAGTTTTCCATAGGTTCCCCGTTTTCTTTAGCACTGCATCACTTTTTGTGACACTGCTTCAATCACCCCAGTTTTTCAGCTGTCTTTTTAAAGAGGAAACACTACAAATCTCTGACTTTCTGCCATGCTGGACTCACAACTGTCACATACCAATACAACTGTAGCTCCTTGCCTTTACTTACTGCACCCCTGTTCCTCTCTCTGTGGATCACGTTTGTCCTTTTAACGTGGTGTCAGATGGCACTCAGGTTTTGTCCCCACTGACCTCAGCCTTTGGTAAGTCTTGCAGTGTCTCCTCAGTCTGCTTTTCCCTTTATCCTTTTCTCCTGTGAGCATGGACATAGCTTGGGGCAGCCAGGAGCTTTGAGTAACAAAACGTAAGGACACTGTATGAGAACAAAAGGGCATATGTACTCAGTCAGACCAAATGTTTCCTCTCACTCAGCAGGGTAGAGGAGGTTTAGTTATGATCAAATATAGTATTTCTACTTAATGGCTTGATATAACAGATGCTTGCTGTAAGGACTTGCCATTAAAAGGTTTTGTTGACCTGGGAGATGGATCCACGCTCTGCATATTTATTACACAGTAGTACACTGGTCCTTTTCTACAGAAAAATGTCCCGAAGTGGCCAATAAAGGGTGTGTAGGGAGCCAGTAATGGTACACTCCCCTGGGAAGCTCTACCAGCACCTACATGTTGCTGTCCAAAGGCCTTCTGAGGCACAGGTGTGGCCTCACAACCCCAACCTTTAATGGATTTTTGTTTTCTGAATTTGTCAAATCCCTTTTTGAATATGTGTACATTGGTAGTATCCACCAGATGCTGCAGCGAGGAATGACAGCTTAAGTGTATTTTGTGTGATGGATCATATAGTTAACAGAATGGTTGAGGTTGGAAGCGACCTCTAGAAGCCATGGAGCATCTGAAGGAGAGGTCTCCAGGAAGGATGCTGAAATCTGTGTTCCTGAAATGCCGAAAATGAGGGGTGAGGATTTGGCAAGTAATAACTATCCTTTTCCATCAACAATTTCAGTGGCAGCTGTGTGAACTGATTAATAGGAAATTCAAACTCTCTTTCTTTTGTCTTTGACAACCTGAGTTCAGGTTCAGACTGCCTCATAAAGCAGTGAGACAGACTTGGGCTTTTCGAACCCTCACTACTTGCCTACCAACATCATCAGGTGCTCAAAAAGTTAAAAGCTGGATTTGAGGGTTTTGGAAAAAATCTACAGAGACAAGGAAATTAAACCAGTACTTTCTACTTCCCATTTTAGTCGGAGTCAGGGCAAAGTGGCACACAGTGGTTTGAGCCGGATGAATCGCTTTCTGCATCAGCTCATCCAACAGCGCAGTGAGCTAAATAGAAAGGGGGACTTTCTCAGAAAGGGCGGGAGAGAGGGGGACTTTTCTGCCCACTTTATCAGCCTGAGCAGCTCCAGGATCACAGAATCACAGAATGATGTCGGGTTGGAAGGGACCTCTGGAGATCATCTAGTCCAATCCCCCTGCCAAAGCAGGCCCACCCAAGAGCAGGCTGCACAGGAACGTGTCCAGGTGGGTTTGGAATGGGTGCAACAGAGCAGGATTGGCACAAGCAAGCAGGCACAAGCCCAGCTGCGCCACCTGAAGTCATCCCCAAAGGTGTGCAGGGACCCACGCTGCCCACCCATACTCAGGTGCAGTGCCCCCACAACCTCTTATCTCCCACAGGGATGGCCCTCCATGGTTGTTGAACCTGCAAACTCTGTCAGCTCGTAGAGCTGCTGTTGTTGAGCAATACCCTAATCTACCTGACAAATGCAATGACAAATGAAAAAGCTTCAGTGTACTCTGGCTTATTTGTTACTAGCTGTGGTGTAAATGTTCTAGGAAAACAGCGTTTAATACCGCCATCAGCTAATAAAATGGCTTTTTTTCAGTGTATTTACAGGAAGGGCTTGTTTCCTTTGAGTAAGTTTGCTTTGACGTTATTGGGAGATGTTTTGTGGCAGATATTTACACTTGACTGAATTCCTGTGGCATCCTCCAAGCGTATTTGACACAGGCTTGGGACCCAGGCTGCCAGAAGACGAAAGAGCACTTTGCACAGCACCTTATCAATTTGTTGTGCTGACTGAGTGGCGTGATTACTTTTCCATGGCCGGGAAGGCTGGCTAACCCTCCCTGAACCATTAATCTCAGGACAGTTTGAACTAGGAGAGATCTCTGTAAAAATAGACCACAAAGAATGCACCAGAGAGGAGAAGCTTTGCGTCTTTTACAGCTTCTTGACCTCTTCTGGGTGGATTTTTTTTTTACTAATGGGAAGGATTAGACGAAATATCCTGGTGCCTCAGCACAACGCAGCGACCGATTCGCACAGCTGTTCTCAGTTGTGTCTCCAAACAGCACGGCTGCTCCGGCTTTGCCATCGAGCACCCAAAGCAAAGTCTCATTGCTGCTTCAAACTCCGTTTCTTGATGAGTGGCTCAGATTTTTTGGTACTCAATTTATGACTTACGCTCATTTTTTGGAAGCTTGGTTTCACTGGAGAAAAAAATGGAGAAAAAGGGCAAGAAAGGAACACCTGAGAAGACTGCTGTTTTCCTAGCATATAACTTTTGTCTAGTTGGTGATTAGTTGTGGTGGCAGTGCACATGGGCCCAGTAAATCACAACATTGAGCAATCATTACACAGAGTAATGTAAGATTCATGACAAATTGAATGCTAATGCAACATATCCAACCATTACAAAAATATGAAGTGCATGGGGCATGGGATAATTTGCCTCAAACTAGAAAAAAAGCCTCCTACAGTTTAAAACTGTATTTGTTGTATAAGGTTATTTCTTTTGTCATGTATTTTATCTCATACCATAAAACAGAATATAGCTTTTATATTGTGGGAAAAATGCACTCACCTTACCAAGTGAGTCTAGGAAGGCTTCACAAATTTAAGGACTGGAGTAGTAAAGATTGCAGAACATGGAAGTTGTTCTTTACCAGGATTCATTTTGTAAGTGCAATAATCAAGCAAGTCTTCAACACAGATTACAGTCGAGCATATACCAGTGTAACTCCCTTTAAACTTTTAGCTACCACAACAAATTCACTGGTAAGTGGAATGAACATGTAAGTAGTTATACCAGCAGAGATATATATGTGTATGCTAATTTAGACACACAGAGAGAATTCAAATTTTACATCCTATGCTTTTTTGTGTATGAAAGCTCAGTTGCGTGATGGTTGTTAGCATACTGCCTGTCCAAGGACTTGGCTGCAAAGGTGAAAAAAATACTCATGCAGTACAATGCCTGGACATTTGTGTAACATAACACAGATTCATTCTCTTGATTTGGTGAGTTTTCTGTTTGAAAAACCTTACCTATTGGGGAATGTAAGAGCAGGGCATTGGTCAAGATACATTTGGACATAGATTAGCTTAAGTTTTATTCCACTGGAACTGAGCAAATTCCTAGCAGCATTCTTATGGCCCTAAGCTGCGGACAAAGAAATACTCAAGCAAATGGTAAGAGAGATCCTTATCCTTTATAATATCTTTTTAAATTTCATTAAAAAAAAAAAAATTTGGTTGGGCTTTCAGGTTTTAAACCTTACACCAGCTGAAGCTGCTGCAGCATGAATCTTGCAACACCTGGGTGTCAATGAGAAAGTGGATACTAGTGCAGAAGTGGGAATTTAACAATGAATCTAAATCTTCTAGCCTTTAAATACAGAAGGCATTTAAAAAGTAAATCTGTAAGGAGCAGGAAAACAACCCCTTTCCTTTACAGTTAGCAGTATCTACTCTATCTCTAGTTTCTGTAACCGAGCTGTTTGTGGCTCTTTCTAGGGGAGCCACATTCTTTCCCACTGCTGGGCTATGAGCCTGTGGTTTCCAATTCACATCTGAAGCCTGGTGGGTGTTTCATCACCATCTGACAAACCATTCACACGGTGCCACGAACACATAAAATCGTCAAATCTTCCTCAAAGAAGAAAAAAAAAAAAAAGGAAAAAAAAACCAAACCACCAACCAAAACCCCACCAAGAACTTGCACTGTTACCACCACCTAGTGGTCGTCTTGGTACACTTGCAGTAAGCACCTTTATTGTATAAAAACTACTTCCGAAAAATACTATGTGCATATAATTTATATGACCTTTCTTTAGATTCCTGGTTCTTTGGTGTGGATACAAAGGGCTCACTCATTTTTTCCACTTATGCTGCTTTTAACTTGCTCGTAATGATTCAAGATGCTGAGAAGTTTTCAGTAAATTACTTACAAGCATCTTGTGGACAATTTAAATTTGAAGCTGTAAAGAAGCCAACTGATAATGAATGAACTTTCACAGTCACTACAAGATACTTTAATGGCTGTCCCTTCGTGGTGGTTTTCAGTAGCCAGGACACCATTGATGAAAATGAATGGAGCTTCAAAGACCAAGAGCCAACTCATTTGTAAACCCCAGCAAACAAAAATCATTTTCTCCATACAGAGACAGTCCTGACTCTCACTTATTGTCATCATCCTTCCAGTATTCCAACCAAAGCCAACCCAGCCCCATGAAAGACAAGACAGCACAGCCCAGCCCAGCCCAGCCCCAGGTAAGTCAGCCCAGCCAAGCCCAACCTCTGTTCATCCCGTGGTAAGCCAGCCCAGCCACAGTTAAACCAGCTCAGCCCAGTTAAGCCAGCCCAGCACAGCCCCATGTAAACCAGCCCAGCTTAGCCCAGCCCAGCCAATCCCCAGGTAAACCAATCCAGCCCAGCTCAGCTGCAGGTAGGCCAGCCCAGCCCCAGGTAAGCCAGCCCATCCCCAGGTAAACCAACACAGCCCAGCCCAGACCCAGGAAACCTTGGAGAAGGACTCTTTGACAGGAAGTGTAATGCTAGGACAAGGGGAAATGGTTTCAAATTGGAAGAAAAAAGATTCAGATTAGATATCAGGAAGAACTTTTTTACTATGAGGGTGGTGAGGCACTGGAACAGGTTGCCCAGGGAGGTTGTGGATGCCCCATCCCTGGAAGTGTTCAAGGCCAGGCGGGATGGGGCCTCGAGCAACCTGCTCTAGTGGGAGGTGTCCCTGCCCATGGCAGGGGGGTTGGAACTAGATGATCCTTGAGGTCCCTTCCAACCCTAACCATTCTATGATTCTATGAAACCCAAGCCAGCCGCAGGTAATCCAGCCCAGCCCAGCCCTGGCCAGCCCCAGGTAAGCAAGTCCAGCTCCAGGTAAGGCAGTCCAGTCCAGGCCCAGGTCCTCCAGCCCAGCCCAAAGTAAGCCAGCCCAGCCCAGCCCTTGCTAAGCCAGCCCAGCCCCAGGTTAAGGCAGCCCAGCCCTTCCCCAGGTAAGACAGCCCAGCGCATCGCCAGGTAAGTCAGCCCAGCCCGGCCCAGCCCCAGGTAAGGCAGCCCAGCCCATGCCCTCCTGAGGTAGGCCAGTCCAGCCCCAGGTAATACAGGCCAGCACTGCCCTACCCCAGGTAACAGGCCAGGCACGGCAGGGTCGTGCGGGCGCCCAGTGGCACAAAGAAAGGTGGCGAGCGGGTCGTCATGGGGTTGGGTGGGTACCCCGCAGCATCTCAAGGTACGGCTGGCCGGTCACTGGCAGGTGGGCCGGGTGCACTGCAGCATGCCATGGGGCAGCAGCCAAGGCACGGAGGGGTTGGGTGGGCTCCTGGCGGCATGATGAAAGGCGGCGGGTGGGAGCCGAAGGGTCAGGGGGTCACCCAGCGGCACCAGGAGGGGCTGTGGGTGGGGCGCAGGCGGGTCAGGCAGGCGCCTGTCAGCCCTGTGAGGGGCAATGGGGGGAGCACTGTTCAGTCAGGCGGGGGCCCGGCAACTCCCCGAGTAGCGGCAGGGGGAATGCGTGTGGGTTGGGTGGGTGCACATTTACACCCGTGACAGGCGGTGGGCGGGTCGGGCGTACACCCAGTGGTACCACATATGGCCTGTTGGGTGAGAGCTCGGCGGCATCCCCTGGCAGGAGGGTCGCTGGCAAGTCGGGCGAGCGCCCAGCAACATTCCAAGGTGTGGCAATCATGGCCTGGGCATTTTGGGTGGGCGCTTGGCGGGACCCTGAGAGGCGACAGGTTGGGCAGGTTCCTGATGACACGCCAATGGGAAGCAAGAGGGGTGCGGGCAGGTTGGATGGTGCCAGGTGGCATGACAAGGGACTGTGACCAGGTTACAGGCGTGTTGTCAAGTGCCCAGCAGCATTCCAAGGGGCGGCGGGCGAGATGTGGGCAGGTGGGACGGCCGCCTGGCAGCATGCTGAGGGGCGATGCGCGGAGTGGGGCGGGTGCTCGGCGGCACATTGAGAGGCTTTGGGTGAGGGTGCAGCAGGGTAGGGCGGGTGCCCCGTGGCCCCCTAGTGGGTGGCGGGCAGGGCGCAGGCGGGTCAGCCTTGCACCCAATGGCACCCCAAGGGGTGGTGAAGAGGGCACGGGTGTGTTGGGCGAGCGCCCAGCCGCATCTTGAGGGGAAGTGAGCCTGGGGCAGGCGGGTCATGATGGCAGCCGGCGGCATGCCAAGGGGCAGCGGGAGGGGTGCGGGCAGGTCAGGCATGCACCCAGCAGCACGCTGAGGGGCAACGGGAGGGGTGCGGGCAGGTTGGCTGGGCGCCTGTCGGCACCCCGAGAGGCGGTGGGTGGGGCACGGAGTGGTCGGGAGAATGCCTGATGCCAACCCGAGGGATGGCGCGCAGGCCGCGGCCGCTTTGGGCAGGCCCACGGAGGCACGCCAAGAGGCAGCGGGCGAGGCGCAGGCAGGTGCAGAGCGGCACCCCTGCTGGTGGCAGGCTGCAAGGGGGTCAGACAGGCGGCATCACAGCGCCTTGACTGGCAGCAGGCAGGCCGAGGAGGGGTCAGACGGGCGGCTCTGCGGGGCACCAACAGGTGGGGCAGACCGTGAGGGATTCAGTCGGGCAACCCAGCGGCACCCCGACAGGCAGCAGGCGATAAGGCAGGGGGGTTGTGCAGGGTGCCCGGCAACAGGCAGGTCAGCTCGGTGGCCCTGTGGCGCCCTGAGGGGCAGCGGGTAGGCCACAAGGGATTCAGGGGGTTGTCCCAGCGGCTCCCCTAGGGGCATTTGGTGTGCCACCAACAGGTCAGGCATGGGGCCCAGAACCCCCGAGGTGCGGCAACAGGGCCCGGCTGCGCCGATAGGGATCGTGGGCGGGTAGTGATGGGGTCTGGTGGGGGGATTGGAGGTGCCCCAAGGGGCAGTAATCAGGCCACCGGAGGGGTTGGACACGGCCCCGGCAGCACCCTGAGGGGAGGGGGGCAAGCCGTGGGGGGGGCAGGTGAGAGGGGCCTGGTGGCATCCAAAATGGTAGTGGGCTTGCCGTGGGGCAGTCAGATTTTTTGGCCCAGTGGACACCTGAGGGGCTGCAGGCCAGTGGCGGGGGGGTCGGGTAAGCACCTAGGCGGTGCCACGATGGGTGTCGGGAGGGCAGTCGATGGGTAGGTGGCCCGGCGCCACCCTGAGAGGCACTTGGTGGTCAGCAGGCAGTCGGGTGGGCAACCCGGCCACACCGCAAGGGGCAGTGGGTGGGTGGCAACGGAGCTGCTCAGGAAGCCCAGCGGCACCCTGAAGGATGGCAAGCGGGCGGCTCAGCGCCACCCCATAATGTGGCAGGCAGGCTGCGGGCGTGCAGGGCAGGCAGCCCAGTGGCACCCCGCGGGGCTACAGCAGGACAGTAGGGGGATCGAGCAAGGCAGCCGGGCAGCACCCTGAGGGGCAATGGCAGGGCGGTGGGGGGGTTGGGTGGAGCGGCCCAGTGACAATCCGAGGGGTGGCAGACAAGTGGCAGGCAGGTTGGGCAAGTGCCCCGGCGCTACCCCGAGGAGCAGGAAACAAGTAGCGGGGGTGTTGGGTGGCCACTCGGCGCCACCACGAGGGGCTGCAGGTGGGCATTCGGGGTGTCAGGTGTGTCAGCCCGGCGCAACCCCGAGGGGCGGTGGGTGGTCAGGTGGGCGGCCCGGCTGCATCCTGAGGAGCAACGGGCAGGCGGCAAGAGAGTTGGTTGGGCAGCTCAGCAGCACCCCAAGGGGCGGCTGGCGGGCGGCCAGGCGGCACCTTGCAAGCTACAGGCAGGCAGCAGGCAGGTTGGGCAGGCGGCCTGGCCGCACCCCGAGTCGTGGCAGGGGTTCAGGCGTGGCGCCCGGCTGCACCCCAATGAGCGGCCAGCAAGTGGCGGGAGGGTGGCCCAGTGCCACCCTAAGGGGCAGCAGGTGGGCAGAGGGGGAGTCAGTCGGGCAGCACAGCACCACCCCAAAGTGCGGCAAGCGGGCGGCAGTGGGGCAGGGCAGGTGGCCCGGCGGCACCCCAATAGATACTGGGCGGGCTGCGGGGGTGCCAAGCAGGGTGCCTGGCAACATCCCAAAGGGCAGCGGGAAAGCAGCGAGGGGGTCAGCCAACTGGCTTGTCAGTGCTTTGAGAGGCGGCGGGGGGCTCAGTCGGGCATCGCTGCAGTGTCATGAGGGGCGGCAAGTGGGCCACAAGCAGGTCTGGCGGGCAGCCCGGCAGCACCACGTGGGGCAGCAATGGGCCAGCAGGGGTTTGGGTGGAGTGTCCAGGGTCACTGCGAGCAGTGGCAGGTGGGCAGCAGGTGAGTCAGGTGGTCAACGGGCAGGTGGCCCAGTGCCACCCCGATAGTTGGCGGGCAGGCTGCGGGCTTGTAGGGTGGGTGGCCCGGCAGAAACCAGAAGGGTGATGGGAGGACAGAGGACGGGTCAGGTTGGGCAACCCAGTGCAACCCCATAGGGTGACAGGCGGGCGGAAGACAGGTTGGGCGGGGTCCCAGGTGCAACCCCGGGGGGCGGCGGGTGGGTTGGGCAGGGCACCCGGCACCATCCCAAGGGGCAGCAGGTGGGGCACAATGAATTTGGATGGGCATCTGGCAGCAACCTGAGGGGTACGTGCAGGTCGGTTGGGCACCCAGTGGCATAACCAGAGGCGGCAGACAGGGCATGGACATTTCGGGCGGGCGCTGGGACACCCCTGCAATCCACCAGCCGCCTTTCGTGGTGGCACCAGGCCATCTGCTCTTCAAGCCTGCAGCCTGCCTGCCGCCTCTCAGGGTTGTGCCTGGCCACCCATCTGACCTGCCTGCTGCCCGGCTGCCGCCTCTCAGGGTGGCACCGAGCCACCCACTTGCCGCCCATTGGGGTGCCACCGGGCTTCCTGAGCAACTCCCTTGCCACCCACCCACCACCCCTCATGGTGCCACCGGGTCCCCCACCCAACTGCCTGCTGACCACCAACTGTCCCTCGGGGTGATGCCGGACTGCCCACCCAACTGCCCGCTGCTGATGTGACCCCTAGGGGAGCCATCGGGACACCCCCCTGAATCCCTTGTGGCCTTCCTGCTGCCCTTCGGGGCACTGCAGGGCCGCCCATCTGACCCCTTCTCATCCCACCCACTGCTCCTCCAGGTGCTGTGATGCTGCCTGTCTGACCTCCATGCAGCCCCCCCACCAGTAGGGGTGCCACTGTGCACGCACCCTGACACGCCTGTCGGGGTGCTGACGGGCGCCCAGTCGACCCGTCCGCACCCGGACCTCCATCTCTTGGTGTGCCTCCACACGCCTGCCCGAAGCAGCCGTGGCCTGTGCGCTGCCTCTCTGGGTGCCGCTGGATGCTTGCCCGACCCGTCCACACCTTGTTCACCGCTCCTCAGGATGCCGTTGGGCACAAGGCTGACCCGCCTGCGCCCAGCACACTGCCCATTAAGGTGCCACTGGGCGCCTGCCCCACCTGCCTGGGCCCCATCCAATGCTCCTCAGGGTGCTGCTGGGTGCCCACCCAGAACGCCCGCGCCTTGCGCACCGCCTCTTGAGGTGCCGCCAGGCGCCTGGCCGACTGGAGGAAAGCCAATGTCATCCCAGTCTTCAAAAAGGGCAAGAAGGAAGACCCAGGACACTACAGGCCGGTCAGCCTCACGTCCATCCCTGGAAAGATGACGAAACGACTTGTTCTGGGCGTCATCTCAAAGCAGATGGAGGAAAAGAAAGCTATCAGAAGTACTCAACACGGATTCACCAAGGGGAAGTCATGTCTGACTAACCTGATAGCCTTCTTGGATGGCATGACTGGATGGCTAGATGAGGAGAGGGCGGTGGATGCTGTCTACTTTGACTTCAGCAAGGCTTTTGACACCGTCTCCCACAGCATCCTCACAGAGAAGCTCACAGAATTACAGGGTGGCCTCAGCCTCATTGTATTGATTCATCCAGAATGTGGGGTCCTCGGGGAGGGGGAAATAACACACAGACAAAAACAGGGAAGGGGGTCAAATTGAGCCCCAGGACTGCCCCCCGCCCCCCAAAACCAAGGGTTGCCCCCCCAGAACCACCCCACGTTGGCCACAAAGCGCAGAACATATCTCTTTGAGGTCTCCTTGGCCCCCGCTGGTACTTAAATTTCCAGGGGGGTCCATCGGGGGATGGGGGTGATCTCCATGTACCTACGAGGGGGGCAGGGGGAGCAAGGTGTGAACTGGTAGACCCCCTTCCCTCCAGCACATTCTGGGGGGTGTCCGCGCCCCCTGACCCTGCAATGAACACCTCAAGTTGCGGGGTTTTGGAACGGGGGGAGGGTAGCGTTTTTTAAGTGCTTTTTCTCTGCAGTGCGGTATAAACAGTCCTTCATGAAGATGAAGCTGAGGATGACAAGGAGCGCCAGCTTCACTGCCTGGGTGTCCCCAGAGGGAGGGGGGGTCACAGAGGGGTATCATCCCCCTGAACAGGGATGGGGAATCTTTAACAGGGTCCGCCCCCTCCCAAAACACCCCCCTGCCAGAGGAAATAAAAAAGAACCCCACTGGCACAGGTTCTCCCTCTTGACGTGGGCAGGTCACTGGCGAGGATGTAAACGTGATGTTTGATCTCCAGCAGCTGCAGCCCAAAGACCTGTAGGGCACAAAGAGTTCATCTAACAGGAAGCCTTCCCCCCACCAAGAAAATACCACACACACACCCCTCTTTGCCTCCCCCATCACCTGCTGCAGGGGCCTGCCCACCCAACTGACCACCTCCAAGGAGACATCTCTGTATTCCTAAACACCTTCCTTCAAGATTGCTATGGGGAAAAAGGGGAGGGAATTGCCTGCATATCAGAGGA
>QJSC01017321.1:3539-121041 GCA_003697955.1 Calidris pygmaea
GGCGAGGCCCAACACCTCCCTGTCCATGCTTACGCCCTTCTGTGGTTGCCAGCCTATCACTATCCCTCATGCCTTCGCCACATAGGTTGCGATCCTCCACCTCTACTGAGGCAACAGACGACAAGACCTTGCTGGTACTTTTGCCCATGAGTACTGGTAGTCTGCTCCTAGGCTCTTCTTTAGTACTCCTGCTTGCATCCCCATCCCCCTTCAATCCTAGTTTAAGGCCCTTTTAATGAGCCCTGCTAATTCTTGACCCAGTATTCCTCTTGCCCTTCGGGTCTTGGGTCATTAGGAGCTCCTGCCACAGTTGTAACATGGGCTTGATCAAAACAAGATGTGTTCTTTTCTTTGACATTGATTGTTTTGCAGAAATGACAGACTTAATTCCCTGGACCCTGGCCCTCGGTGTAAAAGGCCTGAGAGTCACTAATGAAGATGGGCACTGTCTGTTATCCGTATTCAAAGCCTGCTGGAAGATGACAGGCACTAAAGAAGGGACCACATTTTTAAACCACACACAATCCGGGCATGCTGGCAGCCTTCCAGGGAGACACAATGATTAAATAGCAAACCAAAGTAGTTTTATGCATTTTTTTCCTCTTGCAACAATTGTCAGAGTCCTGTGCTGTCAGAGGGACATCTCAGGGAAAGGACAAACAGCAGCTGAGCTACTAATCCAAACAGAAAGTGAAATCATTATCAGTCTCCGATATTCCTGGCTGCTCTGAGCCAGTGACCTTCTCATCATGTTCCTCTCCACCCTGATGGTGAATGAGTGTACACCTGCTACAACATGCATGGCTTCGCTGCTTCTCTGGATTAACAACCTCTGGCCATGTCCCTGGGTGATGCATCCCTGACCTTATGGCTGCAGGGTCCTCTTTGCCCCATTGACTGATATTTGGCCTGATACTCCAACTGGGCAGAGCTCATGGGTCTCCTCAGACCCTACCTCAGAGAAGAAGGTAGGATGAGAGGTCAGAAGAGATGTGTGTGGGTCTCTGGTTCAACCTCTGGTCAAAGCAGCGGCAACATCAGGTTGTTCAGGGTTTTGTGCTGTTGTTGTCTGAATATCCCCAAAGATGGAGATCCCACAGCCCCTCTGTGTGCCTGTCCCAGTGTTTGAGGACCCTCATCACCATTTATTTTTGTTATAGCCCTTCCATCCACCACGGGTGGAGCTGCCCCTCCCTCCCCTGTTGTGCACACTGGAGGGTCCCACATACCCTCCATCTGCACATGCTTCCCGCTGGCCCCAGTAGCCCACCCAGAGATGGAGCAGTTTGGCTGTGGGGTCCCTGAGCTGCGGCGTTTGCTGGATATCCGTGTCAATGGCTCTACAGAACTGCCCCCCTTGGTTCTCGCAGTCTGGGCTGGTTTCAGTGTTGGGAGGAAAATCCTCTCCTTTTCTCCTGGCAATGACAGGGATGTGATCTCAACTATTTCATTTGGAATGAAACATCAAGCTTTCTGTACAAATTAGCTTTCTTGCCCTGAAAGAAAGTTCTGGTCAAATTCCAGTGAAGGTAATTACACTGAGCTCACCTAAATTCCTCTAAAGCCTCCACTGAAGACATTATTAAGGAATAATTACTTCTTAATTTGCTTCTCACAACACAGCTTTGTACAGTGTCAAATAGTTGTACTCCAAGGGTGCCTGAATTTCAGCCATGGTCACAATGCAGCTGATGGCTCTGTAATATTTCCTGGCTGTTGCCATGATGTAGTGCTTATACAACAGATTTGGAGCTAAAATTTAATCCATTATGGCTGTAACCAACACACTCCAATGTGAAGCAGGTGTAACCTATGCTGTCTGCTGAAAATATGAAGTAATAACTCTGAGAAAATGGTGAAAACCTAACCGTCTGTCTAGCTATTTGTCACTGTGTAATGTCCCCTGCATCCCGCTATTACTGGGGGGTGGGATTCATCTGGCTACATACGTGTCCCTCTGCAGTCGCTGGAGCTCTCATCAGTATAAGCAGCAGAATCCAAGCCACCATTAATCTTGTCCTAAAGTATAAAATAGGTCAGCAAACAGCACCTGAAAGTGCCACTTGCTCTTCAGATACTATAAAAATAGCCCACAGAGGTGTGATCAGACAGAAGCATTAAAAATTAGGAGGAATAAATCCCTCAGTGAATATCTTACCATGTATCTGAGCATCCTCATGACCCCTGCATAAGTTTACTCCAAAAACTAATGGAAGAGGACACAGACACTGCTAATTCTGTCCCTACAGCTGTTCATCTCTTGCATGTCCTGTTCTGGCATGGTCATGCATGACTTGCATGTTCATTCAAGTCAGCTATGAACCAACCTGGTGACACCACCATCAGCTGGTCTTCAGGTGGAAAAAAGGTAAGTGGACAACTCTCCATGGCCTTGGGAGAGTTGTCCATTTATCTTTTTCCCATCTGAACATAGATCTACGCCAATCCTTGTATATTACTCCTTCAGTCTATACTTCTATCTCAGGGCAACTGGGGATCCTCTTGAGTGATCAGCTTGTATTCATTGGGGCATGATGAGTCCTGGCAAGTGGGAAAATGTGGCCCAGGTAACCCTGAGTGGGAAAAAACTGAAGGGCAAAGTTTGCATTGTTTGAATCCAGAGTGTAGAAGCAAGTCCTTTTTACCCCAGGAGAAGGTGGTGAGCAATAGAGTGCCATCCCCACAGATATTCCTAGGCCTGGAGACCCCTGCCTGAAACCCTGGGGCAGTCCTCTTCTATCCCTAGTGACTCCACTGCCTATTTGTGATCAGAAAAGGCTGCAGAGCTCATTTTTCTCTCCTTACCTCCCTCTGCAGTAACATGCCAAGAGAGTCATGCTCTTGGAGGAGGTTTTCTATCCTGTAACGTACTGCATTCAGCATAAAAGCAGTTTCACACAAGGAACAAACTGCAGAGTATATTTCTTCTCAGACCCTAATCTCTCTGAGAACAGAAGTGGGCAGCAGCTCAGGTGGCCGGGGTGGACAGGGAGGAGTTCAATTTATTGCCTGGAACATAACCCAGCAGAAACAGAGCTGTGATGGAAACATAGAATCTGTTCCGGCGAGGCAGGGAGAAAGGCTGTTAGGAAAATGAGTTGGACCCTTCTGATAAGCTGCTACATTTATTACATGTTGAGCATAATTCACGGGCCCTCTGTGAACCTAAATTCATTTGCTTTCCCTTCCATATCTTCTTCTGTGCTATCCAGAGTTTCTGGGCCATCTGTGAACCATTACTACTGTCCCCAGACTGGCCAACACCAGTGTCCAGAGGCTACCCGGTTCCAGATTCACAGATAAGACGGTGGAGAAAAGTCCAGAGAAAGCAACCAAGTTCAATGGGACGTTGTCGAGCAGGGGAGGAGTGGGGCAGTGCAGTTCAAAGAGATGACTGCTGTAGACATGTACCAGGATCCAGAGCAGTGAATGCTCTGGAGAAGAATGAAATGGGTGATCAGCATCATCCCCTCTCCCAGTACAAAGGAGCCAGAGCAAGAAGCAACTGCACTGAGAAAGGAAAAAGCAGAAATATACTTTGTTTAGTGGCAGCACACTATAAACCACAGGAGCTCACTGCAGCAAGATGTGGGACAGAACGATTCTTGAAATCATACTTTTCAGTAGGAATCAGACAATAAGAAATTAATCTGAAAACATATCAAATGAAATCATTGGCTTTCATGTTTCAGCTTTTGTCCTGACGGTAGGAAGCTGCTTTCTCTCCTGGCCTGGTGTTCTCTTGTGGTGCACGGCAGAGGGGTATGTCGGGTCGGGGTGGTGAGCTGGATGCTGGACTAAGTTGGAGATTCACCCCATGAGACTGGTGTTTAAGGGCAGCATGGGTTGGCTCCTTGCACCAGCTTTGACTCATGGCCATCTTGCTGGGTCATCCATCACCAGTAAGACAGAATTCATGACAAGGTGGCTGCCCAGACAGGTAGCCAGCATTCCTAGCAACCCCATCGTCAGTCTATGTGTTACTACCCACACTAGCTAGGTGAGTGCCAGCTCTGACCAAGCTGGGCTGCTGCAGCCATGCCTCTCTCCTACCACTTTTCCTTGTTGGGATGAACCCGTCAGAGCTGCTTCTTTCAAATTTTCTGGGGCTGGAGGTGAGTTCAGGTAACACCACATGTTTTTGGTGCTCCTAAAGCAGGAGCCAGAAGGGGTTGGAGTTGCAGGAAGGCTGCAGATACGTGGCTGTGCTGGACTGACCCTGGAGACAGCCCTTTTGCACCCACACTGCAAGTGGCCAGGTCACCTACGGACCACTCCAGCATTGCCCATATGGTGGATGGAAAGAAGTTATCCCTGATACCGTGTCACTTACCAGTACTCCAAAAACTGCCTGTCCCAACTGGGAGAGAGGGGAGCAGAAGACATGTCCACAAAGGCCAGCCCTCCTCAGGGGAACCACCACGCACCATGTTCAAGTGACAGCCAGAGTTATGCTGGCTTCTTGTCCCTTATTTTAAAGGCCGATCCCTGATGGTTTTGATTTGTTCCTTGAGGTGATTGTTTATTCCTTCTTACAAGAGATGACCCTGGCTTCATTTGTTACATGAGTTATAGGAAGGCCGTATCAATCAGTCAAAGCCTGGAGAGCGAGAAGTCCCACTGCTGATTAAACTTTGCTCTCGGTGTGAAATTCAGCCTGGAGGAACCTTGTCTTTTCACAGAAACTAATCATAAAGTTAGGAGGAAAAGGAGGCTCTCCTTCTGTGTTGCTGAAGACCGTGTTCCTTGTGTACTTGCACTAAAAACCATAGATAGGATGTTGTGTTTGAGACTTTGCCTGTCAGACGTTATTATGCTCAGACTTTGCTTCTGCACTTGTCAATCAAGCAGGGGAAAGGTTTACAAGAAAAGTCTCCCAGACAGATCCATGGAGACAAACCAGCAAATGTTCAGCCTACCTGGACACTCTGACATTTTATTTCAAGGATTTAGAGAGTCTAATGTGTAGGACAGGGCTTTGAGACATCGTACAAGGTCATCTCTCTCTGGTGGGACCTGAATGTCAGAGCTCTGAAAATCTCCATCCCTGGCTGGTGGGGAGAGCTCCGGAGCTTCCTTGAAAGCTACTTCGTTTCCCAAAACTTTGGGATCAAGTTCAGCACACTTCACCTCAAATAGTTAGAAAACACATCTACACAGCATCTTGAGAACCACATTACTCAGAGGGCAGATTCTAGAAATTATTCCCATTTCCACTGAGATATAATGACCTGTGTGAAATGTGTGTTTATATAGTCTACAGCTGACACACTATATAGTCAGGCTTTTCCAGATAAGGTTGGATGGGGCTTTGAGCAATCTGGTTTGGTGGGAGGTGTCCCTGCCCAGGGCAGGGGATTGGAACTAAATGGTCTTTAAGGTCCCTTCCAACTCTAACCACTCCGTGATTCTATGATTCTATGATTCTATGTTGTTTAAATCTGAATGTGTCACAGTTAAGTACTGACTGGCCAAGGCAGGTCTCTGTGGTCCATTGGCCCAGTGTACTCGGGGCTGGAGGGCAGGCAGGGTGGCCAAGAGCGGTGACTCACTCACGATGTAATTTCTGTGTCACACGAGTAACCGCAGCACGACAAAATATGCCCCTAAAAAGAAAGAAGCTTCCTGTTTTCCCAGCTGAGAAGCTCTCCCATGCATCACTAAATATAACAGTAATTTCCATAAGTCTTTCTGGAGTTTATATGAAAGTAGGTTCTCAATTGCTTGAGGTGGGTAATCAGATATAAGGCAGTATGCAAATGGAGCAAGTGCAAATGCTAAAATTATGGCATTAGAATTTTATAGAATGTAATTATAAATTATTTTTGTATATAGTTATTTTTATACAATTATCGTGGAACTTCTAAGAGACAAACTCTTGAAACTTTTGTGTGATGAAAATGAAAATATAGAAAATGACAAGGTAATTGCTGCAGAAACAAAAGTGTATCACAGCATTATCTGTAATCATTAATATAGGGTTTGTGATTGTGATAACGAATTAAACACTTCTTTGTCAGGCTTCACTTACTGGTAAAATGGCAAATCCTGGTAGGGCAAAAGAAGTGTATATATTTCCAACAGCATATTAGTTCTTCTTCGTGTGAGGAAAATTATTAATAAAGGCAGGACATGGTTTTCTTCACTGCTGATGCTTCATGCTGTGGAAATAACAAAATCTGTTCTTATGCATTCCAACATTGTTATCATCAGCTTGATTATTTTCAAGATAAGAAAGATGACACAGTGCTTATTTCAGAATGTTTAAAAAAAAATCAAACATTTTCGTATTTTGACTATTTACCATCTTTTGTAGATTCTATGCTAATACTAATTTGGTAGATACCATTGACTCCAAATTAACAGGAAATGAGAATGAATATGTGCCTGCCACTAACTACCATCTTATATACAATACAAAATAGCACAGTATGCCATAACTATATCATAACTGTATCTTTAAAATCATCAATAAATAATTTCAATCACTCCTCTTAATTTAGAAAAGGTGTTCCAGCTCTACAGAGATCTCTCATTTTGGCAACCTTGAGCACGTAGAAATACTGAGGTATCTCCCCCAAAGCCTCTTTTTTTCTCTGTACTGTGCAGCTAAAAGGATCATTACATGATTTCCAGTTATTTTGCACACTGAGGGAGGACTTTCCATACTGAATTTTTTATGTTATTAAACAGTAATAAAGCTGGTGATGCAGCGACCCTCTTTTTGATACAGCACTATATTTTTTTTTTTCCCAACACACTAAAAGCTTTCCTTTTTATGACACAGCTAATTAAAACAGTCTCATCTTATGTTCTGTTTATGAAGTATTGCAGATATTGAAGTGTGAGCTAAGAAATGGGTAACGGATTATTTGGCCACAAATACAGCTCCTATTAAAAAGACACCGGCAAAGTAGGAAAGAATCAAAGAAGTTTAGTTTCATTGCATCTTGGGATGAGGAGGAGGGATTTTTTTTATCAGGAGGTCTTTGGGAGGTTTTAAGTTGATTTTGCTGCTTGTATGAGGACTATTGTGTGCAGAAAGGCTCAGCAGAGTAAGTGTGTGTCAAAGTCCGGGATCCCTGTATGTGGAAATGTCTGAAATTTAAGCTTCAAATAGCTCTTTCAAATTCTCACAACACCAGGGGCATGTGTTGTTCAGATATCAATGGGAAAATTTTTTCCTTGAATAACTAAATATGAATAGGCTGCAGAAATCTATGAAATATTGATTCTGTTAAGACTGGCCTGCGAATTAAAGTTAATCCTGTTCGTACATGTAAAGAGTGTTTTACAAATTCATTAAAAATAGCATAGGAGCTCCAGAATGCACTAAAGGTGATTAATACGTACCATTTTAAATAATATACTACAGTTTACAGAATCTGAATTATTTATGAGAGCAGCAGTAACATCTAGTGGAAAGAAAAATAAATGAATGACTAAGGTAAAGACTATTTTTCTACATGTCACTTAACATGCAACATTATTTCCTCATTTCCAGTTGGTTGTTCCTCATACTCATAGAACCACAGGACTGCTGAGGCTGAAGGAATCTCTGGAGATCACCTACTCCAACCACCTGGAGCAGACTGTCCAGGACCATGTCCAGAAAGGTTTTGAATATTATCAACGATGGAGACTTCACAGCAGCTCTGAAAAACCTGTTTCACTGCTTGACCACCTTCAAAACAAAAGGCTTTTTTCTTAGGTGTAAGTGGAATTTCCTGTATTTCAGTTTTTGGCCGTTGGCTCTGGTCCTGCCACTGGGCACCACTGCAAAGAGCCTGGCTACATCTTCCTCACACCTTTCCACCAGGTATCTATACACATTGATAAGATCCCCTGAGCCTTCTCTTCTCCAGAATGGACGGTCCTGCCTCTTGCTTCATGTGAAAGATGCTTCCATCTTGTAATCATCCTCTTGGCCCTTTCTGGGCTCTTGCCCCTATGATAGTGGGCAGACATGCAGGAGGAGCTGCAACCACGGGAGGTGACACAGCAGAGGCTGTGGCACTGAACACCTCCCCAACCAGGGCAGATTCACTCCTCCTGGCAAGTGTTTCAAATCCAGTTTGAGGTCCTGAGGCATCAACTAAAACCTCAACGGGATGCAATAAGAAGTGAGAGCTCCCCTCTGCTGTCCCCAGTGCATCCCCATCCCCACCCCAGTTAGTGTCGTTTGGCCACGCTCAGCCACCTGAGCCACATGGTAATTCTTCACCCTGCCAATGCTGCAGCAGCACAGCCAGGATTTATCACTAGCACAGCCACCTCCAGCAGCTGTTAGAAGAAAATGGAAAAAGCAGCCCTCCATCATCCCCTGGGGACCCACTGAGACAGAAACTCCAGCATCCATTGTGAAGATGGACAGTTTCAATACTGTACACGAGCCCACAGACACTCGCCCTGACTGTAGTGTGTTCAACAGTGCTTACTTTGCTGGCACATGCCTGCTCTCACCTCTTGATGTTTTTATTATTTTGCTGTCAGTTTTTCTTTCCAGCTGTTTTATGAGCCAGACTTTTCATTTTGGTTAAAGCCCAGGAAGCGTCAAGCAGGGACAGGGTTAAAGGAGGCCAAAGGAGGAGGCAGCAAGTGCCGTCTCCAGCTCGGATGCTTTATGTTCTCCTTAGACCTGGCTGCCAGCTCCTCCTGCTATTACCGCATGACGGATTTGCTCTTGGCTCCTCACTGGACACCTTGCACAGCAAAAGCTTTAAAAGAGAGATTATGTCCACATCTGGGCAGGTAGTTTTAGCACAAACTGGCCACCGCTCGTAACTCAGCAGCACCAATCGATGCTGACAGCTGTGGTAGGAGTAGAGCAGAGAAGGTGGGAGCACACATTTTGTTGGGCCACTGGCTGTGGTCGGGTGGCCCAGGCAGGTTACTTACTTCGGAGTGCAACGATGGTGGAACATCAGACCATGAGACACCTCCTTCACTAACGTGCACAAGACAGAGCTGCCCTAGCCAGCGCTAACTCTCCTTCTTAATTAAGAGTGGGGCATCAGTGATGTCATGTCCCTGTAGGAAAGTCAGCAGGACCCACTCGACCATGCCCAAGCAGGGTAGCCTCCTGGACACAGAAGAATTACGCCAACCCTCCCCTCCGGTGTAGGAGGTCTCCAGGATTCATACAGAGATTCAGTGCTAGAGACAGACTTTGGCAAAGACTCAGAGACATGGCCTGGCCTGTGTCTGTCTCTCACACACTTCTTCCTGCTCCAGATCAGCATTACATGCAGGGACTTAGGCATAGTTTTCTTCTGCCTTTCATGTGCTGTACATCCAACAGGGAAGAAGATAGTGTGGAGGACACTCAGTCATCTACTACACAACATCTACTACTATCACAGAAATGGAACAGGAGCTCCCATGGAATATGGTGATCCAGATCACCTGCTTGTTCCCGACCACCCAGAGGACAGCAGATAGGCTCCAATGCTGTCAAGGTCCGGTCTCCTCTGGACCTTCTGCACTTCGTATTTCCCCTCAAGACAAAAAAAGAAATGGGTGAGAATTATGCTTTTTGCCAGAGTTCACCACTGCTGCTGTGCACCAGTGGTACTGTAGCAAAACCCACAACCATGACATAGGCATCTAGAGGTTTAAGAGCAGATACCATTTCCTGGACAGCCAGATGTTTAGCATCATGACAGCTGTGAAACAAATGCCTGGATATTTCCACCACTGATGGTACACGAGAGACAGCAGAATTAGAAATGCCTGAAACATGCGAAAAGGATATTTCTTTCTAGCGGAGCTGTTTATTTGGAAATGTGCCATTGATGAAGTTGTTTTTCTGTTCGGGTTCTTATTATGCCACAGCATTACAGTCATTAGCACTTCACATTTAGTGACAATCTCCTTCCTTTGGAGACTGGTATGTTATGAGATTATGAGGCAGGAATGATCTGAGTGTTTCTCAAAGTGACCTCGTTATCTTGTCCAAAAAAACTTATGTTAATGTTAAAACGTAGACTAGAAAACCAACAACAGCAACCACCAGGATCAAAACTAAGACCCTGTTTTGTTTTTCTGGCCAGATTGGCTCAGTAGGCAGAACCATGGCACAACATCAAGGAAATGGAAGACTTTGGGGTCTTTCCCTGCAGCCCTGGCTGGATTTCAGAAGGTGAGACAGGAAGAGTCAGGTAAGGCAACAGAGCAGCCTGTTGCCCCAGCACTCATTTGCTCCAATTGCTGAGCACCTGCTACTGAATAAAAACAACAGTTTCTGCTGCTGGACATGTGTTGGGAGTAAGGCTGGGTGAATAATTGATTTTTCAGTTCAACTACCAAGTTAAAAAGTGAAAAAAAATCAATTTGATCCAAACTAAAGCAGATCTTTTTTTCAAGTTTCCTTGCCAAAAAGAAAAATGAAACAATTCCACTTCAGTGATTAAAAACAAAAAAAGTTTTATTCCAGTTTGGGCCATTTTGAGTAAAGTGCACCTGCAGTTTGGAAACCAAAGTTATAGCATGTTTTTATACTCAACAACGCATTCGATTCAGCATCAGCATAGCCTGGAGCCATGTCTCAGTGCTCAGCCTCCACCCAGGGGACAATGTCGCCATGCTTCATGATTAATCTGTTCCATTTGTGTTTTATTCAGTGCAACAAAAAGGAAAGTAGGTGTCTCCTCTACTACCACATCCCTCTGAAATGTACAGGCATCCTAGTCCCCAAATTAAGTATTTTGACTTATGTGGGACAGTCAGTCTACGATACAAAAAATCCATCTTCGGGTAGAGGAGTTCCTCAGGGATGTGGATCACCCCAGCGACTTAGAGGTCTACTTTTAATTAAGCAGAAAGTAGATTTCAATTGGAGAGGGCAATTTAACCTGCTAACTGAAGAAAATAAAGAGGTTTATGTTCTTTAAAGTATTTGTTTGCTGGTTCACTCTTAACAGACTGGTCATTTTACAAAATAGCTACTTTGAAATGCAGATCAGAGCAAGACATTTTAGATTTATTCATTCCAACACTGAAGTTCCCTTACCTGAGTTGTCACTGATCTCATGAAGACGGTCTGTCGGGTCGCTTTGCCTTTTCCATTTCGAAACTTGCCCACAGCCTAAATTTGTTGTGATTAAGTTTTAATTCAACCCCATTAGTAGCAGATACCACTAAGGGTGCTGTTGGGAAAGGCAAAGCTGTTTCATTGGTCCACCTCATACCAGAAAACAGGACTCAAGCATGTCTCTTGTTTCATCGTAAGGTAATTGAATTGTATTATCTGCAAAGAAAGTCCTTCCTGAACATTTCTAAAAGAAAGGGATGTGGGGGCACAGCAGGAACAACCATGTGAAAATACACAATATCAAGTGCTAACACTAACCAGCCTTTTATCTTAAATCAGAAACACTCATCCAGGCTGCAAGAAACCTAAGAAACCTGGGTATTTATTTTATCTTCTGCTTCAGAACATCCCAAGGCACATCTCCTCTTTCCCACAGAAGACTCTCACTGCTTCTCAAGTGGCTACTTGAAAAAAGGTATCTGAGAGAGAGACAATAGGGACTTTCCTCCTGTTTTGTGGAAGATGGCCCCTAAAATAACTCAGAATTCAGGCTGGGGGATGAAAGTGAGTTTACTCGTGTAGTTGAATGTTTGGGGTGCATCCTTAATGCAGTCAGGCACTTTTGTGCTAGCAACAGGCACTTCATTATCTGAAGTAACACAGGACATGGGGCCAGGACACTCCTATCCTCCTGGGACTGAACTACCTGGAGGTATGCTCCAGCTTTTGGACGACCAAATAGTGATAGTTCTTCTACAAAAGGACCAATCTGGCAATTGGGAAGTTGCCCCACACTGAAGAACAGCATCCAGTTAATAGTTGGGTCACCCTTCAAGGGAAATGGAAGAGAACATTGTTCAAGGAGAACTTTGAGCAAATAAAGAACTTCAAGGTAGAAAACAAACAAACCAACCCAGCACCAACCATTTCAGGCAGCTGAAAAGGATCAGAACACTGTTGAGATTTTTGCTATAAGTAGGGTTGCAGATTTGGATTTTGCACCTACGTTTCATGCCTCTATCTAAGTTTTCAGGCAAAAAGACTCTCAAAACATCTGAGGCAGCAAATACACCTACACTGAGGTCTCTGGGATTGCAGTGCTGACATTATACGCATACTAACAGCAGGCAATGGCAGCTGGTGAAAATACTGACATTCTCTGAAGTGAGAAAGAAGTGCCTCTCCTTCCCCTCTGAGGGACCATGTTACAGAGTCACAGAAGCATCTCCTGGCTGTTACTTGACCCAGCGGCCTTCCTCCCCCATGACTTGTGGTCTCCTTGCCTGTGACTCCCTCCTACCTTCATCCCAAATAAACCAAGGGTGTGATAGCTCAATCCATAGCACAACTGCCCAGGGAGAGCAGAAAGATGAGCAGTCAGGGGACTCACACCAAACTGGTATGAGCATCAGTCAAAGCTCTTCTTCTCAGCAGAGGTGCTGGGTATGGACCATGTGAATATGTCCACACAATTGGACATACACGGTGACAGTGTGGCAGGAGCTCTGCCTTAGTGTGCATCAGCACTTAGCAGGGTTTTGACTTTGCACGGCAATGTCTCGGGCTAATTCCACTTCCCACCTGAGCACTGCTCATGCCAGTCCCACGGACATTCCTCTATTTAATTGTTGCCCAGTTCTACTAATTAAGGCCCTTGGAAAATTTTACACGTGCCAAGTGTAAAAGGGAGGGATGCTGGGCTGAAAGGGGATGTGCTGTGGATCCATACAGACAGCCTGCTTTGCAGGAAAAGGTGGGGCAGAGCAGTGGCACATGGAAAACTTCTGAAAACACAAAGGGCACTTTTGGGGAAAATTACCGGGAGTGATTTTTTTTCAGAATTAATCTGAAGGGAGGCAGCCATCTCTACGTTTCCCTCGCTGCTGAAATGGAGAAACTTTGCTTGCATTTCAGACCATGCTTGACTGGAGACGTGTTTTGCTCTTTCGAGTATGGGAGCTTTGGATCAAACCTTTTAGAAATATCACATTGTTATTCTCACTGCAGCCCTGGTTCTGCCTCAGATTTTCTGGCCAGTGATACGTGCACATACATGTCTCAGTGCAGGCACAGAAAAGCCAGATGCTGTGGGAAGAGTCTCACTTCCCACATCAAAAAACTCCTAAATTCACAAATGGTACATCTAGTGCTTCTGGAAGGTGTGGGACCTCAGGCTGACGTGCTCTGCAATTGGTATGGACCCACGCAGTGGATGCAGATGGGCTTTCTGCATCCAAACAGTCCAGTTAGTGCTAGTTCACAGAAACTGCAACTGGGCTGCTCTCAGCATGGGGAAAGGATTCTTGGATGTAATTATTGCATGGAACAGAGGGTATCTCCCAGGAATTCCAGCCAGACAGCAGCCTAGGCCTGGCAGAAGTTTCAAGGAGGGCAGTTTGGAGAACTTGTCTTTAGGGGAGGAGAAATCAAGCCCCGTGGTAGAGGGAAAAACACTGGGCTGGATACAACAGAAAATGGAGAAATGGAGTTTTCCCCCAGCCCAGCCTGCAGGAGGGCACGGTAAAGCAGAAGGAACTGGGGAGAGCTGGTCCTTGGAGGAATGGCTGAGGTGCATCACCGAAGGCCACCTCTTACCAAGGTGATGCCCTCTGTGTCCCCGAATGCTGGCGAGCAACCGTGCAGCTGCGTCTTGAAAAGCGAGAGGGAGCAGAGGCTGCCTGTCTGCTCTCTCGCTGTGCAGAGAGAAGACGCTGATTTCCGAGGCTGCCAGTCTATCACCTTTCATCAGCGCAAAGTATGTTTTGATAAAGAAATGAAATACGCAAGCTGAGCATAATTGCAGGTTGTAGATGGTGATAATGGCTGTAATTTGGATTGTGGAAGCAATAAACCCAGGCTCAATCACTGGCTGCTTTATTTGGGAAAGAGCCCAAGCTGCAAACACTGAAAATGAAATTTATGAAAAATATATATTTCAAGAGAAGTGATTAGCATACGTCTGTTGCTGTGGTTGCAGGGGGCTGAGCGCTTCCAACTTTCTGCAGGCTAAGCCAAGATGTTTGCTTTAAGACAGGGAGGCTGGGTGGGAGACGGTTCATGGCAGGGTACCCAACGGAGGGGGGATGAATCACCCGTCAAGGGTGTGAATCCTTTGTTATCAATTAGTTTCGTAGATTAGACATGGAATTTTTAGGCAGCTAAAGGTAGGTGGGATAAATTTTGCTGTCATTTGACTGACATAGGGTCATCAAAGAGACACTGTAAAAAAAAAAAATATATCGTTCCCACTGCAGTTTCTGTGTTGGTGCCAATGGACTGTAAAACATTTCTAATTGTGCCTGCTGCTGGTGTCTGACTCATCTCACGCTGCTCCAGTTTATGACATGTGCTCAGCAGGTCATGCGATGTGAGGAAGATAAGGAAAATCCCATCTCAGCTTTCTGATTCTGTCTTCCTTTTTTCTTTTTCTTTAGCAGTCTGGAGCTTTCTGTTAGCACCACTGTCCTGCTCAGCAACGTCTTGGCTCACTTTAAGTGTCTTAAATAAAACAAGACCAAAAAAAAAAAAAGAAAGCAATTAATAAGCACGCAGTTTCACAAATGGGATTCAGAATGAATAGAACTACATTTTATTGTTGAGCAAATTCAGTTAGTGTTCTGGACATAAAGAAAAGGAGGAAATTGAAAATACACAAGTGTTCCATCTAAACAGTTTCAAAACAAAAATGCTGTGCTATGGAAATGCAAGATGAGTTTAATTTTTTTTTAATTAAATTACATCTTTTTAATGCAAAAGTGGCCAGCATCAAAAAATCAAGACTTACATAAGTCAGGCAAATAGCCCAAAATTAAAGCACAGTATTTATCTGCCTCTCAATGGAAACACTCCAGACTGCCCCAAAATGTGTGGGGTTTTTTTTTCAAATCCTGTGCTTTCAGCAAGAACAACAAAAAATCCTTCCAAAACAAACTTCACTGGATTTTTAAGCTTGGTCACTGACATGAAAACTCTATTATTTTCCCAGATCATATCTGAAGAACTGAAGTTTCAATCATCTCCCTCCCAGAACTTCTTCCCCTGTAAAATTGATCTCCAGGGAGAGTTTTCCTGACAGTCAGCTTAACCATCCTTTCTCTCATTTTCATCCCATTACTCCTAGCAAATTATTTTGTTAGGGTTATTGTGATGAGCGATGGGTATTCATGAGACCGTTCTTACTCTGATCTGTGCATTATGGGATGGGAATATGGTCAGGAAACCTCTTATTGCTGATGGAGCAGTAATTGTTTTACCTTTAAATATCTCCTCAGCAAAGTATCTCTGCTCTGTCCATTTTTTGTGGCTATGGGACAGCACCCTCATGAAATGGAAACTGCACAATTAATTGCCCATGTAACTCACTTTGGAGGTGGAAAATCTGTCAAGGAACAGAAGAAGGACAGAAATTGTAAATCCCATGAGTTACTATGGAATCCTAGCAAAACAAAACAAAAATGGTTTTCATCTTATTTACTTATGGGAACATGGGTGTGAAGCAGAACCCACCCCTGTGGCTTCCAAACCAGACATGGTTTATACAGACACAAACTTGTTCTGATCCAAATATGGCATTTCCTGAAGAACGGGCACAGACCCAGAGACAGCTTCACACTCACGCTGTACACATTAGAGCAGACCCAGCTGCAGTTTCACTCTCCGGACATGAACAAGTCATGCTGGAAAAGTAGTTGCCAGCATTTGCTGTGGCCAGACATCTGATGACCCCTTGTAGACTGCTTCTGCACCCCCCCCCCGCCAGGAGATGGCCTCTCGTGTCTGCAGAGCAGCAGGCACACGGTGTGAGGAGGGGATGTGCAGAGCACGGGCTTGCAGAGAAACCCCAGAGACCCCGCGCTGCCCTGCCACGGGTTTTCCAGTCGCTGGAACATTCAGAAAGCTCCTGCCTCGCATAAGTGCTCTGTGCAGGGTCAACAGAGGATGCGTCTGCTCTTCTTTTGTTCATGGCAACAATAAATGTCCATTCCTGTCTCTTCCTGACACAGCCATATATAGGTGATTGTCTTCACCACATGTGCCCACTGCCTTGGCTCTGCAACGTCAACCTTGGGCACGAACACTACTTAAGATAAAAGCTGAAAATTATCTTTTTTTCAGTTCTTAGGCAAACAGATCAGTAATCCCTTTTCACAGCTGTTTAAGGGTTCCCATCACCAGCTTCTCTCCTGTGTCTGGACTAGCGCTTGCATCAGATCATTTTTCCCTGTTCCCTGAACGGGAATGGGAAGAGCCTGAAAGTCCCTGGCTGAGGGTCTGGGCCTGGCTCTGCAGAATGCTGTGCCCCAAGGGATAGAATGATGCCAAAGCTTGCCAGGTGAAGACACTCAGCACTGAAAGACATTTGATGCGAGGAAGGCAAACTGAGGCAACGTCTCAGCCTCAGGGCAGAGCAGCCCCATAATGTTGGGTGTCTGGTCCATCAGCTCAGAGAGATGTCAGTGCAAAGGTGTTGAAAGCACAGGGCCCCAGCTCCACTTTGAAGGGAACTGGGTGACACCCTGAGAGAGGTATCACAGGGATCAGCAAGAAAGGATGAGTAAAGAAAAGGCTGAGGTCTCTAGGGTAGTTGTGATGCACCTAATGAACTCCCTGGTGGAACATAAACCTTGATTTTCCATAAAGTCTGCACAAAGTTCCATCTGCCTGTGAATCTTTACCACCTGGGAAGTGATATAATGAGCTAATAAATACTTGTCTTTGCATGTCAGTCAGACACAATGTCCTTGGCTTCAGCTTACCATCAGGTAGCAGTGCCCTTTGGGCACTCCAATTCACGCAGCCCTAAGTGCCTGGACGTGTTTCTCTCCTCTAAAAACTCTGACCATTTCTCAGCATTTTGGCCAAGAGACTTCTGACGCCGTCTGAAACCAGCGAGCCTGTGTGCTCTTCACCAGCAGTTCCCAACAGAGATCATTGCTCTCCAGAGGAGGGAGGAAGATGTATGATCTGGTGGGTCCGATTGACGTTTGCTCGGGTCAGTTGCCACTGATCACTTCCTCAGGTTTTATTGCAGATTTAGTCAGAAAGCACCGCAGGGAGCAACAGAAACACAATTTGTGACTGACTCAACAGAAGAGATGAGTGGCTTAGCAGCTATCAGAAAGTCGCCGTTGTCAAAATATCACAGGCTATTTTTGTCATTCTCACCTTACTAATTTCACAAAACCATCCATGCCTGGAGCACCTCACAGGGTCTCATTTGGCTCTAAGACACTCCATTCTCAATGCAGGCTAAGTGCCCTTCACTCAGCAACACAAAGGCTCACCAGGAGAAGGGCAGAGCTGTCCTGCAAAAGCAGATGCTCAGCCCCAAACTGTGCTGGTCTAAGACAGGTATAGAGCTGAGAGATTCAGATCTTAGCTAAGTAATCACAGGGTTTTTATTCACATCTATTTTTGGGCCACGGACTCCCAGCCTTAACAAAATTTTATAGGTAAATCTGACGGGGGAACGTCAAATAGGACATAGTTAGATTTAGAAGTTCATGTCTGAAATTGTGACATTCATCAAGATCCTTTTTCAACTTCTGTCCAATCCTGGAAACGCTACTCCAGCTTTCAGCGTTCAGCCCCACCGACCTGGCTTCCAGGTTGGGCAGTTTGGACTCAGGTTGACAGATGACCTCACACATGATGACATCCTACTCACCTCTGTAGACCTTGGTTACATTGTAACACAAAAACTATCTATTCCTCTTCATGTCTCCCTGTCCGTCTACCAGGTCAGCCTCTTCATAAAATGCAGCTGCTCTTTTTCCTTTCAAAATTGAGCAGAAGTAGGGTGGACTTTGTGGGGACAAGTCATGGATATACACCTTCAAGAAAGGCCTGGGGCCAAGGAGCTGCGAGGAAGGAGCTCCATGAGGAAGGTCTCCCATCAGACCCCTGTAGGTGCTCTGGCCACACAGTCATTGTGCAGCCCTATAACCTGCAACACTGAGAGCTCAGAGCCATTTTCTGCTTCTGTGGATCCGGAGAAGCGCAGCCCACAGCTCCCCAAAGCTTCTAGGGGAAGAGAGGCAGAAGTTCCTGGGGAAAAGTATTTTTCTGTTGGAGAGAGGGGGCACGCAGAGTGGACCAGATTCCCTGTGCATGTCAACTAGGGTACAGCTTACATTGGAAAGAGCTTGGCATTTCTATTTCCTTTGGAAATATTTGGGTTTAGTGTGCTCACCACAAGGGATACCTGGACATCTCCTGGAGTAAGCCTGGGGAAAAGCAGCCAGGAAAGAGTAGGCATGACAATGACACCCAGGAGCAGGTTTTCTTCAGTGGTATGGTCTTTGTGGTATGGTCTTACCATTGGTATGGTCTTTCCATTGGTATGGTCTTACAGGCCAAGAATGCCAGTCTGGAGGATGAAACACAGGAAGGTTAATTGGGGCAGCCTGAAGTGCTGTTGCAGGTGTCTGGAGCTGGCCTCTCAGTCTGGTTATCAGTGCCACTAGTGAAAATGGGAACCAAAAGGAAAAGGTGCCCACAGCAAGCCAAGGGCAGGCACAGAGAACTGCATGGATTATTGCTTTTTACTGTGTCTAAGCTCTTCAGGTTTTTTGTTGGATTCATGATTCAAAGGAGTGCTTATACTACCAGATCGACTTAGTTGCTGGAGTTTCTAGGTAGGAAAGCCCAGTTTTTATTATTCTGCAACCCCTGACAAAACAGCGAGGGCCAAACAACCTCATTCTGTCCAGAGGAAATGTTGGGACTTGGTAACTCACTTCTGCATTCAAGTCAGAATGATTCCCAAGGAGGCATGCAGCCTTTGGGTGTGAGAGGGGGCTGCTCATCACTGCCTTGGGGACACTTGCACCCACAGGGGTGGTTGTTCCACTGTCCATTGGTGTTCCCCATCCTGCTCCACTCAAGGCAGCAGAAAAGCAGCCACGCTGCTGCAGCCACCTCTTCCTCTGCCCTGCCTGTTGTGGCACTGCCTCTCCAGCACAAATATATCATACACCGGCATGTATTCCAGCTCAGTCCTCGATAGAGCTTTATACGGTGCTGGTCCTCCATCATCTGCCCTGGGGAGGTCTTGTGTTGTTATACATAGTGTAGGAGGAGGTCAGTCCCCAGCAGTGCTCCACAGGAAGCTCCGTTGGTAGCTCTGGATAAAAAGTTGTACTGACGTTTACCTGAAATTTAAATTCCTGCAGCCACAAGAGCAACCTCAGCCCACTCCAGTAGTAAATTGAAGTTTTTTCTGCCCACTCTCAAGTTTGAGCTCTCAGACAAGGGGCACTTTTCACAGTTGTTGACAAGCAATTCTCACCAGCAGAAGCATCTGCGTGGGATGCTGTGCCACCAGTTCGTCATCTGCCAGCTGTTATCTGTGGACTCAGGAGGTGACAGGGAGCCACTGTTTGCTTCCATACTGCAAAGCCCAACAAGAAATAAGTATCTTCCCTCTGAAGGTCGGGCTTTAGCTGGCCTAATGTGTTTGCAAGGTCCACAGTCACACAGTACAGCAGGAGGGAGGATGCGGTGCATAAATCCCATGCAGATACCATCATTTATTGTTAATACTAGGACCGAGTGCTAATGCAGAAGGTCATTGTCATTCATGCACTGTGCTGGACGTGTACAGACGCACCCAGAATATCAAACAAACACAAAGCAAGAATAAAAAACTAGCACACAGCCAAATACAAAAAGCAGCAAAAGAAGTGTCCATCTTCCTTAAAACCATGTTTGTTCTTCACCTTCCCCTGAAAAACAGAGTCAAAGAAACAGGATGATGAAAGAGAGAACAGGAGTTAATCAACAAAGAGGTTCTGGCAAGAAACCAAGTCACCTTTGGAGCTTCTTGCGTTGAATGAGAAACCATCAACGATAAGGTGTAGCCGTAAATGATTTCTGCAATGGACTGGCCCAAACACTGAAATTATTCTGCAGGGAATAGCTCTTCACAGGCTAATTGTGCTTGTTCGGTCTTGAAAGCCAAGGATACACCAGGGGCTAGTTTCATTTATTGGGTTTAGAAGAAGTATTTACAAATCTAAAACCGTAAATCTCAGGCTTTGTAGCCTTAGCTAAAGAGCAGAAATGAAGCTAAGACTGATGTCAGCCAGGAGTTTGCCTTCATCCTTGAGCTTAAGTGATTGATTGAGTTACATGTAGATCATTAAAAAACATATATTAAAAGAAAACTCCCATCCTCCAGGGAGATGAACCCCGAATGCTTTAATGCTAGCAAAAAACAACCACCAGAATTCAGCAACAAAACCAAGAAAGAAACCTGCACCAAGCACGTAGAAATAATTCCAATCAGAAGCCAAAAATCCCCGTCTGCTTATCTTCTTTTCATGCTGGGCAGATGGCATTTGCTTACTGAACTCAACATCACCACACCTGGACTATGGTGGATGAAGATGGTGACAGGTTCAATCATGAGTGAGGTGGACTTTGAAGAAGGCTGATGTCCAGTTCAACAGCCCTTACAGGTCACAACAAACACTCTGTTTGCAGAGCTACAGGGTTTCTCCCGGACCAGGGACTAGCTAGACCAGGACAAACATTCAATAATTCATAAACTCTCCCAAATGGATGATCTCAGAGGGAGTAAGGTAAATCACAAATGTCAGTGAAATTTGGCATATGGTTCCAACTGAAAAAAAAATAGGAAAATTTCTGGAATCTGAAAAAATCATCAAATAATTTAGGTTGGAAGGGACCTCAGGAGGTTTCTAGTCCAACTTCTTGCTCAAAGTATGGTCAACTGTGAGATGAGATGAGATGAGATGAGATGAGATGAGATGAGATGAGATGAGATGAGATGAGATGAGATGAGATTGAGATGAGATGAGATGAGATGTGAGCTTTGTCCAGGTTTGTCTTAAAAACCTGCAAGTGTGGAGACTCCACATCCTCCATGGACAATCTCTTCCAATACTTGGCTGTCCTGATGGTAAAAAAGAAATGCATTTGAGCTTTTCATTTTTGAGTAGTCCTCTTCAAAAGAGCAGGAGACAGGGAGAAAAAAAGATGAAGTGGAGAAGCAAAGGAAAAATCAAACAAACTTATGTGAAGTAGTGGATCTAGAAGGAGCAGAGCTCATTTCACCTGTTTTTTACATCACTATTGACCTGACCATTCCAAGTTCCTCATTGCCACCAGACAACTAACACACTTAAGATATTATTCAGTCTGTCTTAAAGGAAACACCAATGCTTCTCGGGACCTCTCTCTCTGGTGACTGTGAGGAGACCATAGACTTCTCAAGCAGAAAAAGACACCTCCGCCAGGATGAAAAAAGCTGGGGCTGATGCTTCCTGCCATGTCTGCCTCTTTCACACCACCCCCCAAACACACTTCTCTTGTTTTTTTTTCCCCAGCAAGACCTGAAAACTTGCTATCTGAGAGGAAGATGGACCTGCAATATCAGCTCAACCTCCAAGCAAAACTTTTGGCATCTTTCTAATAGATGGACATTATAACCAAGGAAGATATGCTTGCAGAACAGCTTGGGAGAACACATTTCCCTCCCGATTATGAGAAAAAAAAAAGATATTCTGTCCCTTTTGTTTGGATCAGAGGGGATGATCCATGCTCTTTTGCTTGCTTTCCTTCACTCTCCAGTTTTCTCCTTCAGAGGCAGGCCCAGGCCCAGCCAATTGGCTTGTGTGGGTCCCCAAGGCCCCCTGTGAGCTCTACGTGAGCTTGGAAAGCCAACACATTTGCTTGCACTTGCAAGATACCATTGGCATCCAAATCACAGCTGCACGAGGCGCTCGGGGTGCCACATCCAATGTCCTTGTATATCAACCCAAGCACGTATGTGGAGCTGATTCACCGTGAGCTTGGTATGGACACTAAAATACGATTTGTCATCTAATTACCGCAGACCATGGTGGCTTGTATACTTTAAAGGGCTCATTAATTTAAACTAGTCTCTCATTTAGCTGTTACTTTTATGCAGCCTCGCTCATCACTCAGACAGGCCTCAGTGTACCCTGTTAGCTCCTCCACTCCCATTGTCCTCCATCCCACAGGGGCCAGGCAGCAGCACCCTTTCCAGCCACACAGACCCACGGCCAAGGCAGCAACGGCCCATGAGGACTGAACGTTGGGTGCCAGCCAGTTGCAAATGTCACTCCACTGCTCTGGCTCCCGCAAAGACAGATCAATCCAAGCAGCTTTGGGAGCAGTAAGCCTGGTTTGTAAATGCAACTGCTCTGATGACACCCTTTCTGCATTGTGCACGGAAATGATCAAAATGGTAAGAGCCAATGAAACACAAAAATCATTTGATGTAGTCCTCTTTATTTTCTAACTCATCTGTAGGAAGGTTTGTTTGGGCACAGAGCAGTAGAGAAATTAGCATTGTTAATTTGATGCAAGCCAGGGTAGCTATATGTGTTCAAGAAATGCAACACAATTAATTAGCCTCTAAAAAAAGCATTTGAAGTGTTTATTGCAGGATCAAGCTCCTGGTTTTATAAGCAGATGGGGAAATAAAGTGCTAGGAATGACATGGAGAAAACAGCTGCACTGGGACCAGAAGCCTAATTCATAATTCAACAGACTAATCAGTGAACATCTTCTGCAGTTCCTCAGCTGTAATGGAAGAACGTGAGGAGGCAAACGATTAGGCTGCTTTATTTCTTAAAGAGGCTGCTACCAATTAGCTTCCTTTCTCTGTTGCCCATGTACAAATCTAATGATGTGGCTCATGTTATTAAAGAGACAGAGAAAAGTAGGTCAGCCTAAAATAATTGTCTTAATGATAAACACTCTGAGGCACAATTTCAATACAGTTTGCTGAGAATTAATTAGAAGAGTAAAGACCTGTTCACACTCACTTTTCTGATCTTTCCCATTTGCCTGCATGAAGAGAAAAGGCTGATGTTTTGTTGCTGGTGCTGTTTACTCTGTAATTGCCTTTTAATAGTGACTGCAGAGTCAGCCATGGTGGTGGCTCGTCTCTGTGCAGATCCAACCAGCAGAACACAGTTTTGCGTTAAGGGTGTAGCTTTCCCCTGCCCTGGCTTTGCAGTCTGGATAACCAGAGCTCATTGTAGGCACCCAAGAAGATTATTCTCTTCGCCAAAGGGGACAGTTTTCAGTCACCTGCCTCTCTGCGGACACAGAAGCTGTGACCAGCCCAGGTTGCAACAGCAACTAGACATCTAGGTGCTGTAGGGAGCTGACTGCTTTGAAGTGAATCCTAGCTTGAATCTGTCCCTGAATCCAACAGAAGAGCCTGTTCTGGGGAAGACACTGCAGGAGGGTCAGTCTCCTACATTGTCAGGCCTCCTGGGAATAAGGACTTTGCCTTGGCATAGTCTTAACTCTTCATCAAGAGCTTGGCTTGGACTACACCTGGCATGGTCTGTGCCCCAGGCAGAAACTTCATGCTTTTCTTTCAATTAGAAACCATTTGTCTGAGCTAGAATCCATCAGGATGACCCTGGCATTTCAACTTCTTTCCTGGAATCTTTCTTTCTGGTCTAGCCTGGAGATTATTTCACTGGTAGCCTTGTCACCCTCTGGCTTGCTTTTGCTGCACTGGCATCAGGGCATTGAGTATTGACTGGTTTTCCATGTCACAGGAGAATGATGGCCTGGCCCTGGTTGCCTCTGAGCATCTCTGTGCAGGTCTGTGCAGCTGGATGAGTCCAAGGCCCAAGATAAACTCACTGGTCTTGGAGGCCCTGTGCTGTCAGTAATCTCAGTTGAGATGTAATTTTTCCTTTTCATGGATGCCCCAACTAAAATCTTCAGGTACAATTGGTGGAGTCAACACACTGTATACCTCTGCTGTGCGAGTCCAGGTACCATAAAAATGCAGCTGGAGGGCATCAGTCCAGCAGCTCTGGAAGAAAGTGCTTCCCTTGGTGTAGCAGCAAATCCTCTGAGCAGAGAGGAGCTTGCATCTTTCTGTTTGTCTGCTGAAACCTTTTGCAAAACCAGACCGAACTGCACAGATATCTTTAGCTGAAGTTTTAATCAACTTTGAAAAGTGGAACATTTTCCAACAAAATGTTTCACTTATTCCTTTCAAAACAGTATCTTGTCAGCCTTTGCATTTTCAAATAACAAATGTACAATTTTCAATGAGGCATCCTGTCAGTTCTTCCTTTTTACACCAAACCCAAAAAACATTTTTAAGTTCTTCCAGAATTATTTTAAAAGGCTTTTTAAAATTTAATGTGATGCAAAAATTCGATCTCTTTTCCCAAATCTGAGTGGGATAAAAATTATTGTTCAGAGCCCATTGATATGATCAGGCTGCACCTGGCTGTTCTGACATTTGTCTAGAGACAAACCAGAGCCCCAGATCAGAGTGTCTGCCTGAAGAACAAACAGCTGAGTCCTCCCCACCAGGCACTTTGAAAGCTCCAAACCTCCTACTTAGATCTCTCTGCCTCAGAGCATCCCCTGCCAGCTTCTCCCTCTAGACCTTCTGTTGTGCCCTGTCTGAGCCACCCTGTGTCACACCAACCTGCAGTTTTGTCATCTCCTTCAGCTCCAGGGCGGTTTGGGGCACCAAAAGTGTTGCCTACATGGGAGTTGCAAAGCTCCCTCAGTGCAGACTTGCCTACAAAATATATGCCTCCTTCTATGGAGACACAACCAGCCCTTCTCAAGGCATCGCTTTCTAAAAAGCCCTCATGGAGCACAAGGCTCTGATTAAAATAAAAGAAAGTCATTTTCCATGTCTCCATTCAAGAACTGTATTACTGAGCTTTTCAATAATTACTGAGCTAATCTGACATTCATGATCCTCTCTAACGGATGGACTTGATTTCAGTCATTCATTCAGTGCCATACAGAATCTGATTAATAAGATGTTACTTAGTGGAACACAGTTTCTCTTATTCCCCAAGGACATTATATTTTTAGAAATAATTTAAATATTACAAAGGATAGCAGGTAGTTGGCAGGAGCACTGATCATGCTGCTCGGTAATTCATGGGCTTCCTTGCCACTAGGAGAGGTCTTTCCCAACAGATCACTTGATGTGGAAGTTGGAGAGGGAGCAGCTGGGAAGGAGATGGAATTCCTCCATGGAATTCCTCCAGTTGTTCACCTTTGATCAAGCAGCCTGTGCAGGACCATACCCTTTTAATAACCTATTTCTCTTGAGGTCTACCGACCCCATGGATGCTGTTGTGGGACAGGGCATCTCCACTCTCTTCTATCCACTCCAGTCCAAACCTTTGCATTTTCCAAGATGTTAGGTAAAATTTGAAGTGCCAACCATATCTGACAAATAAAACAACAGGAACGTTATTTTGGGGGTTTTTTGTTGTTTTTTTTTTCACACCCAACTCTAGTGAAGAGCAGATGATACAAGTTGGATGAAAATGTCGATAAGACCAACTTCTTTGTTGTAATTGTGCTGTCCTTGTGAACTTCAGTCCCGTGTCTCAGTGCTGACAGCCTGACAGTGTATCTCTCCTAAGCCTCAAGCCCCTGCTGTCTTTTACAAAGAGAATATTAATGTTCCTTCTGCCACGCCAGATCCAGGGCTATAGACCTCATGCAGTTCGTTATAATTCTCCTAATAGAACTGAAATTAATTTGATACCTGTGTGTCTGCTTTTTCTCATGGACATCATTGGGTTAATTAATATCTAGTTGACTTTCTCAGAGCCCTGAGTGCGATACATTTGAATATAATCATTACAGGAAAAATGTCATCACATAAAAAATGCATGTTAAGTGTACCTCATATTACCCTACTTCTGAAAGCAGCTTAGGCTCCTCACACAGTTTGTGCGGAGCTCTTTGCCCAGCCTTACTCCTGTCTCCACACAAAGCCCCAACTTTGCATCTCATTTCTAAAGTGAATCTTTCAGAAATGGCCTGCATTGTCCCCTTGCATACAGCCAGTCTAGACTGGGTGGGCTGAATGCTCTTTGGGACACGAATTCGTGTGTCTGGGTATTTGCAGAATATAGTGTGCAGAATAGCCCCTGCATGAGCCTCTCTATGAAGTGCTTAGCACGTCTCCTCCAGCATTTGTGCTTACCCATAACACATTCTTGGCGTGTTTTGTGAGCATTACCCATGCTCCTGAAGATCAGGAGTGTATCAGCTCTCAGGGCTCAGAGGGGTTGGTGTCTGTGCAAGCGTTCTCCTACAGCTCTCCCTCAACTGAAACGGTGCTTTGCCTCCCAAACTCCCATAAAGAGCTGGATGTGGCATCAAAGCCAGCCCAGGGCTGTCCAGGATGCTCCTTCCCAGTCCCCTCTGCGGTTCAGTTCCCCTGGGTGAGTCCATGCAAATATGTGGACATCCGGGGTACAAACTCAGTTAGTAACGAAAGTCTATTTTAAAGGCAACTCACCTGAAACAGCGATGGGAAGATCTGCTGAGGATCCTGTGGAACGATAACATCACTGAATTCAGACCCCAGCCTTGACCCTGCCGCAGCCTACCTGTGCTGGTACGTGGCCGGGAGCTCTCAAGAGGCTCTGGGTGTTTGCCATCATCTCAGACCCCATGGTGTCTTTCAGGACAGGGATCGTGTTCACCCCCCACAACCCTCCCCACACATCCCTTCAGCCGTCTCCTGCCTTCCTGAGCTCCCTCCGAACAGGCTTTCCTTGCCTGCAACTTCTCGTCCTAAACCCCATGTGGCTGAAATAATGCATTCTATTGTCAAAAGAAGGAGAGTTTAATTAAAGAAATTAAATCAAACCTTCAGAAATTTTGGGGGTTTAGAACCTGAGAACTCTGTTATATAAAATACTTTTATAACTCAAAACAACAAAAAAGTGAAGAAAAAGCAAGTGAAATTAAGCTAATGAAAACCTAAATAACTATCTGAGGAAAGAATTCTTAATAAATGCTGGGTTGTGGTGTTTTTTTCCTCTCAAATGTCAGACCTTTTTCCTTCTAAGTTTTCACCCACAGCTTTTGTTCCCTTTACCACCCACTCCCCAGAGCTCGCTGCAGCCTTGCTGCGCTGTTTGGAGTGGTCGCTGTGCATTGCTTGGTTTAGTCCTCAGCTTAGAAAGTCTGTTAAATATTTTTAAAAGTAACTGATGATATCTGTCCTCTCAGTCATCCTCCTTAAAAATTATTTCTAGTAAAGGGCAAGCCAAGTAGGCTGTCCCAGACCTTCTTTGTTTCTTTGCGCCTTAAAATTTTTATTTTGCAGTACTGAGCCTGTGCTTCCCACAGTAGCATCCTCAGTGACACATGGCAAAGCTGAAGTGGGAGAACTGGAATTGGTGAAGTGGAAGATGGGTTATTGTCACATCTTTCTTTTCCTAGTGGAATTGAATTAGAGTGGTTAGGAAAAAACAGCTCACCCCCATACTGGAGACATCACAGGCCACCACAGCTTTAGAGGAGGATATTGATTTCCCTCTGAATGAGCAGATGGAACCCGTACTTCCATAGGTTGTTTGGAACTTTTGCAGTTTGGAGGCTACCAATTCTTGCCATTTCATCATAATAAGCAATACTTTATTTAAAAAAAAAACAAAAAAAAACAACAAACCACAACACAACACAGCCATTTCACAATTTCAGATGGATTTTTTCGGTTAACTCTTATCCTTCTGATTATCAAGGAGGATTAGGAAACATGACCTTCAAAGCCTTAAAGCAAATACACAGAGGTCATGTCTAAATGTCCATGCATTTAATGGACATTTAAGAGCTTAGGGGGACTCATATGCTAATTTGTGAATATGCAGGGTTGGCAACAGTCCTGCATTGCATGGAGGATCCCATGTCACTATTCATGAGGGCTTTGTGCCAAACAAGGACAAATCAGAGCAAATTTTTGCAAGGGGTCCCCGACCAAGCAGTCCTCCAAACTGAAAGCGGGAGCCATGTGAGACCCCCTTTGCCATTATAAACTGTGACAGCACTCCCACAAGGACTGCGTGGGTCTTGGAAAGGTTGCACGTACTTTGTGGTTTGTTCATTTGGTCTAACTGGTGCCCACTCCTGCGGCATCCCACCATGCAATCCTGTCCCCACGCACCAACCGTTCACATTAACTGGCCTGAGACGCCCGCCGCAGAGCATCATTTAGGACATTGATTTTTCTGCATATGCTGATGCTTTTCCAGTCTAGCAATGAATATCAGAGACCGAGTGAGGTGCTGCTTCAGAAAGAAATCATCCTCCATCATCATTATCATCCATGAGCATGGACTGTCATGGTACCCTACTGCCTCCATCACTGCATTAACCAGTTCTTCACTGGCTGCAATAGTTTCTTTGGAAAATGGAGCCATTTCACACACATGCTAGTTTCATATGACTTTCATCTGTTTTAGATAAGAATGTGTAATTCTTACATGTTACTTGTAAATTTAGATGTGTAATTCCTTCTACAACAAACAGAAAGCACTTCCTCGAGAGAGCACACGCTACTTTGAAAGTCCTGGCTGTGATCCCCAGCTGCTTCACCTCTTGTGGGGCGGCACCAAGCTTTTCAGTGAGGCTTTCCCAGTCTGACTTTCAGAAATGAAAAGAGCAGCAGAAGGACATGGATTCTGACATTATGCCTGCCATGATCTGCATAGCACTGTCCATGCTGTCCTTATGCACAACCTGGTGGTGGGGACCCTGGATAAGCCATATGGGGGTGCACTGCTGTTTCCCATGGCTGCCATGGACATAATTAGGGACTGCTGGGCCATGACTGAACTCAGGTGATGTTTGTCAGCTTGTACTCCAAAGAGTTTCCATTATCATTATTTTCGTTATGGCCCAGCTGATGTTATGGCATTTGGACTTGCCAACAAGCGCTATAGATCTTGTTTGGTGGCAAGGACCTCTCTGACACTTGCAGATATATTTGCCTGCCCCACTGAGCAGTCTTTTCCATGATGCCAATGACCTGCCCAGACCAACTTTTTTTTTTTTTCCCACTAGAATAGCAGGTGTTTTGCAGAATTTGCAGCTGCTCAGAGTCTGGCAGGGGCTCTAAGAGGGATGTTCCTACCCTGGCCTGATGATGGTACAGAAATGTAAGGATCTGAACCAAAAAGGGAGGAAAGAGATTAAAATACTGACAAGCCACCTGGTATATTTAACTATAAATTATAATGACAAGTAGGGAAAGCTATCGTTAGTGTGTGATGTAAGCAACATCTTAATTAATGTAACAGGTACTGACAGCCTTGGCATACTGGAGGTGGTACTTGTTTCATTCTTCACTAAGAGACATCCAACATAAGATGCTGTTGGCTTAATAATTAATTAATATCATCATCAGTGTGCCAGGATAAGGGAAGATACCCATCCCTTGTCAGGTTGTTAGCTCTCTGCATCTTTCGAAATTAAATAAAGGAATAGTTTCAAGGAAATAAAAAGAGGAAGGCTCATTTCACAGAATCACAGAATATTTGAGGGTAGAAGAGACCTCCAGAGATCATCAATCCTCCTGCTCAAGCAGAATCAGTAGAGCAGGTAATCCAGGGCTGTGACCAGTTGAGTTGTGAATATCTCCAATATTTCCTATTAGTCAGTCCATAATGCTTTTTCCAGTTACTTCAAGTCTGCTTGTTGTGCTGGAAGCAGCAGAGCAGGTCCAAAATGATCAAAAGCGATTAGGGATTCCTGGGAATGATCTCACAGGAAGCTGCAACAAACTGTAGGTAATTATGTTGTTACAGTTTATTGTGTACGTATTAGTTTAAAACTAATTATTAAACCCCACAGAAGATACTTGAAATAATTATTCTCATTTGGAGAGACATGCTTGAAATAACAACTCTGATTTGCTGAATCACATTAGCTCTGAGGAAAACGCTAACCAGCACTGGGATCAAAGGCATAGACATTCCTGCTTTTCGAGCAGGATTGTGGAGTCTGAACTCCAAAATCACAAGAAACTGGCCCCAGCAAAGGGAAAAGTCAGTGGATGATGCACCAGCCCAAGTCCTGCTCTTGGACCCACTCTGCAGTGCCAGCACAGCCAGCCTGATGCGTGTGATGGGGGGGCTCTTCCCCGCACACCCAGCGATGCCTCTCCTGGGATTTTCGGTGCTTATGTAGAACACGCACATGGAAAAACAAACACACTTCTGGCCTGAACTTCAATTCAGGGAAGAATCATTTTTACTAGAAACGGTGAAGTGCTGAGAACAGGCACTCCGGCAAAACCTTTCCCTCTGCTGCTTATTTATCTTCTTTTCACACATGCAAATAAAAACCCCGTCCTCAGCCTTCTCCACAGCACTGGGGGCAGGCAGGATGGGAAAGAGGTCACACTGACTACACCAAATTGGTTTATGTATCTTGCTAAATCAGATTACAGACACCAGAAAGGAGATTTAAAATAAATTGAATATCAAAAATTTAAATGCATTTTATGAATCTTCCAGCTTCTACAAAAGCACAGCATTCAAAATGAGGAATCATTTTGGATCCTCTGGCTATAACCTTTAACAACATTGCTGCGTCATGCTGAGAAGCTGAATTCATGCATATTGGTTGAGCAGATTGGAGCACCTCTGCTACGAGGACAGGCTGAGGGAGCTGGGGTTGTTCAGCCTGGAGAAGAGGAGGCTCTGAGGACACCTAATGGCAGCCCTCCAGTACCTGAGGGGGGCCTACAGGAAGGCTGGGGAGAGCCTGTTTAGAAAGGCCTCCAGTGACAGGATGAGGGACAATGGCTTTAAGCTGGAGGGGAGCAGATTTAGATTGGAGATTAGGAGAAAGTTCTTTACTGTGAGGGTGGTGGAGCACTGGAACAGGTTGCCCAGGGAGGTGGTTGAGGCCCCTTCCCTGGAGATACTCAAGGTGAGGCTCGACGAGGCCCTGGGCAACCTGGTCTAGTTGGGGGTGTCCCTGCTGACTGCGGGGAGGTCGGACTAGATGACCTTTGGAGGTCCTTTCCGGCCTGGACAATTCTATGATTCTATGACTCCAAAGCTGGATATAGTCCTCCAGGTGGGGTCTCACTAGAGCAGAGCAGAGGGGCAGAATCACCTCCCTCACCCTGCTGGCCACGCTTTTGATGCACCTCAGGATGTGGGGGGTTTCTGGGCTGCCAGTACACACTGCTGGCTCATGTTGAGCTTCTCATGCACGAGCACTCCCAAGTGCCCTTCGCCTCAGGGCTGCTCTCCAGCCATTCTCCACCCAACCTGTATTTGTGCCTGGGATTGCCATGACCCAGGTGCAACACCTTGCATTTGGCATAGTTGAACTTCATGAGGTTTGCACGAAATAAGTAAAGGTTTAAAAATCTCTGCATAAGGACCTCCAAACAGTTGGTGTTTCCCTGGGCATTGCAAGTTCTCCAGTGGCGGCTGTGGTCCGGGACAGTGGGCACTCAGAGAAGGAGACCAAATGGGACAGCCCTGGCTGGACGCAGACACCCAAATTCAGGGGGATGTCCTGCCAAAAGCACTTAGGCCTGATGACTTTCCTTCCATCTCAGTGCAACTCCCAAAGCTATTTCAAACAAGGAAAGGGAAGTCTTGTGATCACAGAAGAAAGAACAACAGCCGGACTAAAAGCCAAGCCTTCTCAACAGAGTCCACAGAGTGAGCAGTAGACAGAGGTATTTAAGACATATTCCCAAGCAAGATGCCAGGCTTCCCTAGTTCGTAATGTGAGAATAAAGAAGCTCAAGGGAAGAAAAATACCGGTACTTCTTTTTTTCTCACTTTACAAGTCTTTATTTTTACTATAATGCTTTGATTATTCTGCTAAAGAAAGTTGAGTTGCAGGAAGAGTTTAGATCTTTGGCTTCAAATTCCTGAAAAGCATAACTACAAATGCTCAGACTGAGTCAGATCCTTGAGATATCAGCAATGGACAGTAAGAAGACGTTGCAGCCTAACGCCCAGCTGAAAACTGGGAAAAACATACTGTACCTGTCCAAGGAAAACTAAATCATGAGGCCTGGGAGATCTCAGGATTTGTGGTGGTCGAAGAGTAAACTGTGTAACAGCATCACAGTCCTGCCGGGGACAGGCTGAAGGAACAGAGAGAAAGAGAGACCACAAATTGATCATGGATTTACCTTCAGGGAAGATTTCAAACAATGAAGTGCTGAATCCAGCCATCAAGAGCAGATCAGGCACCAGTGGCAAAAACCCAAAACCAGGCTAAATCCAGATGAGAACTGAAGTACCACAGATGGTGGTTTACTTGCTTCTTGAAGTGTGCAGTAAGTTGGATGTCCTCCCAAAATACATCCACAAATGGTCAAAGCCCTGAAGGAATTCTGTGCTGTGGGATGTGGCAGAGGGAAAGATGACATGGACTCCTTCTGGAGAAGGCATGAGATAAATCTCGGATGTATCTATACACAGACCAAGAAATATCAATTTGAATTGCAGGAAAATGTTTTATGAAAACTAAAAATCAAAAATGAGCCAAACAATGAGGAAATTGGTTTTGGTGGAAACAGGCAAAGCTTTGGAAAACAGCATCAGTACTGGTACATGACTGGTGTTTGAGAAATATCTGAGATAAGAGGTTCTTCACCTATTCCTTGGTGACGCCATAATGTTAAGATCAAAATTAGGACAGAAACTGCTGAAAGTGGCCAGTGCGTCCCACTGCACGTTTTTCTGGCCAGCACAGCTAGCATAGAGCCACAACTGGCTGCAGGTTGGAGACCACAGTCCTTTCTTCTCTCTTATTACTATTTCCAAAGGAAAGGGCTCAAGGTCTTGGCCAGCAGCTGCTTTTCCACAATGAAGTGTAAAACTCAAGACCCAGGCCCTGACTGCTCCGACCGAGGAGAAGATGCTCTGGCTGGAGGACGACCTGGGTTGGCTTCAGGGAACAGTGCGCAAAGCCACCCCTGCCAGAGCAGGGTCTGTCGCCCAGCATGTCTCCCTCCTGGACTTTGGGAGCCCCCTCTATGCACCGGTCGGGTTTGGGGTGTCTGTGCTCCGTTTGGGGGGCACTGGAGAAGGCAGGTAGAGCATCTCCGCCCAAGTTCCGTGGTGCTGTGCAGCGGAGTATGGAAATGTGACTGTCGTCATAATTAGCCATTAAGGCCAACAACTAATGTTCACACAAGCCTGTGAAAGGCTATTTCTAATGATATTGACATTATTCTATCCACATTTCAGCTTGCATGTTTTCTATTAAGATTATTTATATGCCCCTTAAAGGAAGGCCTCACGGCCTCTATTTGCCATTCCACCACAGTTGCATTAACTTTATCTAATGGGACATTTCAGCTATTAAACATGGAACAATTCCAGTTTAAGTATACTTCAGAAAGTTAGACATTAATTACAGCAACAAGCTTAAGAGAGTTAAAGACAACTAATTAATGGGCTGCTTCATTGTTTGTCAGAAGTGATTTCTTTTGATAGGAAATGGAGCTTAAGACCATCTTTACAAATGTGAAATAATCATGGATCTGAAAAATGTATCTCCTTCCAGAAAACGTGGCAATAATTTCTGCTGGGTAGGAAAGCTAATCAGAAAGGCACTACCAAGCCATGTTGAGCTCTGATCCCAATATCTAATTTTAATTCTTATTTTACATTAAACTTGTCTACCTTAGAAAGCAGATTTTTCTCTTTTTTTTTTACTTCATTATAACTACATTCACAACTCATAAGATGAAAATTTTTTTCAATACTATTTCTCTTCTTGGTTTTTATCTGTCACTTCCAACCTTTTCTTCTTGGTTCCTGTTGTTGAGAGATGAATCTTGAGTATCAGTCAGGCAGTTATGCCATTAGATAAGACTTCACAAAAGCAACGTTACATTTTTCATCCCAGAATATTTGCTATTTTGAAATTCTGTTGGGTTTGTGGGTTGTTTTTTTTCTTTAATTTTGGAATTTGGGTTTTTCCAATACAGAATGCATTCCGAAGAAGGGAAGAAAAAAAGGAAAGGTATAGAAATTTTTTTAAAATATTGAGTTGTCCGTGCGATGCTCTTACCTAGGTAGTTCTGGCCTCAAAGCAAGAAAGGAGGTCCAGAATTCAAGAAGAAAGACCAACAGTGAGCAGACTCTTCCCTTTTGATCCAACACAGCCTCTTTCTCCTACCTTGCCATAAATATCCCTTCCACCCCTTCATCACCCTCCAATTTATCAACATCCAATCCCGTATGACAGCGAGTATGATCCATAGCCCAGTTCCAGAGTCCATATATCAGAAAGCATCAAAGGCAAAGAATTCAGGAAAAATCTGCAGAAGTTATTTGAGGATCAGAAAACACGCCTTTTAGCAAAAGATCAAAATGTTACATTTGTGTTTTTCAGACAGAGTCCCTGGACTGCCATTAAAATTCCTCTCTGTCCAACCAAGTAAGACAGACACAGTCAAGAAGCTTACATCTGCTGTAGGAGGGTTTGCATCTCTACAGGAAAAAAAAATCTCAGGGCTCTGCAGATCAAAAATGACTAACATGCTCTGCGAAAATGTGAAATGAAGATACGATTGTAGTTCCTGGGGACTCACCAGCAAAGAGGTTTCTGACCAGAGCCAAACTTCTCATCGCATCCAACAGCCAAAGGCACCGACAAGCTGGAAGCTGCAGGTGGACACATCTGGGCTGGATACACAATGCAGTATTTAACAGGTGATTAACCACCAGGTCCCATCATTAGGAATATGTTGAATTCCAGCACTTTTTCTACAAGGTTCACTCATGCTCAGGCAGAAGGAAGCTCCAGGTGGGACTGTTTCACCTGCAGGAAAAGATCAGTCTAGACAGTCACAGGGATCTCACCTGCCTTCAAATACAGGACTTTTCCTTCAAATACAGGACCTTTCTATTGTCCCTCAGGGTATGTAAGCGTGAGGGGAAGCAAATATTCAGGAACCTCCATGGTGACACTGACAGGACAGAATAACATGAGCTCTCTGACACATGGGCAGGAGCATGTACTACCATGCTGTCCACATCCAAGGGTGGACCGTGACGTCCGTGGATGGAGAAATGAGAAGGATGGGTAATGAAGGGCCTGATGGACATCCCTGCAAAGCACAGGTAAATCACTGATCCAACTCCTCCCCAGGACAGCGACATGGTACATCCAAGAGGGGCCAGGACTGAGGCTGGTGGTGGTTGCACAGTCATGCTGTGGCTGACAGACGGCTGTGCATTACAGATCTGAGCAGCTATGGAGCCCTGAGTTACACAGAGATTATTCTAATCCTTTCATTAGTTTAAATCCTGCTTTTCTCCAGCATAGTTGATACTGTTACGAGGAGAAAGGAGTCAGTAGTGCAGGAGCACACTTACCCTTTTCTGCCAAGGAGAAGCAGCTGGGAATAATCCCTTTTGTTGAACTCAGATGAATGGTGTGTGATTGGCACCACTAGTCCCTCTACTAATCACACCGGAGTGGATGGAGCTGCTCCATGCACACACAGCAGCTTGGGAAAGGAGAAGCAAAAGCCTCAGAAGACATTTCTTAATTAGGGAGGTCTCATTTCTGCAAATTAACATATTTATTATAATCATTAATCATCCCTTCCTGTGTCCTACCAGAGCACAGCTCAGCAGGATCAGGGTGCGCCACCGTCCCTTGCCACGGTGGGATGGGAACCCTACCAAGGGGCCAGTGTCTTCCAGGAGAGCCTCCCAGCAGAGAGCATCCTTCTGCTCCAGTGTCACTGGGAGTCCTTGGAAAAATAATATCTGATGTCACCACTGCCACAGGGGACTGCATCAGAGACTCCTACCCTCTCCAGACAGGGTGAATTGAGAAAGGGAGGTGTGACCACATCTTGTTTTGAGAAGTTCTGGATGTGACTCCCCCAGGAAGGTGCAGACCCATCTCTGGGATCAATGTCAAACCTGTCTCTTGTGTTCAGTTTCCAAGGGGCTCCAGGGATTCCCATGCTGGCCACAGGCAATTCCCCACTTGGCTCGCAGCCTCTCCAGAGTCCTCCAGGATATGCCCAGCTCCCAGTTGAGCCAGAAGATCCACTTCCGACTTAAGGTTCTGTGACTTGGGCTGGTGGGTTTGCTTTGTTCTTCCAGCACTGACTCCACTGGATTCAAGTGAGGAGTCTGTCCCCTGCCAAGGTCCAAATCCACAGACTCCTGTGTACTCTATTTATTGCCCTGTCTATAGGGTCATCCTCTTCTGCAGGGGTGGATCTAAGCACAAGCTGTGCACTCAGAAAAACTAGATGTACCTGACCCTGATACCCCATTCAGTAGGGCATAAGGGATGAGGATTGCTCCAGGCCTGATTTCTGGGTCATTTCCATCTTCTACAAGCACCACATCCCCACCCAACAGGACATGACAGGCCCACTAAGCATCTCCCTCAGCTGGGCCACAGATAGTGCTGGAGATTCTGAACAGCCCAGGACCCTTCATCTCACCACAGGGCCAGGAGGCTGCACTTGGCTGCCTCCTGATATTAGGGCCTTTGTTCGTAACTTAAAATGTATTTTACCCCATATCCAAAATTCAAATGAAGTTTAAGGGACCACTTTGTATCGCTGGGGTTCCTCCTGTACCAGATGGGGGTACAGTGACCCTTCTCCTCTGCAGTGACCCTTTATCTGGGGCTCAGCGTGGGAGGAAGCCTGTCTGGTGCTGCCTGCTGTACTGGGTGGATGTGTGTGGGACGTGACAGCCTGCCTGCTGGCCCTGGCCAGCCACGCTTGCCAGCACCATGCGGCGAAGTCTGTGCTCTCTACCCTTCATTCGTGACTGTTCCTTTCATCTTTCCCCTTTGCTGGCGCTAAGCTGCACCCCTCCAGGAGAGTGTCTAAACTTTGAAGTCCGTGGTGACCATGAGATTTTCAAATACAAGCAACCTAATTATTGTTCTATTGTATTTTTCCTGCTAAACTGCATCTGTCCTACTCCTGGAAGAGAAGAAGAAGGATGGCATTTGCTTTCCTCCCCGTAGCACTGTGCACAGCCATCAGCATGAAAGGGAACCCGTTGATCTCTCACTTTCTGAGTCTGACCTGCTTTCTGAGCCTGAGAAAGGGAGAGGATCTGCTGTGGACCACAGCTCACAGCCTCCAAGGGCCACGTGCTCCATGGAGAGGGAGCCCCTGGGCTGGCGGTGGGGACTGTACCCCGATAGTCGTGATGAAGGCAGTTTTTGGGAGGACTGGGCAGAGCAGAGGGACCTGGAAGCAGAGAGCTATAGACACTCAGGATTTAAGATTATTTTTTTTTACAGCGATGTTTCCTCTGGGCACTGGAGTAGATGATGGCTGGATTTGCAGTCGTGTGCAGTATGGAGTCTGCCATCCATCACATTGACATCTCTAAGAGGGTCCCCCTTATTAGAGGGCCCATTTCAGAGCTTCATGCCCATCCACTCTCTGACAGAGTACAAGCATGGCCCTCCCTCTCCTTGACTCCAACCAAACATGTGATTTTTCTTCATCGACTGCTCACATGTAGATGTTCCTATTGGGAGATGTTGGCTGGTGGCCAAAAGCCGCACCAGAAGTGGCTGCATGTCAGTGGTCCATGAGGTAAGGGGTTTGCCAAAGATCTAAGGTCTGTTCAGGCTGGCATATGGTACTGGTTCCCACAGTGTATCCCAGCATCTCCCAGTTCAGCAGAACTGGGCTGGATTCAGTCTAGGGACTTTCTGGCAATGAGTCCAACCTGCAACCCTAGCACTAGCCATGGATAGTGGATATGACATGTCCACCATTCATCTGTACCATGGTGTTATGGTTTGAGAAAACCCATAACAATCTATTGTCGTTTAGACAATTATTCAATCACCCGATGACCCCTCCCCACCCGGAAAGGGGAATCGGGGAACAGAAGGAAACACAAGGGTTGAAATATAAATAGATTTAATAGACTAAAAGTAAATAGTTAATAACAATACTAAAGAACCAGTATTAATCCCGACACTGATATAAGATACAGGAGTTATACTCAGCCAGTTCTATCATCAGGAAGCCGTGCACTCCCAGCAGGGACAGCAAATGGCGGACACTGCCAGCGCAAGGGCTTCAGGAGGAAGGGNTGGGTCAAATGCCCAGGCCTTGCTCCTCCTTGTCCCTGCACCTGGCAAGGCTCAAAAACACTAAGACCTTGAATCCCACAGAGCCTGGCTGGCTATAAAGTAAATATTTTTCACAAATTCAGACACTAGAGTCTTCTAGAAGTGCAATTTTCCCCAGCATTAGAAGAAAAGTTAGTCCTGTGTTTCTCAACCCAGGACACATGGATGTGTGCCAAAGCCCACGATGCTGCCGGCTGCTTTTCTCCCATCCCACCCCCAGGGTCGGTGGCAGCTGCCCTTCCTCCGAGCAGATGTTCTCAGTTGCCTTGCCTTTGCCCCCAGAGCTATTACCTGATATCAATCTGCATTACACAAGCCTTTCATCCAATAAGTCAGCTAATTACATGCTTGAATTGCTTCGTGTCTTTTAGGAATATTACACCATGACCTAGCTGGAGTTAGGAAAGTAGCCAAAGACCCTGAACACAACACGTAGGAAGGCAAATAACTGTCGAAAGGCCAGGCTGGCTTCTGACTTGCTGCCTAGGATTTGCTGTGGCATCGGTCACGTTGGTGTGCTCAGCTGCCACAGTGGACATCCTTGCTCTGTGCTACAGAGAAAGATGGAAAAGTGGCCACAGCTGAGGTGCTGGAATCAGTGGGGCATAGTTTCAAAGACTGAGCAGGTCCTTGCAGATGCATTTCTAATCCATCTTACTGCTGAGGGCCATCTGTGGCTTAAAAAGAAGCCCACAATTTTTCCCAAGTCCCAGGTGCCTCATGATTCATGTTTTTTCCCCAGAAAATTAATGTCCCCGCTCCCAATCGCTCTGTCTTTGGCAAACGAGCTGGAGAGATGGCTATCTGAGGAAAGAACAGCTTGCTCCCGTGGCTCAGATATACGGCCTGGTTGGCCTTGGGCAGCACCAAAGCAGAGACGGTCTTGCCAGAGCTCCCATGGAGAAGAGGTGACCCGGTGGGGTTCACGCTGCACATGCAGGGCTGGATGTTCTGCAGCAGTTCCCGGTGCTCGTTAGCAGGAAGATGCATGGGCAGAACTGCAGAAGCCAGGAGGTTTATTTTGGGAATTTGTTTCCTATGTCTGACTTTTCTCAAAACTTTTCTCTAAAGATTTGCTGCAGGTTACTGTCAAAGATACCAGGCTAGATGGTCTTCTCACGGCTTTTTGCCTGTTGGGTGCATGGAGTTGCGGAGCAAAATATCTGGGAATTTTTTAGCTCCCCCCCAAAGACAGACAACCCATTAAATGTTAGTCCTATTTGCCCACTACCTAGGGAAGATAGGACACCAGATCTGTGGAGGGAATCTCTCTTCCTCTCTCAGCCATAACTCAGGTAATGATGATTTTGGGAGACCAACTGTTCCAGAGAATCAAGTCCCAGCACAGAGCACAGGGCTGGCACGAGAACTGGCAGGACATAATCAAATTGTTTTTAAGCAGATGCAATAACAGAGGAAGATAAATGGGTGGGACATAGGAGGGAAGCAGCAACAATGAATAGGGACTGTGAGACCTGATAGATTAAACAAGATAAAAAGCAATGAATATGTACATTTTTAGTAAACAAGGATTAATGGGAAACAGCGGATGCTTCAAGAAGGGGTTTATTGGATCCAGAAGGAGGAGTAGAGGGTAGTAGAACTAAAGAGACATCATCAGGGAACAGAAACAGTGGCTGGTAAGCCTTGCACAATCACAGCAAAGAGGAAAAGCAAGGATCAGATCAGTAGAACCCCACTGCTTTGGTTAGTAAAGAAGGTAGAAAGCCAGCTGCGGTATGGAGGCCAAAAGAATGACCAAATGGTCCTCCCTGCCCTTTGGTCTCACATCTGCGTGGCACAGAGGCAGGCTGTGATGGAGACAGTCATTCCAGTAGGAGCTCTAGTTCCCCTGCGCCAGCTCCCTGCATTCAGGGGACTTGTTGCTTCTGGTTGTCATGGGAATAAAGACTTTCTTCTGCTCTCCTAGGAAGGGTGGTGGTACTTTCACTCACCGTGAGGATGCAGCCTCCCACAAGCAGCACCAACTGTTCATTTCTATAGCCAACAGAGAAGCAGAGCTTGAACCCATCTTTCTTTTACTTTACAGGAGGACCTCTAAGGGTCCTTCACGAGAAGCTTGCAGCCTTGAACCTACTGCACAGCACTTTGCCAAACACCCTTAGCCACAAGTTTGGTCACTACCTGCCTTCTGTTGCCATTGCAGAGACCCAGAGCAAGGAAGGCAGGGGAAGGAGGATCATTTGGCAACCTGAGCTTGTGCAGCTTGGAGGGGCTTTCAGAGAAGAGGAGGTGGGGGTCATGGCAGGCCAAGGGCAGGAGTGTGAACACCTTACCCTGCTAAACTCTCAGGTGCTGAGAGATGGGAGCCATTCATTAAACATAATTTCCCTTTTCCCACCAGGCTGCAGATTCTGCAGTGATAAAATTAATTAACAACTGCAATTAAACCAAAACCTTCACTGTTTTATCAGGATGAGTTATCGGGAGCTGGGTTTTATAACAGCTCCACCATCCAGGGGAGAGCAACGGGCTGAAGTGTTCATCAGTTGTGATCCCCTGAGCTCTAAATCACTTTGCTCTCCTTGGAGAAAAATGTATTAGGAAGCTTGGATCTGCCTCTAGACAAGCAGGGAGCCAAATTGCCTGAATATTCAGGAAGAGGCCCTCATGGCCAGGAGATGGGTTACAGCTCTGAGATTGTGGGAATCCTGGGTTCATGGCAGAGACCAGACGGTGAAAAAGGTCCTCTGTGAAGACCTGGCCTTGCCTCCATAGCAGAAACTGTTTTCAGGATCTCTCCCAGTCCACAAACAGGTGAAAACTGTCATAAGGCCATGTGAGTTCATCGGTACATCCTGCACCTATGAGGCAATGGATGATGCTTCAGAGACCAGTCAGGGAAGATAACTCACTCAGGCTTTCGATGTGCTGGGCACCAAGGTGGGTGGCAAAGAAGGGATTCATGTCCCAGTCCAGCATCATCTGTACATGAGAGCCACAGGGGATGCTATTCCCCATCCTGGAAGGGTGACTGCCTCACCAGAGATGGTGGCTCCTCTAAGGCACTGTGTCCAAAGCTGCATGTTTGCGCAGACACAGGATAAGTCTGTTCATGTCCCATGGTGGTGCGGAAAGTCCCTGGATGGCAGTCAACTGATGGTGCAACCCACGCAGCTCTCTCCTGACCAAGATATGCTGGCCACAAATGCAGTGAGAGCTATAGCTCCCGATATGCCCCCAGAGCATTTGGATGATCTCCATTGCCAGACACCCCCTGCAACCTGGACACCACTACAGCCTGACCAGAGCTGGCTTCTGTAAGACGGGCAATGAGAGATCACCCTTGGCCCAAAGCTGGGGTGAATAAGGAGAGCAAAGCTGTTTTGGGCTGAGCATCAGCAATGCTTCTGTGCCCTCAACAGGGAAACTGCATGGATGTCTTGGTGCCCTGCATCAGGATGCTGGGCAAGGACCAGATCCATGAATTCTGTTGTGGAGTTTCAGTTTCTCTTCCCTAACTGTAAAAGGGGATGCAGGAGAAAAAGCTCAAAAAGAAGTGCTGATGCTGCTGATTCCCAAATTTTCAGTGGCATGAGTCCTAACTCTTACTTCTGAGAGCAATAATCCCATCTAGTCTGTGCTCTTAATTATCTCAATTATATTAAGTAATTGAATTAAGAGCCATTCATACAGAGCCTGATTATTCCAGATCTTTGTGGAGCCTTTAAGAGAGCAAAGCTTTCAAGCAGGGCCTGACTGTACCCAAGGATATATATAAATCTTGCCAGTACAAGACAGAGAGAAAAGCCCCAGTAAAAGACTGCTGGATGGAGCTGAGAGCGAGTTTGGGCTTTGCATTAAGACATCAACACTTAGGTGTCCCTATGCGGGGCAGATGTCTATGTCTAAGGTTGTGCAGTCTCTCACCTTGGAGGTTTCAAGGTCAGATTGAATAAAGGCCCTGAGCAGTCTTGTCTGACCTCAAGCTGATCCTGTTCTGAGCAGGAGGTTGGTCTAGAAGACCTCCTGAGGACCCCTCCAACCTGAATTCTGCTGTGATGGCATTAGTCATTAACAGGACCTTGGGTCCTTGTCTCTTCCATGGCTGCTAACCGTTGATTCTGCAAAAATATTAAGTATCTGTTGGGTGACTGCTGTTTGCTAACAGCAAATCTCTCCAGACTTCTTTTCTTTTTTAAAGGAGTTTTGCATTCAGGCGCTGGAGGAGGCACAGGGGCAGCAAACCCTGCAGCCTCAAGGAGCAACACCTTAATTACAGGCTCTCACAACACCTAGGAAACATTTCAGAATGAATAAAATATTTGTGTTTTTTACCAGAAGCACTTCAGAGTTTTTATATGCTTGGGTTTTAAATAAACGTAACAGTATTCGCCGTGAACAACAAGTATGCTGTCATTAAGGCAATAAAGAAAAGATTAGCACTTTGAGGGGAAATTTTCAATTTGCCTACAGGTAGCATTTAAAACCTCTTCATCAGGCCTTTTCCTTCTTCATTCTCTGGAATGGGCTTCGTGCCTACCAAGCTGAGATAATGAAGTGGCATCAGTGCTGGAATAATAAAGAAAAAGTAGAATTAATCATATTTAATTCACCTTAATTTTACAGGAAATAAGCAAAAGGGCTGGGTTCCTACAGACATCGAATCTGGCACAGAGCCTGAGGCTCTTTCCTATTGAAATGCCAGGGAAAGAGAGAAGCCCTTCTATTTAAAAACTTTGCATTTACTTTCACTCCCCAGAGATGTCCCTGGCACACCGTGGCCAGGGGAGGAAACCAAATCTCATTGTCTAGTTCCAAGGGCTGTGTTTTTCAACAGACTGATTGGGGTTTAATAACAGGGACTTAATAGAAATACCAAACGTTTGCCTCACGCAAAATGGGGATCAAACTGAGCCAGAATACTTGAGAAAGAAAAAATATCTTTCAGACAGCCTGTCTCCAACAAGAGACTGAGAGATTAATACTGGCTTGATCCTGTGGGATTATCCCTGCTTGTGTATTTTTAATTTACTCACTGTTATGGATAGGTGCTTTGAACATCTAAATAAATAAGTCATTCCATTGCATAAATTCTCCATCAGATTTAATTTTCACATATTAAAGAATTATCTTGTAATGCCATTTGTGCCGGTGTCTTATTAAATAGATCTGCAGAAGATTTTTTTTTTTTTTCTGGTTTTACAGTTAAGAGACATGATAGTAACACGAAATGGCAAATCAAGCAGTAATGAGAAAGAAAATCTTGTGGGAGCCAAATCTCAAAAACACCGTTAGGTACAAACACTTGGAGTGAACCTTTGGCTGTGCTCCCCCCTCTGACAGAAACAGCTCTTCATGCTCTCCCTCCCAGCGTCAAGAGCCTCTCAGACCTAATGCCTGTGTCCTCCTTGCCTTTCTGCACCACCTAATGGCTCTTCACTGTTTCACAGATTAGGAAAAAAAGAAAAACAACAAAAAGCCTTCCCAGTAGTGTCTGGTGGTATCAAAAAGCAGAGAATTGCCTTAAATCTCCCTTGACTCCTGAGACAGAGCAACGGTCTGTGTGTCTGATGGCTGCAGACAGCCCTATCTGACTTCCTACCCTTTAGTTCAGACAAATGTTTCCTTTCCCAGCTGTGCTGGAAAGGGAACGCACATCTAGTAAGACCATAAATACAATTATAACTAGTTTTCAGACTGTGCTTGAAATAATTAGTTATAGAAGAAATCTCCTTATGGATCATTCGGGTTTTATTAGGTAATGTGCTTATGAAGCAGATCCACATGAAAAGGGGTTATAACTGCACAAACGTGGCTAGGAAGATGTTTGGATTTTTTTAGATCAATTAGCAAGTCTTTACTTTTGGAAAAAAAATCACTTCCTGTGGGAGTGAGAGCATGGAGAGAGCAAGCACACTGTGGAGACCCTTTGAGAAGACAACTGGTCTCCCCAGTCACCTTCTTTCCAAACAAGCTGTATCTGAGGAGCACTGTGGTTGAACACATCATGTCAGGCTGCTGCGATGCACAAAAAGTGGATGCTCAAGAAGGAGAGGGGGTTGTGGACCAGGGACACACTTCATGCACGGTGTCCCTTGGCACCAAGTCCTGGGACAGCAGCAGACTCTTGTTTTGCTCCTGCCATGTCTGATGATGCCAGAGAGAAAGGAAGCAGAGATGGGTCTAAGTAGGGCATTTGTGTGGGGGTGACAGCAGGAGACCCTGAGCAGAGGTTGGCCAGGAGTCCTGACATGGAACAGAACCCAGTGGTGGGTCTGGAGAGCAGAGAGCCCTAGAGCATCTGTATCTCCTTGGAGGGTGGTGGTGGCCACCCCCCACCACAAGCCCTTGTCCCTGAGCTAGTCCTCCAACACCATGCTGTGCTGAAAGGGGTTCCACAATGAGGGGATGAGTGTGGTGGACCCGCCCTGGAGTCCCACAGCACCTCACATGATAGAGTGCAATGTACTTGTATCGCAGATTATGTCATGCTGAGATATTGATATTTATTTTATTTACCATTTTGGTTTTACATCCCTGGGTGTTGCTTGTCTCTACCAGCAGGAAAAGGGGACCTTGCCTCTGCTTCCTTTCCCTGGAAACCAACATTGAGGTCCCGCTGACACCACTCACCACCCAGTCTTAAGCCACTCCCCATGCCCTGGGAGACATGAGATCACGGCAACACTGACCGCTCTGCACGTAGCCCTGTTTTCAGTTAATCCACTGAGGAACAAGCAAGAGAGTGTTGTACCAATTCTATGGCTTGGAGAGACCATCTGGATCACCCATCCTCCTCTCCAAGAAAAAGCAGCTGTCCCTGGGTGAAATAATGGGATACAGTAGGATAAAGTCCTTTTCAGTCCTACCTTGATGGTCTGCTACGGAGCCGTACAAGGTCTGCAGGGTGTGCAAGAGCATCCTCTGCATGACCTGCCTGACCCAGCCATGCCACAGACTTACTCAGCATCAAGCCCAGATAAAACCTCGCTGCCACCAGGAGCAGGACAGCGTGGTCACCAAAGCATGCCCAGAGTCCTTCCATCTCTGTGCCAGCTCCAGGCAGGACCTCACAAGCTCTGCCAGAGCCTTACTGTGATGGGAACAGGAGGAGGAGGATACATACAAGGATTTGTCTTTGACACAGAGAAATCATTTGGGTTTTGCTAATTGGATAACAAGGCAATTACAGCCTTGGATGTGTAATTCACTGGCTTGGAGTGTGCTTAGACCATATGATGTGGTTGTCTCAGTATTGGTGGTGAGGTTTCAGTGTGCCCACTGCAAGGATCTGTGCAGACACAAGACCTTTTGCTCAGATGCAGGTAGAGACTCACAGCTCTGACCATCCCAGGCTTGACCCAAGGTTTGTTGAGCCCTGATTCAACCTTGTTGTCTGTAGCTTGCTCTGCAGCCTGGGCTGTGGGGCTGCCCAGGCACTGCACACTCCTGCGAGCACCAGGAGGCTCTTGAGGGGTTCATCCCACCCCAAACATAGGCACTACCCGTGACCTGACACACCATGGATGGAGCTCACATCGCTACTCATCCATTGCCTGGGGGGCACCCACTGCCCTCCTTCCCCCTGGACAAGTGAGAAAGGGCCCTCTCTTTCTTGGCTCCTCCATCATCCTGAAGGGCGATGCTCCCCCTTTCCACAGCACACCACCCCAAACTTGCCTTTTCACTATTGCCCTCCAACTGAAGATGCTGGTTGGTTTGCTTTTCTCCCTTTTGCCAGCAGCCAAACGTCTTTCAGATCCCTCCTTCTGCCCCATCCTGCAGTTCACACCAGAGGTGCAGCAGGAGAACACCAGGCAGCACATCTGCCCGCAGAGCTCTGGGCAGCACTTGTGCTCGGCGAGGCTTGCTATGGCTCTGTGAGGTTTCACAGCCTCCCCGCATCTCCTTATTACTCCCTTTTCCACCTCGTTATTAAGAAGACACCCCCTTCCTCTGCACTTGCATGATCTCCATACTTAGCCCACAGAACTGCCTGCTGACACTACTGTGTGAGGCGATTCAACGAGTCAACATGCAGTGGTTTTAAAGAGAAAAAAACCCAAATCTTATGCAGATCTATTTAATAAGATATGGGCACAAATGGCATTACAAGATAATTCTTTAATATGTACAAATTAAATCTAATGGAGAACTGAAACAGCCTTCCTGCAGTTGCAGTGTGGCCCTGGACTGTGTGGGCAGGCTCCTTCAGTGTGTACAGGATGCTTCAGCCTCTGCCTCAATTCTGGAAAGGGATTTAGGTAGAGTTTTGTAGCTCTCTGCAAAACTTCAGGCCAGTGCTTGAGCTCTTCTCCTTTGGAAATACGGGATCAGGCCTGGTTACTCTTCTTTGGGGATCTTCTCTGCAGAACTACGTTTTGGTTCCTTTGGGTTTCCTAGCGGGGTCCTAGGTCACTTGTGAATATCTGGATAAAGCAGGAGTTTATACCTTTAGCCACATGATTAGTCAGCGTTACACCCAGGGAGACCTCTAGGCATGCATTAAATCTTTACTCTCTTTGCTTTTTACTGAAGGTATTTTAAGAGACTATCAGTTTCAGAGTTAGTTGTAATGTCCTCAAGAATTTTCTCTAGCAACATTCAGGAATCTGTTCTGTGCCTCAAACTTTATTTTTTATTTTGTTGTGCACTGGAACCAGGAATCCTGTCATTGTTATGTGGATATGGTGTGAAACTACATATCTATAATATTTATGTCCCTGTTCTAAAATGGCTTTGTGTTGTGTTTGCATTTTGAATTCGCTGGTGGAACAAGAATACTCCATTTGTGTCAGAATCAGGGTCCTTGTGCTATGATAAAATTTTATGCTTAATAGGAATAATTTTGTTTGCTATGTGGGCACTGGAAGATTTATGACACCTCTAACCATTCATTTTGTTGCTTTTAAGTGGCCAGGTGTTTTGGATGCTGTGATAAGTAAGTACATTGTTGTCAGTAGCCACCGTAATTGGCTTTTGAAACAAAGACTTCTGGCTTTTGGAATATTTACAAGCAAGTTGTGACATTTTCGACAGATCAGGCAAAGCTGCTGACTCGAAAAAGCTTATTTTTGTGACTATCAGCAACATGACCTCCCTGGTTTGAAAAGAAAAGGAAGTGATTGTTCTGCTTAGAGCTGACAACGAGGTTTCACATTCTTTCTCCTATTCACAGCATATTTCTAATACAACTTGGTAATAGAAACTGCACTTAAAGGGATATATTTCAGTGCTGCACATGCATTCAAACTCAGGTCAGGAAAAGTTTTGGCTCAGGAAATGTGTTATTATGATTAGCTGCTGAATGCAGAAGTACAGCAGCCCAGGAAACATCCAAATTCCCACTTCTCCTTATCACCAAAGGATATTGGGAAAGGTTATACATCTGATCCACTGTCACATTTGCAAATGGCACACCCCTTGTAAGAGCACACATCATTACTAGCTGCAAATAATCGGTCTTTCTGCATTCAATACTAAAAAAGTTGTATTTCTGCTCACTTTCCTGACGGCGATTCCAGAGTCTGCAAGTGGAGATAACCTAATTAAATGATTGTGGGTCTTTTTTTGCTGTGGTCATGTCTAGAGTATCTTTGTGAGCTGCCACACGACACCACAGTTTCTGGACATGAAACCCTTGATATTTTGTCTTTCTCTTGCTGAGAGGCTGTTCTGCATCGCTATCAAAGCTGTGACAGGCACTACAAAAATGATGACATCTAAGCTTTACACCTCCAGCTCTTCAGGACCCTAAAAATCAGTACTAAAGTTCAGCACAGCTGAAAAACCAGCTTGAATTTAGGTTCCAAAATGGAAATGACCTGATGTTGGCAAACTGATATTCTAGGAGGTAACCATAGAAACGTCCCCAGCAGCATATGAGGAAGATTAAAAGTTGCAAGAAGGTTGAAACATGCTCTGGATTAGTTTTGATTCGTGCAAGGGCATCACCCTGGCAAGGGATTATTAATTACATGTTTTAACTCTGCACTTCTCAGGAGCAGCCTCCATGCAACTGCAGGTGCTTCCTAGACAAATGGAGAGCCTCTCTTCCCCGAAGGAAAAGCCCATCATTCCCATAGGCAAATGTGTATTTTCCAGCTCTAATTACATTATTAAGAGTGGACACAGGCATTGCAGTGCCCAGAGCTGGCAGCTCCATCACGGCGCGGTGCGGCTCAGCTTGCACCAGGGGACATTGAGCTAAAGCCAAGGTCGATGCTGAGGAAAATGCTTCTGCTCTTAAATACGGGAAGAGCCGAACTTTGGGAGAGGGATGGCTGCCAGAAATTTAAAACTTGTTGGCAAGAGGAGGATGAGACCCCGTGGAGGAAGGGGAGCTGAGCTGTTAATGAGAGCTGGGTTTAGTTCACTGAAAGGGTGGACTGGCCTGCCCAACCCCATTGGACTCTGCAGACCATCTGTTGCAGAAATATGGACATGCTCAAGGCTTGGACGGTGAGTCTTTCACCATCCCTGATGAGCTCAGGTGCTGGTGAAATGCAGAAACTACCAGAGCAAAAAGTGACTCAATGAAAGGATCAAGGCTGCCCTGGACACATGGGCTGGGACACGTCAGGCTGCCATCACCCCACATCCCCACCAGCACACACAGCAGATCAGCCCTCCCTGAAAACCCAGGCCTGGCAAAAAGCTCACAGTCCCAAAATATATATTTGTACCAGTCCCGGTAGCCTTGAATAATTCATTATGAATTGCATCTTCTTGTTTTTTGGATCGTCAGATCCTGCATTTTCCCACAAAATCCGTGCCACTTCTATAAGATGCAAAAACGCCTGAGGACAGTACCATTTTTTGTCCACTTTGCACAGGTGCAAGAAAAAGTACAAGATTTGGGCCATCCCTGGGCACATCACCACGACACCTACTTACAAGTCTCTCTATTGAGCAACTTTCACATGCATGCAAAACCCAAATTAAAGCCATCAAAATCGATTTACTTTAGAAGTGTATCCCTGTACTCACCGCACTTGTTTTGATAATAACTAATGAATCATTAGGTGTGAATTGGAAGAGCAATCATGGTTTAATTTGTTTCACAATACTCCTGTAAGATTCCATGTATAGTTTAATTATATTGAAAACCACGAATCATTCACGTAAACTTACTATTAACTGTTGCTACTGTAACAAAGCGGGAAAAAAGAAGTGAAAAAAAAACAAACCTACACTCAAAAGAACTCCCCAGTCATTAAAATGATCTTCTGGCTCAGTTTTCAAAATGCTTCTACTTGACTAGAGACTGATCTTGCTGGCAAACTGCTGGGGAAGAGGTGTGAAGCTGTTTCCACCAATGCCAGGGAAATTGTGACTTGTCCACAGTGATTGCAGGAGGAGCAGAGGGCTCTCCTCTGGAGCTGCAGGTGGTCCAGAAAAATCTCTACACCTCATGCTCCACACCTACAGCTGAACCCATGGAGTGCCTCCTTGTTGGGATCTGGACCAGGGAATCACTTCTGGGCAAGGACACAGTCGTTATACTACATGATTTGGCCATATCCATGCCACCAACCCCCAGATATGTCCTGGATGTGTCGTGAGCTCAGAGCTCAGAGCTCCCTGCTTTACACCATCAGATGGGTGGGAAATGAGGGGGCCAGGAAGGCAGATGGCAACGTGGGACACAACTGCTGCTTCATTGCTCATCGAAAATCTTCTTCATCTGAGAGCTGTATCCTCCCAAAGGCACGTTCAACTCTTGAGGCTGGTGTGTATCACCCTTGGGCTAAAATACCAGATGTCTTTGCACTAGGGCTGAATATGAAGATGACATTCACAGGCTCCAGTGGCTAATCCTGTGTCTTTGGTTTAAGCTACTCTGAGCAGAGGTAGCAGAGCACTGAGCTCTGCAGTCTGTTGAGGAGACACCTCACATCCTTACCAGACCTTAATTCTCACTTGCAGAAAAATTTATGACAGGCTAAGAGAGTTGGGGGGGTTCAGCCTGGAGAAGAGAAGGCTCCGGGGAGACCTTGGAGCCCCTTCCAGTCCCTAAAGAAGGGGGGCTCCAGGAAAGCTGGGGAGGGACTCTGGATGAGGGAGGGGAGCCCTAGGAGGAGGGGGAAGGGTTTGACCCTGCAAGAGGGGAGATGGAGCTGAGATGTGGGGAAGAACTTGTTTGGTGTGAGGGTGGTGAGAGCCTGGCCCAGGTTGCCCCGAGAAGCTGTGGCTGCCCCATCCCTGGAGGGGTTCAAGGGCAGGTTGGAGGGGGCTTGGAGCAACCTGGTGTGGTGGGAGGTGTCCCTGCCCAGGACAGGGGGTGGCACTGGGTTGTCTTTAAGTTCCCTTCCAACCCAAACCAGTCTGTGATTCTATGATAATGTGTCATATCTGGCAATGTCAAAGACATTGTTTTTTGATACAACATCAAAGTGTTTTGATACACTTACAGTTGTGCTTCTCTGAGACCATATGGGGGTAAAGCCCAGGTAGAAGAGCATAGGATACGATGCTCAGGAATTGCTCTGAACAGAGATCTTGATACAGAAGTTTTCCAGAAGAAACAATGGGAGTCCAAGGCCTGGACATCGTTTCTTATGGACTTTATGTACCCCTACAGACCACTGAACCTCTCAAGAAAACCCTCTACAAACAATAGAAAGGAATAGGACTTTCATGGCAGGATCCTGTCTCCAGGGGCATTTTTACGTGTTTACTTGCTTTTAATTCTGCTTTTAATTTAATTCTTGCTCACCTGCTTCTTCTATGCATCCTGTTGGATATCTGTGAGGAGCCCCATTGGCTCAATCACGCATGACGACATTCACTGAAGTTGGCCCAGCTCATTGTTGCAGGCTACAAACCTGACCATCACCAGGAAAAATATTTATCTGCAAAAAAATTCTCATACTTCTAAAACAACAATAATGTCTTACTAATGGCACAACACACAGCGAGGCATAGATGATCCACATCTCAGTTATTTGTCTTTTATTTTCCTTGCACCAAAGACTAAAAGAAGTACCAGGTGGAATCAAAAGCCAGACAAATCAGACCCACTTCTCCCTTTGCAATGCATGTTACTGCTAATAATTTTTTGCTGATGATCTATTTGTGGGGTTCATGCTCCCTCCCTTTCTTTGTAGTATCTGGACAGCCTCTATATAAAATTAATAACAAGAATTAAATCCCTGGTGAGCTTCAGGCAATATCTGATCCTTTTCCCTGCCAAGGACAAAGCTCTACTCCATGTGGGTTTAATAGGGCTCTGCTAACCAAAGCAGTGTAAAAGAGAGGAATTGTTTCTTAGCACAAAGATTTTTAAAGATTTTNTGGGGAGGGACTCTGGATGAGGGAGGGGAGCCCTAGGAGGAGGGGGAAGGGTTTGACCCTGCAAGAGGGGAGATGGAGCTGAGATGTGGGGAAGAACTTGTTTGGTGTGAGGGTGGTGAGAGCCTGGCCCAGGTTGCCCCGAGAAGCTGTGGCTGCCCCATCCCTGGAGGGGTTCAAGGGCAGGTTGGAGGGGGCTTGGGGCAACCTTGTGTGGTGGGAGGTGTCCCTGCCCAGGGCAGGGGGTGGCACTGGGTTGTCTTTAAGTTCCCTTCCAACCCAAACCAGTCTGTGATTCTATGATAATGTGTCATATCTGGCAATGTCAAAGACATTGTTTTTTGATACAACATCAAAGTGTTTTGATACACTTACAGTTGTGCTTCTCTGAGACCATATGGGGGTAAAGCCCAGGTAGAAGAGCATAGGATACGATGCTCAGGAATTGCTCTGAACAGAGATCTTGATACAGAAGTTTTCCAGAAGAAACAATGGAAGTCCAAGGCCTGGACATCGTTTCTTATGGACTTTATGTACCCCCACAGACCACTGAACCTCTCAAGAAAACCCTCTACAAACAATAGAAAGGAATAGGACTTTCATGGCAGGATCCTGTCTCCAGGGGCATTTTTACGTGTTTACTTGCTTTTAATTCTGCTTTTAATTTAATTCTTGCTCACCTGCTTCTTCTATGCATCCTATTGGATATCTGTGAGGAGCCCCATTGGCTCAATCACGCATGACCACATTCACTGAAGTTGGCCCAGCTCATTGTTGCAGGCTACAAACCTGACCATCACCAGGAAAAAAATTTATCTGCAAAAAAATTCTCATACTTCTAAAACAACAATAATGTCTTACTAATGGCACAACACACAGCGAGGCATAGATGATCCACATCTCAGTTATTTGTCTTTTATTTTCCTTGCATCAAAGACTAAAAGAAGTACCAGGTGGAATCAAAAGCCAGACAAATCAGACCCACTTCTCCCTTTGCAATGTATGTTACTGCTAATAATTTTTTGCTGATGATCTATTTGTGGGGTTCATGCTCCCTCCTTTCTTTGTAGTATCTGGACAGCCTCTATATAAAATTAATAACAAGAATTAAATCCCTGGTGAGCTTCAGGCAATATCTGATCCTTTTCCCTGCCAAGGACAAAGCTCTACTCCATGTGGGTTTAATAGGGCTCTGCTAACCAAAGCAGTGTAAAAGAGAGGAATTGTTTCTTAGCACAAAGATTTTTAAAGATTTTGAAATATAGTCCCAAGAGGAACGAGAAACCAAATATTTATATATTCTTCATGGATAATTCTTGAGGGGAAAATTACAAGCAGCCAATGAAAGCATTTAATTTTGGCCCAATGTAGTGTAATTTTGATTCTTAAATTGTATAATCAATTACAATATATTATATTATTAACTCTGTTACATTCTCTGCAGTCTGGAAGACAACAGCTTTAAAATGAGAAGTGAAAACTTTACATTGCAATATCCTGCAGGAATCAAAACCAATACAACCCTGAAGGACTCAAGGTCCATGAGAGCAGGAGGCAGAGGGATATCTTGGAGACTTTCGCAGTGTCTCTAGCAGAGCCGGATGTGTGTGTGGATGTGGGCAGGTGTGGGTGAATGGCATGGAGAAAGGAGCTTGGGCCAACCGAAATGTGTTGGGTCATATGTAGCAATGGAGGATCCCTCCAAAAAGCAGGTGGTGGCACACAGCAGAGGGACTCAGCAGCTTGTTGGTCACGCTTGCAGCCAAGGCACCCCAGTCATCTCCTCCATCTCAGATATGAGCTCACTCGTGCCACTATGTATGGGAACTTGATCCCATATGTTGACAGAAGTCAACATACTGGGTCAACCCAAAGGTCCATCTACCCATTTCCTGTCTGTGAATGTGTCCAGGAAAATACACTTGTGTAACAAAGGGAAAGGCAGGTTTATTGCTTTGCCTGGTGTATGTCCAAATGACCACAGCTCAGGACTCACTTGCCTGAGGGCTTTCGGTGCATCTTTGTGCTTAATAACTCTTATTGGACTTTCTCCGTGAACTTCTTTAACCACAGATTGAATCAACTAATGCTTTCAGGCACCAAGTTCATTGTGGCCAAGAGCTGTGCAATTTAGTCATAATTTGAATGAAAAAAAAAACAAACAAACAACGAACCCCCAAAATGTGTTTAGTCTGTTTTATATCTGCTCTCACACAGTCCTGTTTACTAGCTGTCCATTTTCAGATTGTGAAAGATAGTGGATATTCGTTGTGATTCCTACTCTCAGGCCATTCTTGCATTTATATACTCTTAATAGATGCTCATGTATCTCTGTTCCAGGCTGAATGGGCACAGCCCACTTTGTCTGATGTAGAGGGCATTCCAGGTTGAGGTCGAGGTCACTCCTGCTGCCTTCCTCTGGATCTTTTCAAATCTGTTCCTCCCTCCCTGGCTTGGGGATGGAAACTGCACACGTACTCAAGGGGCAGGCACTGCACAAGCGTGTCTTATGTCTTCTTCATCACTTCATCTTAACACCACATAAAGACTCTGAGACATCGATGAACACTGAGCGAAGGTTTGCAGAGGACTCCCCGGAGTCCCTCCCAGATCTCTTTCCCGAGCAGTAACAGCGAGCTCAGAGTACATGTCTGTAAACGATTGTGCCTCGCTTTGCAATTATTGACATTGCATTTCACCTGCCATTTTCTGACTTAGTTACTGAGGATCATGAGATCCTTCAGCAGCTCTTTGCAACCAGCTGTCATTTCTCCCTGCCGAGGTGGAAATGCCAGAGGCTGACAAACACAGGCTGAGCAGATTACATTACACCTTACAACTGAACGAAGATGAGGTTGAAAGAGATTACGCTTCCTAGGTAAAATAAGCTCGTATTAGAAAACAAATTTACTAATTAACTTCAAGACTCCAAGCACCAAACCCAGTGTATTTATTAATCTTATGATTCAGATATTCATTTTTCTGTATGTGGGTCATCTGTCTTGTTCTTTAATTGCTGCATCTCTTGTTCTGTTGTCCATTTTCAAGAGTGTTAGCTGAAAAATATTAGATATTTAAAACAAAATGTATGTATGACACCTAATCCATTTAGAGAAACTACTGAATTTTACTGTTTTCTCTAAATTTTTGTAACACTGGAGAATGAAATGAGCTTCCTAGCACAAGGAGGGTAAGAACACTGAGCATCCTTAAGTGTGCTGTATAATACCCTGGAACATCAGAATGAATTGCTTGATTGAATAAGGTGAACACAGCAATACAACTTCTGAAATGGAGAAAATATGAAAGGGCCCCAATGAAAAAAAAAGTCAAAGAAAGTTGTTATGTGCTGACGCCATCTCTTGGGTGTTGAGGGAAGGGTGTTATGGAAACAGAGTAGAGAAATCTGTGAGCCCAGAAGGAATGAAGGAACTCCCCTCCAGCAGACACGGGACCAGCGTGTGGGGAAACTGAGCTCGCATAGACACCTTAGATTTGGTGGAGTCTATAGGGTCAGCGTCTTCCCTACTTGAATTCAATCAGTGGAGGAGAGTGAAAACTACTGATTCGCTATTTGTATGTTTTTGTTGTTGTTGTTATAGAGAACTGAAAGGCTCCATGCACACTCAAGATATACCAGTCTATATATCTGTATAATTCTAACTTTATCAAATCATGCTTATGCACCTGTGTGATACTTCCTGAATTAGTGTTGATTGTTTATGAGTTGTCAAATACACCTGAACTGAAAGATGCTTTTGAGGGAAAGGAGAAACTGGAAAGCCCTAATGTTAAATTTATTGAGCTAAAGGTCCCAATAAGAAGACTACTTTTGCCTCTTCTATTCTAGTCCAGGCTGTAAGCTATCTAACTAGCTCATCTACTGTTTTAAGACTAGCTTTGCCACCTGCCTGACACCTGAGCAATCTCAGGGCACTCAGCCTCTTCCCTGCTTATACAAAGGACTTGGGCACCAGCCCCTTTCTCAGTCATCTTTAAAGAGCTCATCAGTCTCCCTCATATGCTCCACTGATTATGTGATTTCATTAATGTGGAATGAACTGAAACTTCAGAGCTCACACTCATGTAACCCCTTTGACCAAGATTTGGGGTCCATACAAAGTGGCCCTTGAGATGCCAGCGGGGATGCTTCTTTCTTCTCAAGAGCAAAATATGATTCCACCACAAGTAGGCAACAGACTGGTTTTCAGCAGCAATATTTCAGCCTTGTGATTTTCTCAGCAATTTTGAAGAAATTTGTCGATTACTAAATGAATCACATGGGCAAGCTCAAATGTCTGTTGCAATGTGTCATCTTGGAGTATTCCCAGAGCTTCTCTGGGGAACAGGGTGAGATGGGTCTCATCTATCAGTAGCTCTTGCAAAGCTCTATTCTGTGAGCACACGTGCTTTGGAGGGTTCTTGTCTCTTGTCACTCCAGCTGTCACCTCCCCAGATATGCTCTCTCATCCACCTGCGAGATTACACTTCAAAATAAAATACATTCGCTATTTAATATGTTTGCTTACTCCATCCCGTAGTGACTAAATACCCTGCAGATGTTTGATGGTAAGAAATGTGCAGACAAGAAAACTACAAAGAATTTTAATGCCTAATTTTCTGGTTGAGATGTTAATTTGTTTGAACTTTTGGCTTTCCTTACATATTTCTGTGCCACTCTCTTGAAAGAGAATTATTTTAATCTTTGAACTGTCCCACTACCTGTCCTTTTTGTGTATAGTCGACTTCAGGTCATACTTTGCTTGTAGGGACGTGATCTTTGGTTTGAGAGGTTTGTTTTGATATCCTAAAACAGTGCACTCTTGTGGTCTCCCATGTAACATTATCACATAATTTAGTCCACTTTCTGGGCACTACCTCTATATTACCTGGGTAGGAAGAGCAAGGTTAAATCACCCTTATTGAAAAAGCCTGAAAACCTTCCAAATTTCATCATTATGCTGCTGCCCAAACTACACATAATGATGAAAATCAGCTTCAACTTTCAGTGCTGAAAGTATTTCTGTTACTCTTGTGAAAGCATTTGTTCAGAGTCACTGTTGCAGGAGCCAGACCCTGACCTGGACTTCACAGCAGCACGACGTTAGATGTGACACGCACATTACAGAAGAGCAAAAGAGGATGCCAGATACCAATCCTCCAGTTCAGCAGTGAGGGGGCTGATGTGTGATTTTTCCTGTGTCAGTCCCATGGTATTAGAATGGAGGGGTAGAGAGTTGAGGGGGTTTAGAAGGTTTTTTTGTCAGCATACTTTTTTTGTTTGTTTCTCTCCACATACTAATCCTGACAGTCAGGGATGCTTCCTTCAGCCTCTGGATTTTGTTGCTCTGGGGGGAAGGTTTGATAATAGTTTTCCTCCCTGTTTCATCAATGTCTTTGATTGCATTCAAAATAGTTTATTCAACTAATTTTTGTGCTGTTCCTTGGAGGTTTCCTTATCCAGCTGGAAGCTAGGAAACAATTTTTCCATCTTTGGGAGGCAAGAGCCAGCAGCATGTCCCCAGACGCCATGTGCCAGGGAGGCTGCAGTTTTTGGCCACCCTGCCAGGTGGCAAACAGAGATCTGCCCACTTCAGCTGGGTGTGGGAATTGCCCACAGCCCATCTGTGGCTAAACCCAAGTGAAAGCCATGGATACAAGCGCAAAACTTCTGGGTGACCTTTCACAGTAAAAAGTAATTTGCACATAAAATTATCTTTATTTTACACAGAGCAGAGCTGGGGCTCAGTAGTTTGAGGCCAAGTGTTTGGGCCATAATAACTCAATAGACCAATGAGGAAAGGCCAAAACCCCCACATCTCTCTGTGCCAGCTCACGTCAGCCACAGGGATGAGAGAGAGCCCAGGGAGAACAAAATGCACAAAAAAGCACCAGGAACACCCAAGCCTGCAAAATTCAAATGCACCGCGGTCCTTTGCACCTTGTTGTACAAAACACAGTCTGCCCACCTAGACTGTAGTGTTGTGGCTGGGATCTTGTGGACAGAAGTAGCGGTAGGTCACCACCTAACTTGTGTAGACTGTAGGGCAAAGCTCTGCCCAGAGAGAAAGCAGATCTGGGGACTGTCAACTCCATCATTGCAGTACCTCAATACCTGCCTGGCCAGAGCAGGGAGAGTCAAAAGCTGTTGATGAATTCAACAAAGGGATTAGCCACAATCTCCAAATGATGGCTGAGACAACCTCTAGTTCAGGAAGAACCCTCGAATAACCCTGGAGAAGTGGCAGCTGGAAGGGATGGGGAAAGTGCACTATTTGCAAAAGGGGCCTGTCAGCAGAGCAGTGCCTTGAACCTGCTCCCCATGGGGTGACACAACGATCATGGCAGCCCCAGGGAAGGGGTAGGAGCAGTGCCTGGAGGCAGCAAGCTGGGCAGGGCACTTCAGACCCATAGCCAATGTCAGTTATGCTGCAGTGGATGGCACACACCAGTCCTGTCCTTCACACTGTCCTTTGGAGGGTCTGTGGGAAGCAATTCCCGAGCCGTCAGAAAGGAACCCGCTGGAACTTGGCTTGTTGTTGCCCTATGGGGTCTCCATGTCTTCAGAGAAGTCCCATGGTGGCTGATGAGCCTGCAGTACTCCTGTTGTCCAGACTTACTGTGAGGCCATGGAGTCTGCTTTGAGGTTGTTGCCCAGGCCTAATTTATGCAGGCATAGAGTTTTTTTTAAGAATTTCCTGTGGTTTTTGCCCATATCCTTTGTGTGACAATCCTGCCACAGAAGACAGGAATCCTTCAATTAGGGATGTGGCAGGCTTTAAACACACAAACATACATTTTTGTGTCTCTGCAAATAGCCTACTCATTTCAAACATAAAATACAGAGCCAACCAAGGGGTGCCTGGGTAGGACGTTCTGGCCTCCACAGGAGCCACCAGATGATGGTCATAAAGATCCATACTACCTCGAACCTCCGTATGGTGATGGAAATAAGAGATGCAGTGAACTACAATGGGGGCAAGATGGAACTTTGCAATTTTTTCTGTTCTCCCAGGTAGCATCTGGCTTTGTAGGACGCACAAAATGCCCTGATGAGAAGGGAGACCTGAGTGTGTGATGTATGGGTGCAGGTAGGCAGGCCCTCCTGCCTCCAGTGTCTGCCAGCAGCTACTTTCAGGCGTACAGTTAGAAGTCACCTGCCAAAAAGAAAAAAAAAAAAAAGGAAAAAAAAAGAGAAAGTCTGGTATCTTTTGCCTGTTGCTCCTGGGTCACTCCAAGTTTAGCTTAATGCTTTTGAAGGGGAAGGACCAGACTGAGAAAAGACTGCAGTTACTGAACTGTTGGGGGAGTGGGGATGGTGATTGGCAGTTTGGCCATTCAGCTGTTTGCAGGGTATTGGGTTGAATGCAAAAGTCTTAACAGGTCTTTCCTGATTATCCTTTGGTAAGGCACAGTTACAAAGGGAAGCTGGAGGTTGGATTTCACCCTGCTGTGAAAGCACCAGGGGAATTAGTGCCTCCATCCTCTCCCCATCACCCCTTAGTGCCTCACGTCCTTGGGTGAGAAGTGCCTCCCCTGCTCCTCTCACCTTAGGAGTACACTTGACTCCAGCCTGGGTACAGCATGGTGCCCTTAGAAACATTTATTCTTCATCACCAAATCCTTTTTGTGGTCCACATAGTGACCTCCACTGGTCCCCGAGTCCTGCAGCTCTGAGTTTAACTCACCAGCACCTTGTTGGTACGTCCTCCCCACCGGCCACTGCTCAACCTGAAACTACAGACCTGACCATGAACTTACTCCAGTGTCCATATGGCCAGATCCCACTGACTTCAGCAGTTGTGTACCACTTCATTTCCAATTAATTGAGCTCAGAAACAAACTTCGGTGCTTTTCCCACTCAAATCCGTGGCATGGCAGATTTCCTTTAGGACAGCAAAATAACTCACTTCCCTGCCTTTTGGAAAAGAACTTTTGGGTCACTATGGGTTTTTTTTTCAGTCCACTGGGAGTACACAGCACAGAATCTGAAGTCCAGAGTTTCATAACATGCAAGGAAATGTGTAATTATTGTCTAGAGAATTGCACGATTATATTACAAAATGGAGATCTCCTTGTCATTAGCAAATCTCTCCATAGGCACTTTTTTACTGGGAAGCTTTGAAACTATTAGCATAATAAGCTGTTCCACAAATCCTGATTGCTAATTAAAGCCATATATTATTGTCAGCTCCCCCATTGATATGTGAGCTCAGTTTTACCTCATTATAGTGTAATAAATACTTCTTTTTTCCTGGTCCTCTCTTTTTGTTTCCTTTTCTTCCTTCTTTTTTTCTTGCGAAAACAAACTTGTGGAAAACTTGCCACTACATAAAATTGGACTATTTCTTTCCCTCTCTTCTGGAGTGAAACTATACAGTCTATTCAGCATATTTTTCACATCTTTTCTACAAATAAAGGAAGCCCAATAGCTGTATTGACTGCTCCCAAAGATATCACACAGCTTTGGAGCTAATTAAAAGTCAGTCTCTGTGCAATTGCCACGAAATAGGGTAAGCGCAACCAAAGTGAGCAGGAAAACACTCAAAGATTTTCCTTTGAAACTCAACCCCAGAGCTACTCTGTGCAAATACTAAACGAGGAAGTTAGTTCAAAAAAAAGCAAGAAAATGATGGTTGTTCTCCTCAGCACAGAGGCTATTTAAATAACTTGAGAGTCCCAGAAGGGTTACATGACCCAAAATTACAGAGACAAAAGAAGATGTAAGATGTTAGACGACTACACAACTGGGACAGGCTGAGCGAGCGGAGCTGAGCAGCATCTCCCCACGGTGACACTGCAGCCCATTAAACACCACTGGAAGCAGTCGCGAGACACCAGAGGAGCAAGAAAAGACAAGAAGCAGCCATGAAGTGAGGGAGAGTATAGTAAATACACCCTGGAAAAGCTGGAAGTATTCTCCATCCCCTAAAGCTGCATGCCTGCCCCACGGATGTATGCCAGAACATGCTCCCCTGGTGGCTACAGGTTGTCGTTAAACAACAGCCTCAGGCTTCCTGGAGAGGGAATCACCCCTTTGTGGGTAAACATGCTATTTTGGGCTACAAATTCAACATAAAGGTAAATCATTGCAAAGGAGCCTGAACCCCTCCATGAGACGGGAGAGTTCCAGAAGGGTAATAACAATGCCAAAGAGTAGAGAATTGGTTTCTCTGCTCCGAACAGCAACGTACCGCTCAGGTAACAGCTCATGTATTGGATGCCTGAGTGCTCACTCATATCATGTAACTCTCCTACATCTCACCTTGGTGAGCATGAGGAAAACTGGCACCATTCATCGATTCCCAGCCCCCATTCCTGACAAGCCTGATGCCCTTTGTTGGAAACCCATTCCTCAGGGATCATCACAGCTTGTGACTTTGGAGTATTTTCTGACAAAGAGTGAGAAATCCAGAAGGACATAGCTGATTTTTATTTGCAGGAGTTCGTTTGGTGGTGGCTTTAACTGGGGAGAAGGGAAGCGGGGAATCACCTTTAAGGTCATACAGGAAGAAGAAAGCTCCTCTCTTGTGCTACGCCTGTCCTCATTAACCCCCAAACACAAGCAGATGGAAAACCCTACCATTTGCAGAAAATGACACAATTTAACTCCAGAACAACCCCATGCTCGTTGGAATTTGTAATCTCAGACATGCAGATTTTTAGTCTGGAGAAGACTGAGGGGGGATCTGATCAATGCTTATAAATACTTAAAGGGAAAGTGTCAGGAGGATGGGGCCAGTCTTTTTTCAGTGGTGCTCAGGGACAGGACAAGACAGAATGGGCACAAACTTGAATATAAGAAGTTCCACCTAAACATGAGGAGGAACTTCCTTACTTTGAGGGTGGCAGAGCCCTGGAAGAGGCTGCCCAGAGAGGTGGTGGAGTCTCCTTCTCTGGAGACATTCAAACCCACCTGGACACATTCTTGTGCAACCTGCTCTGGGTGGACCTGCTCTGGCAGAGGATCTCCCGGGTGATCTCCCGAGGTCCCCTCCAACCCCATATCATTCTGTGATTCTGTGTTTGAATGCAGTTATCTTCTGTTCCTGTGTTAAATAACTTTGTCTGGAGGAGCAAAATTAAAATCCTGTTAGGATCCCTTCTCAAAACAAAAAAAAAAGAGACTGGAAGCCCCCCCACCCCAAGGTGATGCCTCTTGGAGGAAGGAGTATTGCCTCTTGTAACTGGCAAATCCAGTACAAAATATACCCCTGACAAAATGAAACCTGCATCAGAACTTAACTTGTTCTGAAATCCCAGGTAAATGTCAGCTTGGAAATAAAAAACTGACACGTGTTACATTTTAAGCAGGAGGGAATGGCGATGTTTCTTGAGGGGACGAGGAGGGTTATGCATAAAGGAGAGAATGAAAATTAATTGAAATGGTTTCCAACCTGGGGGCTTACTCAGAAAGGCTCCATTCATCAGTGAAGCAATAGAGAGACTCTTTGAAGTAATCCCTAAAGATTAAATGCTCAGGAGGAAGAATATAGATGCTATAATGAAAATTTATTTGACCTGAGCAAGGCAAATTCCACATGAGAGGGTTGGTCATCAACGAAAGTTTAGCTGCTGGCCAGGGTCAACCCACCACAGCCATCATCTCCTTGGAGAGATATCCTCCTGGGCTATCCTCTGCTGTGATCCCCACTCCACCATCTGTAATGCCTCTTTGTCCAGTGTCCTGTAGCACACCCTGGTGTGATGAGCCTCAGTGCCTGCATCTCCACAATTCCTCATGTCAAGGGGCTCTTTCATCTTGTACCAAATGAGTTCTCCAAGCACAGCTTCTTCTCCGTTGCCTTGTCTTACCAGTGCTTTACTCTCCTCCCAGGAGATGGCCAATATTACATGTGCAATTCATCTCTCCTAACTTGGGTGCTAAAAGTCAGACAACATGGACCCAGAAGAAATATGTTTGATTTGGGTATGGGGCCTTCAGCTATTTGCAGCTGGAGGAATATATCACAGGGGGTGTTGGGGATGCATCCTTTAATAATGTTCACAGAATTGAAGGGGTGACATCTGAATGTTCAAATATCTGAATCATAGAATCATAGAATAATTTGGGTTGGAAGGGATCTTTAAAGGCCAACTAGTCCAACCCCTCTGCAATGAGCAGGGACATCTTCAATTAGATCAGGTTGCTCAGAGCCCCGTCCAACCTGACCTGGACTGTTTCCAGGGATGGGGCATCTCCCACCTCACTGGGCAACCTGGGCCGGGGTTTCACCACTCTCAGCATAAAACATTTAACATTGTAGGTGAGTTCAGTGTTGATGAGAGGCCACAGCCCACTCACCCTGCCAGCTCCTGCTGGGTGAGGATGTGTGACAGGCTCAGACCTGTGTTTTCCCAATGCCTGGATCTCACTGTCTTTCATGAAAAGCAGCACTGTTTCCATAGAAAGGAACACACCAACCAAAATAACTGTAATGTGGGAGTCACTCCTTGGTCATTGGGAAGGAATGGTGGAGCAGGAATCAGGACAGAGATTTTTCCTATCCTGAGACTAAATACTCATCCCATTCACAGAAGTGTTCCTCAGGCATTAATAAAATTTTATCTGAAAGCCATGATTCCACTCAAGGCTTTCAGGCCGTGAATCCCCCTCCTCCTACCAGTCTGAACATGGTGCCTAAAGTACAGGGAATGCTCAAGACAAATCTCTGTCCCAGGGTCTCCTGTTAGGCAGATCAGGACTGTTCCTACCCAGGGCACCCTCTCTCCCATCCCCAGTTTGAGGTACCAGTATCCCACGTAGGGGACTGGCAGCTCCAGGGTAACAGTTCCTCTCCAATGGGCTAAAAAGTGGTGCTCAGCTCCAGAACCATGCTGTGGTATCCCAGAATAAGCTTGGGACGGCAGCAGTGCCCTGCCTCTCAAGGGGCCTATGAGGCTACGAGTCTGGGATGCATCCAGCAAAGTGGAGAAAAACACCTGAGTTGTGCATACTCCCTGAAAGAAAAGCAGAAAAGTCCCACTGAGAAACGACAACAATGCAGTGTGTTTTCATTTCACTTGCTCACCTCACCAAATTAAATTAATTAAAAAGCATTAGCTGGAGTTATAAATCTTTGAGTAATTATTATCTCAATAATAATGAATTGATTAATGGCTGCATAAAGAATTGTAATAATTATTATTAAAATTTATACCGTCCAGTAATTACTAATACTTATTAAATGCCTGCTAATAGGCAGAATAGAATCATTGAGCCTTCCCTTTGAGGAGTCAGGAGAGTGATAGAAAAGGCGAAGTGGCCAGGAGCCAGGGGACTGACTCCTGATGGGTGCCCTTCGCTCCAAGTCTCTCCTCATCTCCGTGCTGTGGTTTGCTGCAGAGAATGGTGGGGAGTGCACTTAGAAGGCCAAGATATCTATGACATGAGAGACCAAAGACCCTTCTACTTGGTAGAGACTTCTCTTGGTGTGGTCCATGCTCTTAGGTTTTTAGCAAATTGCTTTTATTAGATTTTGTTTCCCAGGAGGGCTTGGCTGGCCCTGGAAGTGGTCTAGTGAAATGCACTTCCAGGCAGCGCTCTAGGCATGTTCAGAATTCCCCAAGATGGCAAAACCTCCCAGTACAGAATGTTTGGGGTGGGGAGTGTGTTTCTGGAGGTTTTGAGAAAATGAGAAATGCACTGAGATTGTTTCTTTAGCAAACAGTTACAAATTTCCTGAAGGCAGAGGAACCACTGAAGCTTGCAGTCCCATGGGCTTGTGCTTTTTGTCTCCTTTTCACACCAAGGTCCGCCTGGGATGTCTGCACTGGGATGAAGGCAGCAGAGCCATGGCTCACCTGGAATGGTCTTTCAGGGCTGATCCTCCTTGGGGCAGATCATAAGGTGTCTCTTCTGCTCATGTACATTGAAGCTTGTGCACCTCTTTGGGAGAGAGCTTCTTCTCCAGCAGAAGAGTTTTAAACCAGAGTGGTTTTTGAAAGGGAATGTCCCCAGCCTGGATCCTAAAGCCATCTTTCTGCATAACTCAGGTAAGACACCCTCACCATGAAATTGCAGCTCTGGGCTTTAACCCTTCCTCTACAACTGCCTTGTCATACATACATCAGTAACAAGGGTTTAAATCAACATTTCGTTGCAGCTTTCTGTTCCTCCTGATACTGTCACAAACCACTGCACCCAAGGCATCAGGTGGGAATCAAGCTATATCTCTGTAAGAGGACTTCTGCTGAAGACCTAGAAATCTGGCAACTTCTTAAGGCAATTACCTTAAAACTAGGTAGTTACAAATGTCTACAATGAAAGGAATCCTGATATGATGATTTTATAGTTAATATTTAATAATGTTCCTTAAAACACCTGAATGGGCCCAGTGATACAGCGCCATAGTGCAAGTCCCGTGAAAGGCAAATTGGGAGCCTCCAAAAGGCTGTGACACAAAAGTCCAAGGATCTACTGTTTCTTTTTCAATTAATTGCAGATATCCTCTCAGTACTTCTAACAGCCAGCTCAGGTGCCCGTTTCACCCCACCTCTGCAGTCATTCGTGACATGCAAAGACCTCTTTACCCCATTTGCCCATGTTAGAAAACCTGCGTTAAAAATACACATGGAGCAGTTCAAATAATGTTCAAAAATTGGTATTTATATTATTGACATTGTAAAATAGTGGTCAGTTATCCCTTCCACTGTCTGGTTATTCCCTGTCCACGGCAGGCGGAGAAGTTAAGGCCAAGTCCAGCTGGCCCAGTCAGCTCTATTTGTTCTTAACATTTGTTTGTGGATCAAATAGCTCTTCCACCTCTCTTGATTCCTGTGGTTTCTGAGCAGGCTGAGATCTCCACCCTGTGCAGAAGGAGACGGAAAGCACAGACTTCTCACTGTGAACTTCGAGATTTCAACAATTGCCACTAAAAGGCCAGACATTGAGTACACCAGAGAGGGTCAAACAAGACTCCAGTTCCTTGTAGCGAAAAGAAAAGAACACATTTATCCACCACGAAAGAAAAATGAAGCCCTGTTGGCATTACAGAGGTATCATTTTTCTTGCAGTGCAATATTTCATGCTATCATACTACCTTCATTACCCTTTTCTATTTTATCAGCATATGCCTGTCACTAAAGGGAAAACTGAGCCCTGGGAAAGGCTACGGAAGATTCATATTTGCCAGTCGATGTTATTTCAATAATAGCAGTGAATCCAGCGGCATTCATAGCAAAGCCCTTGTTCCCCATGATTTTGTTAACATCCAGACTAACACCCCGGACCTGACCTGGTGCCTGTTTTCCCTCGGACTTTCACCTCTGCATTTTAGCATCCCTTCCAGGTAGGTAAGGAGACGGCCTGTCCTGACTGTTGCAGAAATGCACGGCATCTGCTGATCTCTGCAGGCAGAGGTATTTTTATTATTTTTTTTTTAATAGATTGCCAAGTGAGTCTCTGATGACCTACTAATGTGTTAATATCCTACCAGGCAGTCATGGCTGAGATCCTTACTGCAACTAGGGCCATCCCAGGACCAAAGAAATGGGAGATATTTCTGACTTGTGCAAACGTTTGCCAAGATGTAATGAGGCTGTTTCAGCAGCATTCTCTCATTTCCTCCCGAGAAGTTCAAGACAACTGTAAAGATGTAGGGCAACCCTCCATATGGCTTGTTTTACTCACATCCTCAGACCTGAGTCCTCCACCCTTCTTTCCACAAGCCCATGTCTCTACCACCATCCAGTCACTGCCTATTTTCATATGCTGTTCTCAAGCTGACGACACTCTCTAACATGAAACTACGGTGCAAATCCTTTCCTTTCTGGTGGCACAGGGGAACCCACACTGCCACAAAACTTGAGAAGAGAGGAAAGATGAGGACAACTTACTAAAACAGAAGAATGAACAAAATGAGTAAATGATAGATGAATCTAAACCTCTGGTTTCTCCTGGAGTGAGGTCAGCAGGACACACCATCCACAAGGCCCATGTTAAACAGAGGTTTCCTACAGGGCTTGATAGGCCACAGTGGGCAGACAATCAAAATAACTGCAGAATCAAAAATTGTTTGGGTTTGAAGGGACATTAAAGACCTCCCAGTTCCACACCCCATGCCTTAGGCAGGGACACCTCCCACTAGACCAGGTTACTCAGGAAGGTAATGGTCATCTAGGGTCAGCTGGAGGGTCTTCAGGACTGGCACAGGCTTCACAAAGAGACAACTGTTATGAGCATTCGTATTGATTTCCCAAGGCAACCCCATTCATTTTGGGCTCCAAAAGACAGTTAATCTTAGTTAAGAATAAATACGCTCAATTATTGTAAAGGAAAAAATAGCAGTGTATTTATTGTGAGGAAATCGAAAGTAATTACACTGGAAAAAAGTTATGTTGGGGCCTGGAAGTGCAATACATTAACTGTCATGGTTTTTAAAGTAGTTGGTAAAGACATTCCAGCACTTCCCTCCCAATGGCCCATAAAGACTGGAGAAGCATCAAAGAGGTACAAAACGATCTTGCCTGGACCTGATGTTTTTTTTTTTACCTCAATGCCCCAATTCATCTTGGCAGGAGGATCAGTGCTGTCTCTGCAGATCGCAACCAGAAGGTTGGAGGCTTTCTCTCCACCCTCTCTTCTAGTTCCTCTGTACCAGTTGCCCAGATCAGTACTTCCCAGGGAGTCTCCTCTTCTTTCTCTTCCACCTCACCCTCCCACTGAATCAACCACTGTCTCCTGTTTTCATGCCGGCCCTTTCCTCCCTCTGCAGGCTTTTATAAGAACAAGAATACTTCTGCTGCAGAGGCTCTGCTGGGGTGGTGTTAGATCAGCACAGCAGCATCTGTCAGGACACCCCTTCCTCAGGAAGCTGAACCCCAAAGGGCAATGGGCAATCCAGCTCAGCAGATCAACTTGTTAACAGGCTATTTGCTAATGAATGAACTCCCTCTGGACAAAGGGTGCCATAGGGAGCCCTCTCCCACCATCTCACTTGCCATGGCAGCTCTCAGACAGAGCTGCACTGCTTGGGAGGAAGATCTTGAGACCTCTGCTTGAGCAGAGGAAGACCCCTGAGTACTTGGGGCACTGAGCTGGGGAGCTGGACAGTGGTGCCCTCTCCTAGGTCACTGGTTTTAGGGCTCATTAGGCAGATGGTATGAGCCAGTTCCCTTAAAGCCACCCTGAGTTCAAACCATGATGAAGGAAAAGCCAAGAAAAATATTAGTTTGTGAGGTTCAAAATATATGGCACAGTTATCTTGGATTATGAAGAAATGAAAGGCCATGGGTAGCTGGACTGAAGCAAGTTTATATTTATCTCCCACTTCAGGAGCGATTCCCTTGCTGCACGTGGGTGCACTCAAGAGCGACATACTCACTGGGTGTCCTAGTTGGACTGCGTTGGGACTGTTATGTCCCCCATCTGCCCTCACAGAAGGCATTTCTATACTAGAGACTCTTACATTTAATACCATAGCACCATCCTTGAGATTTATCCAGACTGGACCCTCTAACACTTCCACCACCACCCACCCCCAGCAGCTCCACCATCCCAGTTAGTTCACTGCAGTAAGGAAGATTTGCTTTTGCTACATCTACAGCCTTGTCTGCTCTTTCTGCCTTTGAATGTGCCAGTGTCCCTTGAGCCTGAGCTGCTGCACATCTTATTTGCTCTGAAAACAGCCAGTTAAGACTATCCCCATGCTTTAGTAAGCTCTCGGTAAACTGTCAAACCACTCTTTCCAGTGGTTGCAGCAACCTTTACACCACTTTAAACTGTTTGCAGCCACTTGAACCAGCTGGGAAATGGCAATACTGATGCTTTGGCACCTCTCTGCCCCACAGTGAGGGCCTCCAGGACCTTCTGCTACCATCCAATGTAACCAACACTTCCCCAGTTTAGGTCATGGTTCACAACTGTGTTGTCACCCTGTGATGGAGTCCAGATTCGTTTCTACCAGAGAGTGTGAAAAGGTTGTTTGGAGAGCTGTGAACCCCTCAGTGACAGTCCCAAATGCACAACATTTGAGCCTGTGTGTGATCATCCCTGCCTACCATCAAGCTCTAGGTCCAACGTCCTGCACAACTGTGCTCATGGGCAGTGGTTCCCTGTCTGATTCCCAGTGCTGCCTGGAGATCCTATACCCAACTTCCTATGGGCAGATTCATTAAAACAGATGAGAAACATTTTCAGCATAGTTCCTCTTAACAGCTGTCTCATGTGAGTCATTTGCAAATAAATGTATTCTTTCTCTTCAGGCCACTTGATAACACTTGAAAGATGTCTTAATGTCTCAAAGTCTTCTCAACAAACCCACCAGTCATTCAGGATAGCATTTGCAAATTAAGACTTCACACTTTGACCTCCTCTAGGTTTTCTCAAATTTCTGCTTCAGAATTAGATTTTAAAGTAATTACAGGAGGGACTGTCTTCATTCCCTACCTGCTGTGGCACAGTCAGCATGTACCACACGAAGTAAAAGAAACCCCACAGGTAGTAAGACCAGGAAGACCACCATGATCACCTATAAATGCTCTTCCAGGGTATTATCTGTGGCTTTTTTCCTCTTCAAGTCAATTATCTGTAGCAAAACAGACTGCTTCTTTTAGAAAAAGAACGAAGGTTAAACTGAAAATTGTACAATCTCGGGGAACCCAGACCAGCCCTTGGTAAGGTATCGTGGTGATGAATTACACTATGTTTATCTCAGCTCTTTTTCTTCAATATCTGTTTCTCATGTGAGGCACCTCTGCACTGATCCAAGTCCCTTCTGTGCATCCCATAAGGACAAAGAGGGTGAACCCACGTGCCGTCATCTCACCATCATCCGAGAAACACATTCAATCCCTGTGAACTGTCCTTTCACTAGAGTTCAAATAGTCTTACCTGCCATCTGATGAATCAGCTCTCCTCTGAGGGCCATAACCAACCCCGCGGCCTCTAAAGGGGTAGAGGTCCTCCAAAGACTTACCTTAAGAAGAGCCATGTGCTCACTCCTGTCCCTTGCAAGTGGGAGAGCAGCAGCCAAGGGGCTGCAGGGAATTCAGGCAGAGGCACCTGCAAAGTCCCCTCCCACCCACCTCCTCCTTGGTCCTGCCACCTTCTCCCGGCCAGGGCCCCTGCTCGACTCTCCAGGAGCTCTCCAGGAATGTTGGAGCCAGGTGCCACAGCCTCTTTACTGAACTATTTCCTTGTTTTACATTAAACAGTAACAATTACTCTGATTACAGGCCTTAATCAGTAGGACATACACATGCCATCCGTGCTCCCTTCCCCTTCAAGGATGCAAGATTGCTATCCATCAGCCCAGAAAGTAAGAGGTAGGTGTTGTTATCCTCAGCTCTATCTTTCTTTGTCAGTGCCCATAACTATTGCTGATATCCTCTGTCCCACTGCTGGCCGGTGCTGGGCATGTCTGGGAGACTGGTTCCCTCAAGGGACCTCTGTAGATCTTTGGGGTATTTCCATGTGGTCACTACGGCTCGGTGGATCTAAGCAGGGAAAATGTTTCACCGCTGGCACTTCTGCACTGTGGAGGTGTTCAGACTCCTGGGGAGCTCTGCAGCCTGAACTTGTCCCGCAAATGCATTTAACAGCATCTGCATTATGGAAACCTCTGTCCTGACTAGTTATTCTGGTGGACCTCGCTTGCATTTCTACAGGCAATACTGTACGATAGCACGTCAGGTACTGTCCATTGTGTATCAGCCCGGTATTATTTGTCCCGTCAAAAACTGTTGGTCACCATCAAATTTCAATAAACCGGCATCAATCATCAATTATTATCAGTCTTCATTTCCCCCTGCATTACTCAGCTGCCCTGTTGCTTGTTGTGGTTTTCCCTATGGCTGGGATTACCTGTAACAGTCATTTAGCCTTTCTCCTGGCTCTCTGGAGCTTCCCCATGGCTTCGCATTTACTGGAAATCTCCATTAGTGTTTCAGAGAATTCTTTGGCCTGATCTTTTCAAAGCCTTTGATGCAATTATCTGGACACACTGATTTTAAAATAACTGCATTTAGCTATCGCTGTTAAACAACCCTTTTAAAATAATTTCTAGTCTATTATTTTTAAAATAATCTCTATTCAGACAGTGCTTATCATCATCGTTTTGCTTTTTCAAAATACAACTAGAGAAGTGCCCTCTCTCCTGGAGCACTGGTTGGGTTTCCACTGTTGCCCACAGCAGAGTGATGCTTCAGGTGTGCTCTCCTGCTCCTCATCCATAGAGAAGATACCTGTGCTTGGCGATGGACTGTCCTGCAGCATCTCACAGAATCACAGAGTCTTCATTGGAAGTCCCTTCGTTGGAAGGGACCTTTGAGATCATCGAGTCCAACCATACACATAAAAAAAAGGCCCAACAATCTTGGGCACTAGAGCATGCCCTAAAGTGCAACGTCTACACGTTTCTTAAATCCCTCCAGGGATGGTGACTCCACCACCTCCCTGGGCAGGCTGTTCCAGGGCCTGACCACCCTCTCAGGAAAGTCATTCTTCCTGATATCTCATCTAAACCTCCCCTGCCCCAACTTCACACCATTTCCTCTGCTCCTGTCATTATTGGGAGAAGAGGCCAACCCCCACCTCTCTACACCCTCCTTTCAGGAAGTTGTAGAGGGCAATGAGGTCTCCCCTCAGCCTCCTCTTCCCCAAACTAAACATGCCCAGTTCCCTCAGCCTCTCCTCGTAGGACTTGTTCTCCAGACCCCTCACCAGATTGGTGACTTTCCTCTGGACACACTCCAGCAGCTCAATGTCCTTCTTGTAGAGAGGGGCCCAGAACTGAACACAGGAGGTGAGGCCTCACCAGTGCCCAGTCCAGAGGCACGATGACTTCCCTACTGCTGCTGGCCACGCTGTTCCTGACACAGGCCAGGATGCTGTTGGCCTTCTTGGCCACCTGGGCACACTGCTGGCTCATGTTCAGCCTGCTGTCCACCAGCACGTCCAGGTCCTTTTCTGCTGGGCAGCTCCATCCACTCTTCCCCAAGCCTGTAGCATTGCCTAAGCCATCTTCTGTCTGCAAAAAGAAAGACCAAAAATAAAGGCAAAAGCAGTCAGGATGTGTTCCCGCACAGACCAAACCTGAGGGACAGTGGGGCAGAGGAGATGCTTCTTGGAGGAGTACAGAGCTCTGTCTCTGTCGCTCTGTTGATGCTCTGACCCCGCTGTTCGAAAGCAATATGCTAGCATTTCTAACAAAGGGCTCCTCAAGGACTGGGAGCAGAAGACAGTGCACACTCTGCACTTGCCCATGGACAAATCTCAGCCGACACCTCTGCCTGTGATGCTGACGGGTTGTGTCTCTATTGGATGTGGCAGCTGAACACTACAGAATCTTGCTCGTGTTGAGAAAAAAACAATAACAATGAAAAAACCAGACGTTTTTGTGGGCACAATACAGTCCTGCTTTACAGGAGCTGCCAGGTTGCCCACCGGTTGGGAAGCACGGCAAGAGGAACTGTTTGAGAGCTAAGCCGTTACGCGGCACCTGGCGGGGCATTCATTCACAGCTGGCATTGCAGATGAAAACGAGCACCACAGGAGCAGAGACGAATCGGTACGGCGGCTGTGGCCAGCACTGAGCCGCGGTTACCGGCCTGATTTAGAGCCCCGCTGCTGGGAAGCGGGAAGGGAGCCTGGCCCCGGGCTCTGCACAGGCACTGCAGGTAGTGCCGGGCTCTCTCACATACATCACATCATATAGTCTGGAGCAAGGGGAACACAAAAACAGGAACAATTCAGGCTGTAGGAAAGCCGGGGAGGTCTCTCAACCTGCTGGCTGCTTAAAGTAGGACGGACGTTGAATTCAGACTGGGTTGAGCAGGGTTTTGAAATTACAGTGCCGAATAACACAGTTTTGACAGTGCCAGTGTCTGAAACATCACCTTCTACCTACAGTGAACTGATAATATAGCAGAAAATCCCTTTCAGGAAGATCCCGTAGGAATGGTCTTTCTGCAGGTTTGGGTCAGGCCGAGCTGGGACAGCAGCTGTGATCAGTGTCTAGGAATGGTGCAAAACCAGGACGAAATGATAAATTAGTAAACTGCCCTGTGTGCTGCAAGGAGCTATTCCACCGCAAAGATACATTCATAAAGCATGAAAGATCGTATCACTGTGTGGTGTTAGTGTCGTTGTGAGGCAGTTAGTTATAGAAATATGTGACTGAGAAATGCCAGAATACCTTCAAAAGGCTTCTGTGAATGAAAGTGTACATAAAGGCTGTAATACAATTTTCTTTGGATTAGAGTTTAAAGCTGTATTCTCCCCGCTGTTAGGCAACAAAATCACCTCAATTGTCATGCTAAGATAAATATACCTTACCCTAGAGTTGGTGTAAATTAGTACATTTAAATCACGTTGCCACAGGAGCTGGTCACCCTCCCTTGGCTGCAGCAATAATGCACAGCGCCCGGATTGCCCTCAGTCACGAGGGGATCTTGGAGTATTGAATTAAAACTGCACACCAGCTCAGAAGCTCACCGCTACCTGAATGCATACACTTGCAACTCCTTAAATTGTGTTACTTATTGAACACAGGTAATTTTGAGTGAGTTGTCTGAAGAACGAACTTCAGGGCTGCTTGTGTGCAGGAGACCTGCATCTCTCCTGAACACTGCTCTTGCCACGCGGAGCCTCCAGACCCATGGCCAAAGCCCGTCTGCTGGCCAAGTCCCTGCTGGGTGCAGAGCTTCAGCCGTGCTCACGCCGGTCCAGCAGAGCCCCTGACACCTCCTCTGGTGACAGGACTGAGGGAACGGCTGGCTGTATGGGTGACTTCATCCACCAAACTAGCATTCAAATTAATTGGCACCCCTAGTACTGAAATCACGTTGCCTGTTCCTTTCAGTACAAGATTAAAATCTGTTTGAGGATGATGCTTTGAAGAAACTTAACTTATAGAATCATAGAACTGTTTTGGTTGGAAGAGACCTGTAAGGCCATCAACCATTAACCCAGCACTGCCAATTTATCAATAACTCATGTCTGCCCTGCTTTTAAATACCTCCAAGGATGGCGACCCCACCACTGCCCTGGGCAGCCACTTCCAAGGCTTGATAACTTTTCAGGGAAGATATTTTTCCTACTATCCATCCTAAACCTCCCCTGACACAACCTGAGGCCATTTCCTCTTGTCCCATCGCCTGTTCCTTGGGAGAAGAGACCGACCCCCCCTGGCTACACCCTCCTTTCAGGGAGTTGGAGAGAGAGAGAAGGTCTCCCCTCAGCCTCCTTTTCTCCAGGCTGAACACCCCCAGCTCCCTCAGCCACTCCTCACAAGACTTGTGCTCCAGACCCCTCACCAGCTCCGTTGCCCTTCTCTGGACCTGGTCCAGCACCTCAGTGTCTTTCCTGTCATGAGGGTCCCAACACTGAACTCCCTAGTCCTGCTGGCCACACTATTTCTAATACAAGCCAGGAATGCTTTCTAACATTGGTGGAAGAGGGAGAACTTCTCCTCAAATGGACCTCATGGAGCTCAGCAGGCCCACATGGGTTGACTGCCTTGCATTTCCACATACTGAAGCAGTATTTCTGCAAGTGTGGCAGAGATCTCAATGCATTTATTGTATGATAGAATAACAGACTGATTTGGGGTGGAAGGGAGCTTAAAGACCATCCAGTGCCACCCCCTTCCCTGGAAAGGGACACGTCCCACTGGACCAAGTTGCTCCAAGCCCCCTCCAACCTGCCCTTGAACCCCTCCAGGGATGGGGCAGCCACAGCTTCTCGGGGCAACCTGGGCCAGGTTCTCACCACCCTCACAGCAAACAAGTTCTTCCCCACATCTCAGCTCCATCTCCCCTCTTTCAGTTTAAAGCCATTACCCCTCATTTTATCACTGCATGCCCTTGTAAAAAGTCTCTCCCCATCTTTATTGCAGGCTCCCTTCAGGTACTGGAAAGCTGCTCTAAGATCTGCCCAGCATCTTCTCTTCTCTAGGCTAGGGGGGGCCAACTCTCTCAGCCTGTCCTCCCAGCAGAGGGGCTTCAGCCCTCCCACCATCTCTGTGGCCTCCTCTGGCACTGCTCCAAAGTGTCCATGTCCTTCCGTTGTTGGTGGCTCAAGAGCTGCACATATATGCTACAGAGCATACCTCATCACTCAATTCTGGGACCCAAGGTCTTCTGGAGGACATTTTTGTGTTTAAAAAGCCCCTGCAGACCCAGAAAATATCTTGCAGACTTTACTAAGGTGTGTCGGAAAAGTAGATTAGGAGTTCAATGTGATCAGATTGTCTTTTAGGAGGAAAACTGTTGTATCCTAGATGTAAACATTTCCGGCAGAATGAACAATTCACATCTGTCATTGCATTTCCTGAGAATTTAAAATTTTCCTGGGGGACAGATTTGTCAGTTCTTGCCGCACCATCCTCAGACTGCCAGAGACAGCACATCAGAGCCCATCACCTGGGCGAGGGGGGAGCACAGGGACTGGAAAGGAGCCAGGAGAGCTCCCCAGGGTCACAGAACCTGAAGCTGGGGACACAGAGACACATAGCAGTAGATGGCCCAGCTGGGGCCGCGCTTAAAAAGAAATAGAAGAGAGTGAGCAATAGTGTCTTGTCGTAAATCACTGAGGAGTTTATTGTGGAGAAAGCAGCCAAAACAGAGCACCGTAGCGGTGAGTAATGCACAGCCAGAGACAATGGTCCCTCCAGCATCACTCCGCTGGAACAAGGCTTGTGCTCACCCCGCTCAGAGCCATCATGGCACTCGAGTGTGGGCACTCGCATGGAGCTGTGCAATGGAGGAGAGGGGAGGAAGGAGAGGACCCCCCCTTTTTTTGATCCCTTCTTGAGGAAAAGTGGAGGGGGACAACCTTGACCTCCTGGAAAGAGGCCACTAGCCCAAGAGTGACCACCAGATCAAAGGGTCACCCCTCCCCTCATGTGTAAAATCAACTGCAAATATTATTAATATTTAAGCGTGCAATTACTAATTATGTCACTGGAAGCAGTGAAAATTTAGCATTAAAATTAGACATACCACAGGGGAATATCAACCACATGGACCAGATTAACTCCTATTTATTACTGATTTCTATGTTTACACAGTCTTTCCCCAACATTTCTTGTAATTTTGTCTCTTCCTTCACCATTGTCTTTCTCTGCTTGCTGCTCTTGCTGCTTTGCTTTTTGACAAGCTACTAGTATATTGCAAAAAAGTTTCTTTACTTCAGCTCTCACTAGCCAAGGAAGCAAAGCCATTATAGCAATGCCAGTAAAATAGAGGAGTGTCTGTTTTTTAAAATAGACACAGATGTTGAAGAAAAAGGATTTTGAGGGATGGCCCTGAAATTAACTCCCAGCTTTGGTGGAGCTGGGAGAGATCCAAGGAGCCTCAGACCTTTTTCAGCATGTTCTTTCTCTTTTGGCCATGGTTGAAATACTCCCTTTACATCCTTTTCCCAGTCTTGAGTTGACTGTACCTGTCTTTGAGGAGGAAAAATTCCACAGCCCTGGGAGGGAGCTGCCTGGCCACGTTTTCCCAGAGGACCAGGGAGCCTTCAATCCAGACACATCTGAGACTTCCACGCCTAAGAGCAGAGCAGCCTTTCCCAATGGTGGACTCATCTTAGGTGGGCCACCTATGCCCTTCCTTGGAGGAGATGGGCAGATGCACAGGGGAGATGATATTTGTCCTTTGAAGGTGTCTGTGCTGGTGTTTGTGCTGTGCCCAGATGGCTGTCTGGGAATGCCACCAGCACGCTCAGCTTGTGGATATGAAGCTGAATCCAGCTGCTCAGCTGCTTAATGTCTTCTTAAGTGATAAAGTGAGATCCCATCTGGATGTCCAAGCACACACAACTCCTCCACATTTACAGCGAGAAGCAATTACTCTTCAGTTGGCTAGCTGAGACTTGATAAATCAGATTAACCTGTCCCAGTGATGATGGATTGGTCCTCCTGTTCTTGTACAACACTCCAGAGCAGGTCTAGAATTTAGATGTCCCTGGACCCCTCCTATGAGTAACCACCTGCCTGCACCCTGGCCCAGGAAAGCCAGAGTTCTGCTTTGTATAGCAGCTGAAATGGGGCTTGAGAGCATCTCCACTACCACCATGGGCATAGCTTGTGAGCCAACATAGGGCAGTTCCCCAACAGATGGAAAAGGCATGGCTTAAACCACTCCAGCAGAATTGAACGCCTCACCCTTGGTTGAGTTTTAAATGATGGTATAAAACCAGCAGTGAGGTGGTATAAAATCAGCAGTGGGGTGAGTGTTAGAAGAAATGGAAAACCTTTCCTGGGTTCCCATGGAGTCCGCTCTGTCAGGGTGTTCTTGCATCCCTACTGCCCCAAGTGTCTTCACTGGGGAAACATCAGCAGCAGCTTTTGCAAATTACAGTCACATCCAGTCATCCATCAAGCCCTGACCTGCCCAGTCCATCCACCGCAACATGATTAGTGGAATGCTCAAAGGCATTGGTCAAATGCCTGGAGACATCTGAAGGACTCTGGAGTTGACAGGTCCACCCTCAGAGGCAGCTGTAGGACTTTACATGGTCATGAATTTCTCCCAGATCCTGCCAAGAAGAGACTCATTAGGAAAATTGGTTAAGTTATCAATTTTGATGCATTATAGCTGACCATGTGAGCCATAATGGCTGACAGCGTGGGCAGCTGTTGGTGATGCCTCAGCACGTATAACAAACCACCTCCAACTACTTTGAAGTTTGTGGGCTTTATCTCTCCCAAAGCACCTATATGGGCTTTTGACAAATAAAGCTGTTTCACGGTGCATCACTGGAACATAAAAATCAAATGTTCTATGTGCAGGCTTTTGGGAGGAAAAGCGGATGTGTGTAAATTATACATTCTCCCAAATGCCACTCTCCACCTCTTCCCTTGTGTCTGCCTGACGCTGGGGTCCAGAAAGGCCTGCACCAGAGAAAGAAGAGATTAACGTCTTTTCAACTACCCAATAATGGTTCTTGTACTAATTAAAACAAATCAGCAGATTTAATGTACACATCTCAGCAGCTGGTTGTCTTTCCAATATTGGCAAGCATTAATCATCGGAGAATGATGTTTAAATAAGTCACAGGTGATCAACTGGAGAGCATCCGTCTCAGAAAGACTGAACTATTTATTCAAAAGATAAACATGTACCACCTACTCTTTGAGAAATGGACCTGCTTTGACCCTGAAATTTTATAATCACCAGCTGCCAGTAGAAAACTCCTGTACAGGCTGCAACAGCTTTCCTGCAGATTTGGGTAGTGAATTCAGTGATGCAGCAAATGTTCATAGTCTTAGCTTGTGTTTGAACAAAGGCGATTGTAGCTCCTCTGGCTTTTCATGCTTTCAGTCGCCCCTCCTCTTGAGGACCCTCCCTGAACTCCACGTGGTGGAGGCTCTTTTTCTCTTTGTGCTGAGACTGTGGGTTCTCTTCCCTTAGGGAGCCTGAGCAGGTCAGGCAGCTCTTGGAGGGAGGGATGAAGGAGGGATGCTACTGCCCCAGGGGCAGCCGAGCACCAGGGACAAGAGGCACAGCAGGGGCAGGGAGCTAGTGGCTCCAAGTGAGATTGAGCCACCGACAAGACCAAGGAGCAGAGAATAAAGCTAAGAAGCAGTGGAAAAAGCCCCCCTGGAACCAGGCTGAGCTGTGCAGAGTTCACCTCCAGCAGGAAAGCCTCAGCCTTACATGAAGCCAAGACTGGGAGCAGGAAACCACCCACAGGAAAGATGAAGATACACACATAAACCTCTTTCTGTTCTGTCTTTTTTCTCTAGCTCCTTGGAGTTGTCTTTATTTATAAATTAAATATTATAGGCTTTATTCTAAAAGGCCTTGGGTTTTGGACGTAAAAACCTCTTCTGGCTTCTTTGGAGAACTCTCTGTAAGAGAAGATCTGAACAGCCTGACCACAGGGCTCTGTCAGATTAGAGACTTCATCAAATCTACAGAGATTTTAATCTTTGGCCAGAGGGGCCAAGAAATTCTTCTTCATCCTAAGATCAAGGGCCTGGTATTCAAATTTCTTTCTCATTGTCCTAGCAGAGGCTTCCTGGATCTGTGTTAGGAGGTCACAGCATTGAACCACAGACTTAAAGCTGCAACTAAGAAACACCCTGTATCAAAGGAGAAATGGGCATAAATTGGCACATGGGCATCAGAAACAACCTCCTCCTCCAACACGTTGCCTCTGGACAACTCAACAAGAGTGGGAGACTCACAAGCAGAGTGAAAACTTAGCTCAATTAAATGTGCTTCATAGTTTCATGTAGGAATAGTTAGCTACCAAGAATTTTTTCAATTTTTTTTTAATTTTACTTTTAGGATAAAAGTGAGTCTTGGTGTGGTATAGCAGAGGCCAACAGCTCACCAGATCTGAAGGACCCAAGGAAGAAATGAAGCAATGACCATAAAAGAAAGTCAGCAGGTGGTTTTCAAGGCAGACATTTTTCATTATCAGTCTACCAGTCTTTCTGATGATGAATTTCAACCCATACATTAGCAAAATCCCTGCCCTCCACCCCTTCGCAAATTTAGTCAGCTGGTATTTTCCTGTCTCACAATCTTTTGTGTTTCTTTGATACTGAACTTACATGTCAAAAAGCCAGGAGAATTGGAGGTTGGATGTGCCCTGTGGTATTTACTCTCCAAGGCAGTTTTAGGCGACTTGCTCTTCCTTACTGTAAATGTGTCTTCAGTAAACTAAAGCAATTAATATTGAAGACAAACAATACTACAGACAATAGAGGTTTTTTTTTCAGGTACCGTAATAGGTATTGTGCTGGTAGCATAGAGTTTATTGATACTGTAATACATCATCCAAAACCCACTATAATCTTGGGAATAGTCTATGAAACAAGTAGCCCTTTCCTGAAAAGCATTTAAATGTAAGATGTAGGATTAAATTTCCCTGAGATGAGTTTAGGGCTTTACCTCAGCAGAAAGCACACAGACTTTCCAACTGCATAGTGCTCCAGATAGAAAGGCAAATCTAAATTGTTTTCATGAGCATATACGGAATGAAAGAGATTGAGTTACTGCCCAGTGCTTTCTGAAAACAAAGTGTTAATTGTCATCACATCCTATGGAGTGGAGGTTCTCCCTGGGTACCCAAGGCATTTAATCACAAAACGACAGGAGATGGGGAGAAGAGCAAACCTGGAATTAACACTCCTGGCACTAAAACACACGTTGGTTCAGATTCAGCATCAGCTCCAGCAAAATCAAAATATGTGATGAAGATACAGACAGCTGTAATTATTCAGCGAAACATTTCCCCTTGTCCCAAATTTCAGTCTTATAGAGAGAGTTTTCTATCATCAGGCAAGTCAAGGTCCCTGATGAAAATTCCTCTGGCACATTCTTCATGGTAGCTTTTGAAATGACCTCTGCATATTTGGTTCTGGGGAATTTCAAGAAATATTGAAAAGTGATGAATTGAAAGGCACCTGAAACTCTGACAGACTTCTTTTGGATTTTGCATGTAATTGAATTTTATCCTGCATTGTCCCAAAGTGTCACCGAGATATGATGTGTCTTTTATACCTTCTGTGAAGTGTTATCTTCCTGGGAAAACAGAAAGTGTAAAGAGCCACCGAGATAGGCTCTGTGTAGACACATTATTAGAAGCTCACTGCACTTTCTGATCTATGTGCATTTCTACAAGTGGATGGGAGCACTGGTCCCATGGCCCATCCCGGCACTGAGCTGCTGCCAGTCACACAGGTTTAAAATGAGATAGAAATTTCGTTCAACTTGCAGGCAATACTCTTGGAGAGAAGTGTGACATTTTTACATGCTTTGTGCAATCAGAATGAATAGGTGGGTAATATCCTTCTGGGGCATTACAGCCCAGTCTTAGTACTGAAGAGGGTTAAGGTGACCAGGGAGACAGGAGGCTGCTTTACCATTCTACACCCTTTCCTCTTTCTTGGATGTATTGTGCAACGTTCATAGCTGCACATCAGGAGCGGAGCAAATGGATGCTTTTCTACTGTGGAAAAGACCTATTCTATTCTACATCTATTTCTATTTGGGGATGATTTTATTCGAGAACTGTGTTACTGATCCTCTGCTGGGCTGTTAGTCCTTCTTCCATAGCATAATAGGCCAGGAAAAGAAGTTTCTTTTCCTTTCCAAGGACACCAGCATGTTTTACCAACCATCCCTGCCACTCCTCAGTGTGTGCTCACCACAGGCCATGGTGCACAGTCCCCATTACTCATGCACATCCCAGCGAAGGGACAACAGTCTGAATAGCTGTCTGAGACCAGACCATGACCACAGCCTCTGAAGGGAAGCCTAGGGAAGACCCAACTTCATTGCCCATGCTTCCAGCTCACCCCACCTGAAGGTACTCAGATCTCAGCCAGACGAGAAGCCACCTCTGCAGAGCCCGGGATGGCTGCGGGCAGCCATGGGGATGAGTCACTGAGGGAAGAGAGGGCACAGGATGGGGTGCAGTGGTGCTGGACCTGTGGAGCAATCAGCCTCTGTAAACAGGAATTGTGCCCTGGCTGCAGAGGAGGGAAATCACTGCCATGTCCACAGCCGAGATGCTGCCAAAGCATCATTTCCAAATGGGGCCCAGAGCTGCAAAAGCACAAACCTGCACCAGTTGTTTTGGAGAGCAGCGACAAGAGCTGGCAGGGGTGGTGGGGACCTGCTGCCAGGGAAGCAGTGGTCGCAACGCTCCTCAGACACCAGTCACAGCGGCTCTGGCAGGTGGGGTGGCAGATGAGGGGCTCTCTCCAGCACAGCAAGGCACAGCTCTGATGTTTGGATCCAGCACCATGCAAGTGAGCACACAGCACCCATGGCATCCCTGGTCCCTGCTCTGGTCCCCACTGGAAATGTGTGTTGGACCTCGAAGGGGAGCAGATGTGTGAGCAGTAGGGTGGAGATGGGAGACACTGCAGGGGGGGCATCGCCTTTGTACACTCTCAGATTGAGCAGGAGGTGGGATGCTCAGACAAGGAAGTCCTGAGTGGGAAGAAGGGGACAAGAAGTCAGCAGCGCTGCCGAAGAGAACGCACAGCTCCTCTTCAGAAAGGACACTGTTTTGAAGCTGGTTCCACATGCAAAAAGAGTTAGAAAAGGTGAAGCTCCTCAGCTGGGACATGTCCACACCATGGTGCCCTGTTCAATGCTTCCCCTGATATCCTTTGCTCTTTTCCAAGCAATGGCCCCAGTGCTGAGAGAGGAGGAGGTGTTGCAGGTTAGGTCACCCGAAACCTCCCAACCCTCCCACTGAGGGTCACACTGGGGCAGACCAAGGCAACCCAGCCACCATGCATGAGGTGTCCCCTCAGCCTGACTTGGGAATGTGGTGTCGGGGGTGAGGAAAGACCTGTAGGTCTTGCTATGAGGCCAAAAAATCCGTATCAGGGAAAGGTCTGAGTCCAATGAAGGGAAATATGGGTAATGGCAAGGGACATGGAGGAGATGGCAACATCTGGAGCCAGTTCCCAGATGCTGAGGAGAGATAAGAAGGCAATGCCTGTCTGTGGGAGGTCAAAGCAGAGAGCATGCAGACAACCAGCACCTTCCCATGTCTCCCAACAAGAGTATTGGGAAACATCTCGGGCAGCAGATGCTGGACCGATGCCTTGTGGTGCAGCAAAGTGCAGGGGAGGAGTCCCAAACCTGCAGCAGCACCTCTCCAGGTGAGGGAGGTTGTCTCCAATGTGGGCACCTCCACTTGTGCACAGCAGCCAGTTCCCTCTAGAGATAGTGGACTCCACAAGCATGACCCAGCACAATGCACAGTTTAGCTCATCCTTCCTTATCCAAGGTGGATCATGTCCTAAGCTCCTCTGATTACAGTCACACGGCTGCCCTTGCGTGTGAGAAGGTCCCAGGATGGTTAGCTTGGATGTAGACACCTCTAAATCAGACACCTGAAATTTTGTATTCTTAGATCTAAGTCCCACGTTAAAAGAAGTGCAAATCAAGCCCCTCAGCTCTGCCCAGCTGTGGGATGCTCACAAGAACCCAGTGTTTTAAAAGCAGAAGCCAGGGCTGGTTGTGCTGCTCCGAGACTGTATCTTCCCTCTTCACCAAGCTCAGCTCACATCCATCCCCCTGCTGCCATATGTTTACCCTGCCCGGGAATGTAGCTTTAGTATCCAGCTCAGTTTCTCTAAACAGGTAAATAATAATAAATTAGAGGAAAGCATCTCCTAGAATTTTTTTGTTGTTGTTTTTAAAAAAGCTCCTGTTCTCAGAGACTGACAGATATTTTCTATTTCCCTACTTGCAGCCATAGCACAAAGGATTATCTTCCTGCTCTTGCACACTATAAACAAATTGTTTTCTTAATTTGTCACATGCTGGTGCCTGCAATTCTCTTTGCATTATTCTCTTACCAGATGATTCTCTGCAGCTCATGGGAAGGGTTTACTCACCCAGGAATTAATATCTGTTCTTCCCTAAGAAAGGGGTGTTTGGATGTTTTCCTGGTTGTCTGAGCAGCAAAAGAACCTCTTTCGTCACCAAAAGGGTTGATTCCGCCTGGAATGAGCACACAAGAGCATTTCCAGATCAAGAATTTTTTTTAATTGGTTCTATTTCAAAAACTGGGCCACACAGCTTTTGAAAGGACCTTAATTTTTATTAATTTTCCCGATAGCAGACGTGGCCTTCTTTTGATGTGCAAATTTGAAACTGTTTTGGTTTTTTTTTCCTCACTCAACGTAGATAGGGATCTCTGGGAAATGAATATTATACCAGCGCAGGGGGAAGGGAGGACTGGGTAGGGAGGGACGGACACAGCATGTCAGGAGGAGAAGAAAGCATGCAGCAGCCAGGCAGAAGATGACTGATGTCTGGGTTAGAAATAAAAAGAAGATGGCTATAACCACTGTGATTTTTGGCATGTGCTGCGGGAGGAGGTGCGTGGCTGCACGGCTGCTCCATGCAGTACCCGGAGGAGCTGCAGCCATGGACACAGCCTCACGTTGCTCACCAGTCCCTGCAATGCCTGCCAACACCAGCAGCTCCTGCACCCCTGGTGTCTGCCTGGTCCCTCATCGCCCTGTCCTGCCCGGAGGGTGAATGGTGGTCACCGCTTTCAGCTGGAGCTCTGCACCCACTCCTCGCTGTCCAACATGGGATAGAAGATGCACCCTTTTGCTTGTGGTTTTAATTTATCGTTATTTTAATCAGCTGTTCTTGGACCGAGGGTACAGATCGAAGAGGCTGATGTGTCCAAAGCCCTTCCTCTCCTCCCACTCTTAACTTTACATGTGTACAGACTCCCAGCCCGAAGCTAGTCCTCAGATGGGGCACATCTTCAGGACAAGCTCTCATCACCACCACAAGGCTCTCAGGAACCCAGAGGCCACAAAGCTCACTGTAGTCCTACAAGCTAACCAGGTCTCCAATTGTACTTTACACAGTCTGCAGAAGACAGCACTTCTCCATGACACCAAGGTCAACTGATGGTGGGGTGCTCAGGGAAAAGCTATACTTGTGTAATTTGTCACAGGCACAAAGACACATCCGGAAGAACGAGGGAGTTCAGACCAACACCACCTGATTCAACAACAACAGCCTTGGTTCTGCCCATGCCAAGCTCAGGTGGTCAGGCCAAGGAGCAAGCTTCTATCCTGGTGTGTCTGTGATCTGATATCCTTGGTGCTACCTGGAGAACACCCATGGCTGAGCTGTGGCAATTTCCACTGCTCTGTGAGAACACAGGACGCCACAAAGAGGCCATGGAGGAAGGGTGCTGTTTCCCTGGGGACCGCAACAAGGGAAATGGCTGGTGTTAAGGTGAGCCAGCTCTGCTACACGCTAAGATGTGGTTAACACCTACATGATCCTTATCTTTCCTCTGTGCTCTGGGAGCCTCTGCATGAAGACACACCTGGGCTTGTGCAACCTGGATGTGAGGCAGGTCTGAAATTCAGCAACAGCTTCAGCAGGTGTTCAGGCAGGACCACATGCGCAGCCATGAAGGTGCTCTCAGCACCATGAGGGGCTAATGAGCTTCTGTGAGACATGCCTGTGCACAGACCTTAGGGCTGCTGCAGCCTTTCCCCAAGGAAATTTGCAACTGAAACATTTGGTTTTCAAACGAACCTCACGTGAAACAATACCTCCAGCAGTTAAAGGCTGACAGGTTTTAGTCACTTTGGAAGAAAGGTCATCTTCTGGGAAGAAAGAATGTTATCACAAATATCACAGAATGATATGGGGTTGGAAGAGAACTCTGGAGATCATCTAGTCCAACCCTCTGCTAGAGCAGGTCTACCTAGAGCATGTTGCACAGGAACGTGTCCAGGTGGGTTTGAATGTCTCCAGAGATGGAGACTCCACCACCTCTCTGGGCATCCTCTTCCAGGGCTCTGCCACCCTCAAAGGAAAGAGGTTCCTCCTCGTGTTTAGATGGACCTTCTTATGTTCAAGTTCATGCCTGTTCCCTCTTGCCCTGTCGCTGAGCACCACTGAAGAAAGACTGGACCCATCCTCCTGACACCCTCCCTTTAAGTATTTATAAGCATTGATCAGATCCCCCCTCAGCCTTCTCTTCTCCAGACTAGAAAGACCCAAGTCCCTCAGCCTCACTTCACAAGAGAGGTGTTCTATTCCCCTCATCACCTTTGTAGCCCTTTACTGTACCCTCTCCAGCAGTTCCCTGTCCTTCTTGACCTGGGGAGCCCACAAGTGGACACAGTGCCCCAGAAACTGAAGAAAAATCATTTAGAAGTGTTTTATTGCTATTCCCAAATGTGGGAAAATGAAAGAATGAATGAATATGTTAGAGATGTCACTGTAAATGAAAGTAAAGGGAAAAAAGAAGCATTGAAAAACTCTGGAGTGATCTTCTAAAGCAATTTATTTCTCTTTCTTTTATTGGTTGAGTTGTTGCCAGTGAATTAAAATAATTGTAAAACATTCTGTATGGGACCATCACTATGTTCCCCTCTATCTCATTTTAAGTGCTTTTTACCTGCCTGCATCTTTATGGACCCTGTGGCTCTGCGGTCACTGCATTGCAGGTTCAGTTGGGTCTCACCAGCAGCCCCACACCCAGCTCACGTTCTGTTCACTGCAGGGTACAGACCCTCAATTCACTTCTACTTTCTCTCTAGAAATATAACCTTGCATTTAAAACTATTACAATGCATATTCACTGCAGCTCCTATTGTCAAGTAATTCAGATCTTTCTGTTAAAACTGACTTGTCCCTGTGCACTAATTTTGTCACCTGCAAAATTCATGTGATGATTTAATATATGCTTGGCTCTGGATCATTGACAATGTTTGAGAGTTTCACAGCACCCTCCCAGGAACTCGTACCAACTTTGCAGAAGTTTATGACCTTTTGGGGACATTATATTCCCAGCAAACTATTTCAGCGAGGGGACTCAAGATATAAAAGGACTATATATCAAGTTAATCAGAAAAAAATAGCAATATGCAATTTGGGAAAGGCATACCCAACTTGATTATGAAAATTACTTCTGTCAGTTCTGGCCTGTACGAATGAGGGACCCAAAACAGTAGAGAAGACATCCCCAGTGAAACTCATTCCTCACAGAAATGTGTTGAAATTCGCCACTTAAAATTTATGCCGTACAGTAAAATGATAAATCGAGAGAAATGCAATGGGGCTAACACAGAGAATTCAAGCTTGACCATAATATGGAACTGCGATGATAATAAAAGTGAAACGGAAAGAATTAATTTTTTGGTTCAGAAGTTTTGCTTTAGAACAAAATATAGATGCTCAGCGTATCCTAAATGTAATCCCACTCTGGATTCAACCTACTCCACTGCGCTCTGTGTATGGGCACGTCCATGGCTTTGCAAGGGTTTTGAGTGTTTCTGAAGGGGATCCTGCAGGCTCAGGCAGGTGATGGGAATTTTCCATGTATTTTCCTCAAACCAGGACTCAGCCCATCAGAGAAAAGTGGCTGACCACATGGCTCAGAGAGAATGGCCAACTGGTAGGGTATAAATTAAAGGCAAGATGTAAAGGAGAGACCAGTGATCAGGAGGGACTTGTTCTTCCCAGGAAGCTTGAAATGACTTTCCACATACACATTCCTCTCTTTCCCCTCCTGGATGCCAGCCCAGCTGAGTTACGGCTTCACACCCACAGAAAGAAAAGGAAAGGGTGTTTTCAGCACACTTTGCTCCACTGCATCTGATAGACCAACCCCAAAAAGGATGTTTCTAGCAGGCTACACTGAAAATCTGCTGGTGGAAGTAAAAAAAAATATGGCAGAAGACCCATATGCTTCTGACATTAGGAAGAAAATCAGCTTCCCATCCTTGTCGGAAGGCACGACCATCACCAAGCAACTTCCCCATCCAACCCCCAGTGGGTCTTCTCTCAGTTCAAGGCAAAGCAAGCCACCAAGGGTTGGAAATGCAACCTGAGGAAGGTGAGGGGCTGGGTTATGCTCTGCATGGCTAGCAAAGCTGGACCATGGCCATGGATGTGTCCCCAGGGCAAGGGAGAGCCAGGGACAGTGGCAAGGCTGCAGATGCTGAAGCTGGCCAGAGTAGTTCTTCCTGGCCAGACTCAAGCACTTGTTGTATTCCTTTGGCTGAAGGACAAGGAAGAATTGGGGTTCCCAAGGGGGATGCAGCAGAATTTCTTGCCAAAACTGACATATTGTATGATTTCTTTGCTGGTGCTGATGTGGCAGCATCATCATTAGGGGTACCATGACAGCTGATAGGAAGGAAAACCCATAAGAGCGTCATCATTAGTCCCTCACACTTTCCCTGCCTTCCTCTCTTGGCTGGGCCTGGAGTAGATTTAAATGTTCTACATTTTAATGTTATAAACCAGATTTTACGCAGTGAAAATCCCCTGCATTTACTTGCCGTGCATGATGAAATGCAGGGGCTTTGTTTGCTGTCCGCATCTCTCAGCAGCAGATTTCCCTAGCAACTTTCATGTTATGTGATGTCTGTGCGAGTTATTGGGGGTGGATTTTAGCACACAGAGAGGAGGTACAATCATCTTTGACCAAATCAGGGATACTGAGAAAGATAACAGAATCGGCTCAGTTCCTCCTGATAGCAACTGAGCCTGGGTTGTTGAAAGCACAGAAAGCGGAGGAGTGGCGAATTTATCAGAAAAGTTATATCTTGTGATGAGGCAGTGAAAGCAGCAATTGTTCAGCTATTGATCTCGCACGAAAATTTGTGGGAGTAGACCAAGCCCAGACCCAAACTGGCTAAAATGTATTTGGTTACAACCGGGACAAGCAGCCAGTTCATGCAAGCGTCCTGGGAAAGGACGGGGATGTGCCTGCAGGAAAAGGCCACCAGCAGATATTTCTACCTCAAAGCCATTGTCCCTCCAACCAAAGCCCCACTGTTCTCCCTAGGGGAGGGGAATTGGGATGCTGGTGGGGAAAGCTCGATTCTGAAGTGGGGAAAACACAGCTCGGGCACTCCCCTGGGAAAGGATTTGTCCATTTAAACATAAAAAATACAAAAACTATGTCTCTGGACTTTTGACTTTGTGAGGAGAGTGGGAAGACAGGAAGGGAAGCTATCACTAATAAGCATTTTAAATTTTCCTGTATCTTAACTGAAGATAGAAGGCTGAAAAATTTAACAGGAATGTCCTGTTCCCAAACGTTTAATTAGGCTTTGGCATATAATATACATTAAAGGCTCATACATTTTAACCAGTGCAGAGAAAACTCAATATGGCTGAAATATAACGTACCTCTGTGAACAGGGTAGCCATGGCACATCCTCCATCAGCTCCCTGCCCCATCCCCTGCATACCACCCGTAGCCGATGGGAGTGACTGGGGCTGCTGAGGGAAACCACCTGGCCCGACCAGCTTGTGACCAAAGGGACTTGGGTTGTTCCAGGGACCTGCGGTGCAGACTGGTCCTCCTGAGAAACAACCAGCATTAACGCAAACCAAAGCATTAATGTGTGAGTTTCCGTAAAGCTCACGTGCATAAATTATCTGAAGACTATAAATACACATCAATATTTTTAAGAAGAAATAAATCAAAAACATGGAAAAATATTTCCCAGCCATCTGGTTCATTCACCACTCATGATCCATGTCCAGACCACAGAGAACAACTTCAGGACAGAAAAAGCTGGGAGGAACAAGCCTATTACAAGCCCATGTTGTGAAAAATTAGCCTTGGCAGTGTGAAACCCTGAAGCAAACAGGCAAGGGGCTAAAAAGCATTATTACCTTTTGGCACTTGGTTTGCTGTTTCACCACAGTGTCCTAGCAGAGGAACTCTCCAAGCCTTTGGTTACTTCTGTTTAATTTCACAGCCCCTTGCTTTTTGGGTCACCAAGTCAAGATGGAACTTATATCCAGAAACTGCCAAACCCTTAGCTTTGAACTTTAATCCTGTTTGAACTCTTAAAGCAGCCACAGCTCCCAGCCACTTGTAACAACCTTAGCACGAGGCCACATCTAAGGCCTGGTTGAGTTTTTAAAAGACAACTCCTCTGGCAGACAAGCAAGTGTGGAAAAGAAAAATGAGTCATATTGGTGGAGCCAGGCCACGTTTGAAAGCCTTTACAACAAAGCCTGCAATGGAAGTGTGGGGGTTTTCCATTTATTTTCTGAGTATTAGCTTGCACAAACCATTTGCCAAGCCACCCTGTGCCATCACCCGGGGACTTGATGGGAGAGACCAGGCAGGTCTCAGACAACGGGGACTGTTCAGGCACGGGCATAAAAATGCCTCTGCCATCCATAACGACAGTGTGCTGGGGTTTATTCCCAAAAGCAGCATCAGCCCTTCTGTCCGGATGGCACGCGTTTGACTAAACACGTGCCGGGGTCCCTGGATTTCTCAAGCAGTCGCCGTTAAGTATCACTTCTGTCTGATGGAGCATGAACATCCCTTGAAGCACAGCTCTGGGTACTCCTCGACCACAGCAGCCCTCCAGCCTGAAGCAGATGGGGACACTGGAGTACCCTATAATGTCTCGGGGTGTATGGGAGCACCCAGCCAAACCGGTTTCAGAGCAGTTTGTGGTGTTACTTTTCAGGATCACTTTTAATTTACAATACTGTACTCTGCAAATTGCTTTTAAATTGTAATGATGAATTCTCCATTGTACACAGAGAACATGCCATAGTGGCTTTTTGGACCTGTGAGTGAAGTCCATATAAATTGTTAATTTGAACCTCTCAGTGAAGTCCTTTTTTCCCGTTCGCCACACGGGTCGAGATGGGGAAGGGACATCCGAACTCTGTTGTTTTCCTACAAGGAAAGCGGGTTTGGGACCAGCAACATCAGGCACAAGCTTCGTCAGCACAGCCCTGTTAGAGCAGGAGCTGGAGGGGCTACCAGACCACACGGGGAATAATAGATCTTCAACCACCCTTTTCATTTCCTCAATCTGGAGAAGGCGCTTGTGTGCTCTTGACACCTGCGTGCTTCTCTGGGGGATTCTCAAACACACACAAAAAATAAAGATTCGTTTAGAGAAGAAAATAACAAGTAAAAACAAACATAGAAGGCTCAGATTCCACTTGAAAGTGATACCGCAGGGTGAACGCATTGAGACTCCTGTAAAGTAACAGTAGAATTTGACATCTGCTTGACTAATGGTAGCGCTGGGCAAACGCTGCGCCGCAGTGGGGTGTCACGGCTCACATGCTTCTCCCATCCCAGCAGCCAGGTTTAACAAAGATATTTTTGGTAACGCAGATGCAGATTCCTTCTCTTAAATCCTTAAGGCTTATCAAAGGTTTTTTTTTTTTTTCCCCATTTTTCAGCCCCATGTATTCTTAACCACCGAGATCTTCTTATGTATAATAAACACAAAAATACTTCTCTTTCCAGCTTTGCTGCTAAAGCCAAGATGATTATAAAGCTAAATCCTCAGCATATGGCATGGTTACTGTTCTTGCAAAGTTCTCACTGTGTCTTGCACCAAAGGGCAAGTTAACCTTTGGTAGGCAAACAGTGCTGCCCCACACTGCTCCCTGTGCCGGGGAGGGCACGAGGGGAACGGGGTGACCACAATGTGGTGGGACCCTCCCACACACAGATTGTGCCTGTTGACATTTTCTACCGCACAGGACTCGCCTCTGCGAGCAGTTCCCCAAGATGGGATGGTCAATGGGAGGTAGGGAGACAAAAGGCCAGAGGTAGGGGAACGGTGTAGGTAATCTAAGCACATGTGTTACTCCAAAATTTTGATCCTGCCTCTCTGAGACTGGAGAACCGCCCACCAGGCTGCTCAGCTGAGACTGTCAGGATATTGCTGGGCATCTTATAAACCCTGAGAAGACATTGGCAAATGGAACTGCCCTAGGAGAAGATAAATCCAGAGAAGGCCAGTGCACAGACACCATTTTGTAGAAAAGGATGCCACCATACCCCAAGTCAAATGTGCCAGGCTATATCTCAAGGCACTTTCAGGATGCTCTTTACCGAGGCCAGATTCTAAAACCAGACATCCCCAAATAATGCAGGGCTCAGCTGCCTCCTCCTACACATGGGGATGGACAGAAGAAGAACCTCATCCACCCAAATGGGGAGCCAAGATGCAAGTGGCTTTTGTGCAGAGGGGTCACCAAATGTGCAGATGGGAAAAGCCTGACACGCTGCAGTGCTGAGCACTCCATGAGTGGTCAAAAATAACTGCAAATTGGGATGTGTTTGCCAGGAAACACCGAGGAAGGAAGGGCTCAGCCAGCCTCAGCTTTTGTTCACTGAGAAATCATTCCATCAGGTGGGAAAACAGCCCCACTGTGTGGCTCCTGCGAGATCAAGTGCATCTCACACGCAGTGCAGGAGAACTGGCAGGAGACTGTGAGCCCTAGCAGAGAGTAAGGGACAAATTCAAAGCGTCATTCAGAGGTGAGCCTGAAAGGTGGAGGAAGTCAAGGCAGATATATTGCAAGCCCTGTGAAGTTTGTGGTTTTCCTTTGTGTGTTTGTGTTTGAATACACAGGTTTTCCTTATTTCCAAGTTTTGCAAAGTTTTTGCATTTCTAAATTTATTCTTTTTCAAGTGAAAGGGAAACTTCATATTTTTTTAACATCATCTCTCATCCACTAGTTGGATGTGAGATGCCAGTAGAAGTATTTATATCATCAGAAAGAGACAGGGCTCCACAGATCCTTCAAAAATAGCTGAAGTTCCTTCCCAATTTACCTTGGAAACATAAAAAAATTGTTGCTGTCCCTAAAGTTAGCTGTGATGATAAAGTGCTCTGTAGAAGGACAGGGAAGGACGCTGAGACTCAAGTGGGCAACAGTTCACAGCTTGACCACGCAGTTCCTCAGTGTCTTCTGGTTCTTTCCCCCACAAAAGGAAAGAGCAGGAGGATAAGGTTGCACGTCAGAGACAGCTCGGGAAGAGAACATAGGAAAATCATAATTTGAAGGGGATCTGGAGGAGAAGAGAGGAGTGGGATTCTTGTGGGTGCAGCAGCAAATTATGAGTGCTAGGCAAGACTGGGGATATGGACTATGAGTAATAGCACTATCTGGACTCACCTGATGGATGTACGACGTGCAGCATCACAGTGAGTGGAGGTATTGGTTGCAAAACAACAAAACAGACAGTTCAGCAAGTGCTCCAAAGCCAGAGAGAGAGAGATTCTCCTTAATCTTGTAAATCTTACGCAGGTCTCTACTTAAGGGAAAGGAATAAGGAAGTCAGAGAAGGCTTCTAGGTGCCCAGAAAGAGGAGGTTTCTCCGAGCAACTCCCAAAAATTAACTACACTGTGAATGGATGGGGTTGGACATTGATTTTGCACATGTACTGCTGCAAAAAATGTTGTGGTCAAAACCCAGCACTCCCTCTTTGTATATGACTTGAGGAGATATCCTATGTGAGGATCAAAGCAGAAAAGAAAGCTACTGCAGGGAGCAGTGTCAGCATTAGGGAGCTCACATTCTTGATTTGCAAGGAGAAAACTCTTCAGCCCAAAGTCATTGTTCAGGCTCCGCTTAGTGCAGCCATTAATGATGAAATGGATGGTTGCACAGGTTCAAATGTGCATTTTTGATCACATCTCAAAGAAAGGGTACATGTGGTCAGCTGAAGCTTTTATCTGTCAGAAGCTCACACATGGCACCATAAATCAAGAAGTCGTGGAAGCAGTTCAGAGCCAGGACTCCATCTGATAGTATTCTTGATTTTCAAAAGCAGGAGATTGCATGTTTAAAAAAAAAAACTTTTTTGCCTCTATTACTTTGGGATGCTTTAGCACTCTGTTCACTGCACATGTTTTATGCCTATCATTAATATATCACCTAGACGAGTGCTTCAGTCAGCTCTTTGAACAGTGGACTCTTTTTGTTCCACTGGTTTCTTTCAAATATATTTTAATCATGGACATGGAGTTAGATACTTGAAGAGCTCTGTCCCCTACTGGCCCTCACCTCGCCACATCTCCTGACCCCTGGGACACCAGAGCAGAGGCGCTGTTGACAGTGAGCAATCCTGCTCCCCGAGTGCAGGAGATGAACAGAATAACGTCAGCCAACCTCCACGCTACACTCGCGCTGCTGCCAGTCCTCAGGGAAGAGACACACTCCCTTGTTATCAAGTTACTTGGAATATCTCAAAGAGCAAGGCGTACTGGAGCACTGCTGTCTTTGAGAAGCACTGAGATAGCTAGAAATCAATTCTCTAACTTGAGAAGAAGATTTGAGTATGATCTTTTACAGGTAACTTGTCACTTGGTAAAGAAATATCCAGTTCAGTGATTTCAAAGGGGCCACTAAATATCAATGGGGAAAAAAGACTTATCAAACACCTTGCAGATGGAAAGAGAGGTCACTCGGGCATCCACTTTCTAAAGGGTTACAGAGTGTTCGGGCCAAAAAATTTTATGTCTTGCAATATTATGTATCAGCGGCTTATGGCTAATTACACCGGCAGCGCTCCTCCTGTTGAGCCGGCTCTGCGCTGTCTGCCTTGATGCTCTTCAGAGCCTGGTGCTCAGCAGTGATCTCCTTTGACCTCTGGTGAGAGACCATATTCTAAAGAAAATGGCCATTGAAATGTTGTAAGGAGGCTGTGGTAACCCATCAGGCACCAAATAATGCAGCTCAACCTGCAGCATTATAGTGTCCCATGAAAGATGACCTGAGCCAGAACACAGCTTCTGGGCATCAGTCTTTTCTATGGCCAGTGTGACTACCATTTAGTACTTCATTCTTTAAAAATCCTCTATATTAATAAAGAAATCTGCTTTCCTCCTGAACAAGGAGTAAAACAACACAGTGGACAATCCTGCAAATTTGTTTTGGAAGAGTAAAGAAAGCCCAAATGCTATAAAATTTCAAGGCAAGGAGAGGAAGACAGTGCGTTGCTCCTGGGATGTCATGTAGGAACAGCAAAGGCAGACCCGTAAATCACAGGGAGGTAATCACCAAGCAAATCTCAGAGAAGAGAATGTTAGTGAGTCATTGTGAAAAGAGGACTCCAATACTTAACTGAAGGTGGAGGAAGGCCATTTGTGAGAAAGCATCTGAGACATCAAATGGGTCACCTGTGTTGGGAACACATCATGTGTTGCCTCTTTGAAAAATTCATAGAAAACAGTAAATTATCTGATCATTAGAAATATGCTGTCTCAGCACTGTGTAAATCCATTTTTGATCTCCTTGTCTCACACTAGAGCTGGGGAAACATCAGAGGAGGAAAAGAGGGTGATGAAAGATCTGGAATGGCTTTTGTATGAGGAAAATTGAAGGACAGGACTATTCACTAGAGAAAATTAATCACCATTAGGGACACATGAAAGACGTCAACAAAATCCTAACAGTCCTGGGAGCATGTGTAGGGCTTGGCTTTTCATTTCTCTTCCTGGAGAAGGAAAAGGAGAATCAAATTAAACCAGCAGGACTCAAGCTCCAAGCAAAAAAAAAAACAGCTTATTCTTCATGCAACAGGTAGTAGACTTTCTGACCCTCTTGCCAAGGGAAATAGCAAGGCTCAAGAGAAAAGTGGAAAAGGATTTGGGGAGAGATTCAGCTGGTGCTACTGAACAACTTGTCAGGGCTCAGAAGTCTGCAAGATGCCTCTGAAGCAAGCAAATGGTCCCACAAAAGGCTTGTAGAGAATCTAAGATGACATAAGAGAAGATCCCCACAGAAAATGTCTGTCAGAAAGGCAAAAAGCAAAGGACCAAAGTAAGTACTGTTTTTCTGGAGTGCAAGGAATTTATCAGAAAAGTTATATCTTGTAATGAGGCAGTGAAAGCAGCAATTGTTCAGCTATTGATCTCGCACCAAAATATGTGGGAGTAGACCAAGCCCAGACCCAAACTGGCTAAAATGTATTTGGTTACAGGAAGGACATTTATGCATGATCTGCAAAGGAAATTAATGGAAACATAACACAATTTGCTGAACTGAAGGTAGTAAAGGCAAGGGCTGAATGCAGAGAGTTTCAGGAGCAGCTCTTAATATTGAGAGAGTGGATGACAAAATGGCAGATGGAATGCAAATACAGATAAATGTAAAGTGATACACCTGGGAAAAACAAGTCCTATCTTCAGATATAACATAACCGGGCTCTGAAAAATTACCACTCAGGAATAAGAGCTGGATGTATAATGTACAGTTCTGTGAAAATGTCAGTGAAGCTATCCGCATTGGTCAAAAAATAAGAAAATTGAATGTTAGAAACGAAACAGAAACAATTCTTGTGTAACACTGGGGTTCATCTGCAGCTAGAAAATTGTACTCTTCCCTGTCCACATCCCTTCTCCAAAGGGCACATGGCAAAGTCAGAGATTTTACTGAGAAGAGCAATAAGGAGGGAAAAAAACAGATATTATTCGATAGAGAGCTCTTAAAGACAGTTCAAGGGGAGTCCCCAATGCACAGGCTGTTGGAGCCAAGGAAATCACATCTCTATGGGCTGATGTTGCTTTCAAAGACTTCCCTGAGCACTGACCAGTCTGGATCCAGGCGAGCAGATTCAGGACAGGACTCTGCTGGGACGAGGATGTGGGCACCCCACAAAGCAGAGGGATGGAGAGATGAGGGTGGTACAAGGACCAGCATGTGGATCTAGGTGGTCAGCAGGCTCTTGCTTCAGGCTTTGTCCTCTCTTGTGTGCTTTGCCTTTGTGTCTCGTCTTCAACTTTTGTTGAGGATGCCCCAGCTATATTTTTCAAAGGCATTTGTTAAGAAGTACCTATTCTGTCCCGCTGTGGGACTGGAGCTCTCTCTTTTCATCATTGCTGTGGGCCCAGCCTAGAGCCTGGGTTTTCAAAGATTATGAAAGTGAAGACTTGTGCAGCTCATCAACGTGAAGGCTGACCTCTTCCTCCTTCCGTTTCCTACCTGATGCATCTCTGGAAGCACCTTCCTTCTGCTTTGTTAGTGACTTTGGGAGCCTTTCAGCTTTCTTACAGCTCCTTTGAATAAATATCTTGTTAAAAATCTTCAGGCAATCCAAACAAGATTTTGTCAGGTGGATCTCTGGGCCACATGATGTCCTGCCCTTACCTTCAGGAACACATAGGAGATCCCAAGGCAGGGCTTCCATTCACAAAAGTCTTGTTGAATTGTCACAGAAATGATGTCTCAATTATATGCTCCCTAAGTCCCCTCCATAGTACATTTTTAACTCATTTTGACATCAGATTTAATAATCTGCTTCTCCTGAATCTTCTTAGAAGCAATTTCTAAAATCAAGGACTCACATCTTTTCTTTTCTTCTGATAGCTAGAAGAAAATCTTCTGTGAGAAGTTGCACAGTTGAGTTAATACAGTTAATAGTTTAGATATTTCATCTTTGAATTCCTTTAGAGCTCTTGACTGAATACCGTCCGGTACAACCGAACTGTTACCGTTTATTTTGTCAAGTTGTTTTATAACTTCATCTACTGAAACATCAATTTGAGACAAATCTTCTGACTTTTTTCTGGCACAGACTGCTTTGGACTCCTCAGCCAGGTTCTCCAGAAACAGAGGGGAGTAAAGTGTGGTCGCTGGGTGGCTGCAATGTGACTTGTCTGATCCCTTTCCCGGGGAGGGATCGATCATGGATACATTGCTCATAAAGGAACCTTCTTCCTCCTCTTTTCATATCCCCTCAAAAAGTGGTGTCCCCATCACAAGCCAGAACCACCTGCCTTGGGCCAAGGAGCTGACCTCGAAACATCTCACTAAACACCAAGGTGTCAAGCAATCTCCACTTTTGCTTTTTCCCTCACCCCATTCCTAAATCCACCCCACTGTTTTCGTAGGACACACACATAAAGCAAAAACTCCACACAAGAGACTGCCAGCTCCCACATTGACACCATCAGAAACAGGATGCATCACTTCCTCTAGCTCTGGGCTGGTGGCCGCTGCTTCCCACTGTCCATTTGGCCAACGTTGCTTTCTCCTACCTCCATCCACAACTGGGACCTTGCTCTACATCAGGCAGCTCCATGGTCTCCCTCCATCCTCTATTTCTCCTGCAAGAGCCTCCTTTGTCCTCCCGAAATATCCCTCCATATGGCCTTAGTCTGCACATTCCTCCCCAGCTCCTCACAGAGGAGGCCTCAGAGCCGCAACCTCTCTCCAACGGCTTTAATTCAATTAGAGCCTCTTCAAATATTTTAGTTAGGCTTTGAGCGGATTGGTGACATTTGTATCTGGCGAAAAGTGGATTTGCTTCTCTATTATGGGCACTTCTTACCTATGAGAAGGAGACCCCACTCCATTAGAACTCTGGTCATCGTGTCACTACATACAAAAAGTGCTACTGCTTTTTCAGTGCTTTCCTCCCCCTGCTCTCGAGGACAAAGCAGCCTCCATTTTCTCCTTGGGGTGTGCTATGTGCAGAGACTCACATGCAGACCACGGGCGTCAATAAAGATTATGATTCATAACCTGGGTATTTAATGCCTGATTTTTTCAGCCACGTATTTTTTTCCCTGGGACACTGCAGTCCAGCAGCAAAGGAGCCCGCAAGGCCACGTGCTTCCATCTCTTTTCAGATGAAGAGCATCAAGATTTTCGTACAATAGCTCCGTCTCCCACCTGCTTTCTTTGACTCAGCATATGATTAAGTCAGGTAATGACAGCCTCTGTCCGGGCAGGAACGGTCCAAGAAGGCAGGGTGCCAACAAAGAGGCAAGATGATCGTGAAGGAGAGGAACATGTTCTGCTCTAAAACTGCCTTGGCTCCTCTGATGTCAGACATACAAATCTGCTGGTTTTCAGAAGGGATTTGTCTTCACGTTGCTTTGGCTATGCAGGTAAAACCCGGTCATCTTCACCAGGGAAGAGGATGCACTTTGAGATAGATCTTGTGCTCTGCTGAAGTCCACTTGGGATGTCGGCCAAAGCTTCTCTGCTTGTAAATGATGAGTGGTGTGCAACAGGCAATGGGCAGTGAGAGACCTGCATGGAGAAAGACAGCAAATATTAATGAAGACGGGTAACCATATCTTATCCCCCTTTTCTGAGGCTACATATAAGCCCAAGCCTTTTGTTGCTTTTGGGTGCTGGATCCAGGCTTTGGATATTAGAGGTGGCACATGGGAATGTTCCTGTGGGATCTGAAGCCTGGCAGGTGCCATTTGCAGATGCTCTTGCAGAGATCAGTCCACTCTCCACCATCAGGTGACGATAAAAACCAAAAGGCAGTGGAAGGAGCAGCCTTCCAAGGGAAAGAAGGACACTGGAGAGGCACTGAGCCATGGCTTCATGTTGAACTGTAAGGACCAGTTGCCTCAGAAGGAATACCTATGTCCCTCCTTCCCAATCTGCGCCCTGATGAGGCCGTCTAAAGCCCAGCTGCACCTAGATCTGCCACTTTGGCTTATAGGCTTGCTGCTGCTCTATCTCCTGTTGCACTTGCAGGAGGAAAATCCTCTAAACCTGTAGGTAAATAGGACCTGGCTCTTTTTCATAATGCATTGTCCATTTTCTGAGCGCTGTGCAGACGGGCAGCGCTGAGCAAGGGCCCGGCGTTTTGCAGAGCAAACTTGCCATCTAGTGGGTGAGAGCATCTCTGCAGATGTGGCGCGGGTTTATTTGCCTGCCACGGCCAACTGAGTGGGGTTTGTCTCTAAGGAGAATCATCTAAAAGGGAGAGATTCCACTTCACCTCACCTTTGGGGTGAGAAGAGCACCTTCCCTCAACGACTGGTGCAACTGATCTACATCCACTCATTGCGATGAGACAGGCTGCCCAGTTTTAAAACCAAGGTTGCTTTTTGCCCACTGGTATTAGGCAAGATGGATCCCGTGTGCGTGGCCACTGGACATGGACACTGTCCCGGGGATTTACCATCTGCTGATGGCTTTCTGTGGGTCTCTGTAGCTGCAGATGGAGCTCCAGTGCAGGGCTCAGAGAATGCAAGAGCTTTTCCTCCTGCTTGCCTGATTGCCATATTTTTCATAGTTCTAATTAAAGCGAGAACTCTGCATATGTCTAACACCCATTATATGCATCTCCTGCTGATAATAGGATTTTTTTATAAAAAAAAGAAAACAAAATCTTTTCTTCTGGAAGCTCCTACAAATCAGCACTGCACAAAGTGTGTTTCCCTGCAGCGTTGTAGTGGGGCCCCTCTGTTAAACGCCCATAGATTTCATGGAGTGGCAGTGTTGACTTTCCCAATTTTGAGAGTATTTGGCAGAATCTACAATTTGCCGTCCACGTGGGAGCTCTCTCTGGCCATCCCTTGTCCTGTGGAGCAACCAGGGGGAGATCTTGCTACAGAATTTCCAGGGGGGATGCAGCTAAGAGCAGGATTTTGTCACCCAAGGTGTCATGCAAGATTTTCTTAGTGGTGGTGCTTACACAAATCAGGAGTAACTGAGCTGAGGGAGTCACTCGTCTGTAATCTCAGGGCCATTTCAGCTCCGTAAAATGTAAAGGCTAATTAGAAGTGCGATGTAGAGTGGGTAAAAGAAGTCCTTCTCACACTGCAAGCATGAAAATCGTTGACTGTCAGGTTATTACTGGCTTTCACCTACTGTAGAAACGACTCTTGAATATCATTTAAACGTTTTTATTAAAGTTGCTGAAAGATTGCGAAAAACAGTTAGTGCTTTGGAATATTAGGCGATAAGTCTCTTCCTTTGATACTAACCATTATTCTGATTCTCTTGAGCCCTAAAGATCTTTTATGGCCAAGAACCTTCTGTTTCTTCTTGTCTTTCAGAAATGAAACCATTAACTGTGAACTGGTTGCAAGCAGGGTTAAGAGAAATCAGAAAATTGGCAGAATAAATAGCCGAGCAGTGAGGGGCTGTGGGAGAGAAAGGGGCTTGGTCTTCTTGGGTGTGGGGAGGCGACACTGCAAGTGGAGAAGGGTGGGACGTCACGGGGTCTTTGCCTTCCTACACCAGTACCCTACGCATGTTTATTGATGGTCTGATACACCTCTGTTATTCTTTTCTTATTTGTAATTTCTTCTTTCACTCTTTTCCATTTTTTCGCTAATTTTTTCCTCCCCGAGGACTGAATTGTGATTAACTTCCTTTATTTTCCCTCATTTCTTTCTCTTTTGTTGGTTTTTCTCAGAGGGGAGAAATGGATGCACTTGCAGTTTACATTCTCTCACCCCCCAGTGGGGAAGATGGAGATGGTGTTGTCTGCATTTTTCTGGATCTTCTTTGTCCCGGGGAAGGCCAGGGATCATCTCTTTATTTCTTTGTTTCTCCTCCATTTACTGAGAGTTCCCTGTTTTGATGAAAAACATTATTTTTAATTTTTTCCATATGATTCCTCTGGTGGAACAACACGGCAGTGTCTTCCTCTTGTTTTTCTTTAATTTTGTCTCCAGTTTCTTACGCCACCCAAGCAGCAACAAGTACCCTTGATCCTCCTTGCGTGGGTTGTTTGCCTTTTCTTTTTTTGTCCCTCTATTCTCTTTTAACAAGGGATGAAACAAGAGCATTCCTGATGGGAGGGGAAGTCCTAGAGAGACCTGCACCCTTCACACAGTTCTCTTGGCAGGAGATACCATACCCAGCACCGAGATTCCCCATGTCCAGAATCTGGTTTTTAAACATCTGCTTGCCAAATGCCATCAGGATGCCTGAGAAAATGCAGAATATGCTCCATGCAGACATGCAGAAGACCTTCAAGCGTTTTTGGACAGTTTCTTAGCGGGATGCTTGTTGATGGGGTTGGGAACGGGAAAGGAAAGGGCAGGGTTTGCTGTTCATTTGGAAGTGGCTCTCAAGGGGCTGGTAGGACGAGTGTTTTTCTTTTCTCAAAATGTCTTGGGGTTTATTAAAGAAAATTATTCAGCATTTGCAACAGTTAAATAAGTAAAGAAAATCTAAGTAGGCGTTTCTTCCCACAGGAAGGATGTGGGATGCAGCCCATAACGAAACGTTACTGACAAAAAAATTTTTTCAAAAAAAAATGGGAAAGAAATCAGTAGAAAGATTAAACAGCTCTGGACACCATCTTTTCCCATATTTCTGAGGGACCAGATGGGCAGGGCTCTGCCAGGACGCCATTTCCAGCTCTTCAGCTTTCTCCAGGGACATGGGGACTGTAAGAAGCTGCATGGGGTTGTCTCTGTTTGTATGTCAACACTTGCAGTCTCCTATGGATAATGTGTTCTGGTCAGAAAAATCGCTTCAAATTAATCAGCCTTTTCTAGAGGGTGTGGGGATTTATATTTGAGAATATTCACTCCAGCAAGAATTGGGGTATGTACACGACAAAAAAGCTCTTGTTGGCTGGTGTTCTCCAACACCAGCAGGATTTAATTGCCATAAATCAAAGATGTTCAGTTAATTACTGCCACTTCCTCAGGGAGGGTGTGAATTATTAGGAAAACACCTTTGATTAATCCCCATTACCTGAAATTGATGGGAAATCTTTGTTAAAAGCCACCAATGCCTCTGCTCACTGCTACCCACAATGCACTAGGACAAGGGGTATGACCCTAGGAAAAACCGTCTTCACTGAAAGTCATTATAAAGCTGAGAAATTGCCACTACACAGTAAGCGTGGCTCATCATCACTCTCTTTGCTCAAAATTGCCAGGAAAAAGGAGAGTGCCTTATCCAGAGTAAAAGCAGATATTGTGACCTCTTATAGAGATGATGGTATTTATCAGCATAAATTATATTATATTATATTATACTGCATGCAGCCACCCTGGAGTAATTCACCCTTGCAGAAAGTCTCTTGTCCCTCCAGCATGTCTTCATCGCAGTCAACCAGCGTATAATGGAACTGGCTTCCTATCTCAACGGTGTCCTTACAAATGAGTATATTAAGAGGCACTGGCTGGATTTCCTAGGGATGTTGGGAATTAATCAGCAGATGACAATTCTCCTCCTGATCAACCATCATTAACTCTCATTTCCCCCGGAAAGGGGGAAATTACTCACCATGTGCACAAATCACCTGCAATTAGCTGACGTCGTCCATGGAGAATGGGAACAAAGCAGCTTGGGACAAATACGCTGCCGATTGACTGCCAGAGCCTCAGTCATAAATAATAATGGGAATTTTTCACTAAAAGTACAAAATCCTTCCAATAAACTTAATTATCTAGAAATTAAGAGGATTAATTAGCATAAAACAAGCCCAGCTCTGCTTAACAACAATACCAACCATTCCATGCAAATGATAGAATTATGCTTCATCAACCATATACACACCTGATGAAGCAGCGCTCTTTAGTGATAGTGGAAACTGATCGTGGGAGCCCAAGGAAAGGAAAGGAAAGGAAAGAAACACAAACAAAACATAAGACGTTCACCATGTGAGTTTCTCAAGGTCTGGTGGGAGTTTGGTCATGAGACAAGGAAGCTTCTTCGCTACCAAACCCAGAGTCTCCCTCCAAATGAAACCCCAATCTGCAAGCGAAATACTCTTTGCTACTTGCCATTTTCAGGGGTGTTTTGTAACTAAATGCATTAAAAGAGATGAACAACTCACGCTGATCATCACAAATGCCCTAGAAATAGTTGGGAATAGCATAGGAAAAAAATACTGCTGATTAAGTAGCATCCTATTGAAATTATTGGAATTAAAGAGGAGACAGCAAATACACCTTTAGTTAAGCACTACTGCACACTGAATGACACTTAGTACGACACTAATAACTAACCAGAAGGAAAAAATTCTTTTACAGGCTGATATCATCTCAAAAAAGTAGAAATTAATGAGCGGATGCTAGCTGTAGTTCCATAAAATCACCATGGTCCATAACCCCTATTCATTGGCTGGACTTATTCATATTTTCCTTAGTCAGGAAAATATCTGATTAACCAGTATTGCCCAGGAAGAGTGGGAATTAGTTAATTAATATAAGGCAGGTACATTTTCATTTAGTCAACGCTGACTAGGAGCTGTGTTCTCATCATAAGCAGAAATTGTCCGCTTACCTGGCACTTCCCAGTAAACTGCTACAATCAAATGTGACTAAAATTAACTGCCACCCCCAAAAACAGCAAGAGGAGCAGATTGTATCAGCATAAAGTAAATATGTCGTCAATTAAGCACTCCCTGTAATTCATACAAATGATGGGAGTCTTTACCACAGGTCCAAATCACTCTGATTAACCAGCATGGCTTAAGAATCAGGAGAATAATTGAGCAGAAGGCAAATATATGCAATATATACAATTAGGCACCTTAATCTGCATTCCCTGTGATGGCTGGTGTTCCTGCTGTGCTCTTCAGTACAGCTGCCCCAGAGGTGACTGCAGAGCATCTGTGCTTCTTCCTCCCAATCTGGCCATTCTGCAGGGATGCTCCAGCCCTTTGGGACTAAAGCTTCTGCTGAGGGATGCTGGATGAGATGACTAACGCTGGTCGAAGACAGCAGATTGCTCACTTTTGAGACTACATTCTGGACAGGTTGGACTCGTTCCCATCACTGGGTCTCCAGCCTTCAAGTCCAGCTTTGCCAATGGCCTTGCCCATACCACTCAAAGTCTTTTATCTCTTCTTTCATCTCTGGCCAGCCCTTGGACCAACACTGGCCAGGTCCAGCATCTCCAGACTTCTCCAGTGGTGCTGGTCCAGCCCCAGGCTCGGCTGAGAAGCATGTCAGCATTATGCTACTTGGGTCAGGCCGTCCATGTTTGTAATCTGTTCCCTTTCAGCCACCTCCAGCTTTGCAGCACATTTTTCTAGATTGCACCAAGTCCTTTTCACACTGTCCTGAGGTCTCCACTGTATTCTTAGCACATTATTTGACTTGTAACCTTAATGCTTCTGCTCAGTGATGGTACTGGTGGCCCAGCTGCACTCGTGTTAACACACACCTACCCACAGCTACACAAGGGGATCCAAACGACATCCGTCAGGCACTAGGAGAAAGCAGAGAGCTCTGGCCAAGAGCCTGCTGGGGACGCAGGTACTTAGAGGTGAGTGATGTCCCACATGCAATCATTCTAGTTAATTGCCCTCACTTGCACTTCCTGCAGAAGAATGGGGATGAAGCACCAGTGACTATACAGAAGGATCAAGTGTGGCTGGGACATGATTATCCTGTTGGAAACTCTCTGCACTGCTCCACCTGCCGTCTCCCCTTCAGAAAAGATGAGAACTGCTCACACGAAAGGAGGACATCACAAATTACTCTGCATTTCTCAGGGGGGATTTTAATCAGTGCAAAGAAAATATATCAGCCTTGAACCACAAGTACCCACAATCTCCAAGCATTAGGAGATGCTCGCCGTAAGTAAACGTCTCTAATTGGTGAGCGCTCTCAATAAAAACACACAAAATTGCTCAACAAGAAGGCAAGTGATCTTCCAGCTAAGCAACACTGCTGTGGTTGGGTGGTTCTGTCAACAGTAGAAAACAGTGAATTTCAAATACCAATCTGGCCTCAATTCATTTCATTCAGGCATGAGGTAGGGACCATCTTCAGCTTCACTCATTGGAGGGCCAAGGCCACCACAGGCAGTAGGACTGGGGGGCTCGCAGCAAAGGTCCCAAGTCTTTTTGTTTCAACGTGTTGGTTTCACCATCTCAGTTAGGACAATCTCTTATTTTTTTTCCGTTGGCAAGGCAAGCTCCAGATTCCTTTCCTTCACAGACAGCTCAAGGCTTTCAACCAACATTCTCGGTCTGTCAGGCAGAAACCTCCTCCTTCTGCAATCATCTAGAGTTGTCAGAGCATCTTCCCTGACCTACGCAGAGTTGCATACAGGTTACTTTATTATAGTGGAGTATTAGAGTATTTTTGTATTATATTACAGTATAAAGCATTTATATTATATTAATATTGGATGAGAAAAAAGATTTCTATATTTCAGGCCATGCATCCTTTTCTTGGCATAAATATCCCAATAGCCCTTTATTGTTACCAAGACTATTCAGCGTCTCTGACTGTACTTTTTGTATATCTTTTCAAATATAATAATAGTTTTCAGGTATAAAACAGCATCTAATTACAAATTGTGCGTCATACAGATATCCCCATTTCCAGGAATTTAGGAGTTTCTGGTATATTGCGTCCCACTCCCGGCCCCCAAAAAAGAAGCTTTGGGACTGGGAATCCCTGCAGTATTAATCTCCGCTCTCTGGAGGTGTATTTCGGGGCTGACAGCTATGCAGACAGGCGGAGGGGACCTTTCCTGTTTTCCTCCATATTCTTGCTGCAGCGGAAATAGGTGGATTTTCACAAGCAGCTGGTGATTTAGAGTACCTAATATCTGGGATAGCACTTACACCTTAGGCTGCTGGGGAGATAGAGTTCAGCACAGTCCTACCAAGAAACACTCCAAAAACCTAAAGAAAACACAAGAATGAAAACCTGTAACTTAATCACTCTCATACGTGCAAGATTATCTGGCTGTTGGCCACCACACAGTACCTACATAGCAAAATCTTGCAAAGTACTAACAACATTGAACAATACTTAGGTTTTTTCTTTTCTGCTTTTCTTTTATTAGAGGGATAAGAAGCTTGTGGGAGAGACTTTCAGTTTGCACTCCTTGCAAAGGTCATGTTATTACAGAAGATTTTAAAATATCCAGGCAAATTATAAACATATATGGTATATGTTAGAGGATCCTGTTGTAACCATTCTAAGTCACTTCTGAGGTAATCTAAGAGACAGGGAAAGAAAGCAATCAGAGCTGACTGTAGGTGTGCATCCTTGTACAGAATGAGCCCTACAGTAATATTTGCGCATCTCTGCAACATCCACTCTGTTGGGAATAGCAGGGGGAGCCCAGGGCATCGTTGGACAACTGGAAAGATGCAGGAAGACCTGGAGCCCAGATAGCAGAAGCAATAGAGCCAAGCAGAAATTTGTGTACGTGTAGATATACCATAGTATTCTTGCCACCTGCTTAAGGTCTGCGGTAGGAAGACCTACCCTGTCCCAGACAACTTTTTAAGCACAGAAAAATCCCAAAAGACCAAGAGTGCTGCTGTCCCTCGCTGCAGCATCTGCTTAACCTGGGCTGGAACGTTGTCTGAACTGAAACGTTATATCACACAGCAAAGTCTCAATGCAGAATGTCCCAAAATCTTAGCAGGAGAACAGGTTTTAAGAGATCACATCCCTTCCTGCTATTTTTGCTATGTGCAAATACAGAAGCCTTTTCCTTTTAAACTTCCTGGTTTTATAAGCAAACAAACCCAAACGAGCATTAAACGCCTGAGAGCTGGACTCCTTCGGGGCTTCGCTCAGCTCAGGTTTCTCTGCCATCATGAGAATTGGAAGCGTAATGTCCTTTGTTTTTTTTTTTTTCTAAATAGAAAAATATAGATTCATACATAAGGATCAGTCCCAAGCATCCCTGGCAAGGGGCAAAGCCAGATACACAAACCCAGGGTCACCATTATCACAGTAAAAATAGCGACAGCTGAAAACTGCTGGGTTCTCTTTGTGCTATAGGGCTTCTCCCTAGTGCTTTTATTTCCTCTTTATATATAAAGCAGAGGGGAAATTTTGTGTTCGGTGTTTTGATATATTACTCATTGCATCCGACAGCAAGGTTTAAATTTTGGTGTCACCGTAGGGGATGTGGAAAGCCTGTGCCAGCCCTGGGCATCTGGCTGGGGAGAGGCAGCCCAGAGTCCCCTCCTGGGTCACAGCTGAAAGACTGGCAACACAAAGAGCACAAAAGAAATTATGATTTCATATCTCCACCCTGACTAAAAGGAGTCATGACAGAAAATGGAAGATTTGATGTGAAGCTGTGGCAGGTGACAGGAGTGGTGATGAACAGCTTCCACCCAGGGATTTTTACATTCAGGGCTTTCATTCCTGGTGGCTTTTCTACAGCAATTTGTGTTAAACTGCTTCTTCTCCTGAAGAAAAGGCTTTTTGTTACCCAGATCATCTTTACATCTTCCCCATAATCCAAACCTCTTCACACCCTGACAAGAATTCAGTGCCAGTGCTGGTGCTGGCAGCGAGCGCCTTCCCGGTTTGTGCTCTTTGCACTGAGCAGGTTTCAAAGCGGGGCAGCTTTGGAAGCCTCTAACTAAAACAAAATTGTTGGCCAAGCCCTTATAGTAAAGGGTCTGATGGGGCAGGAATCCCCAGCTTTACCCAGGCAACCCCACGGTGATCATGTTGTTTAGTTATAAAATCACATAATGGTTCTTTATAAATACATCTGTTTATTTTTTCCCCCCATAAATGACAGTTCTTCATTTCTGGCACAGAGTGTTGGCTTTAAGTAAATATCCAGCTATCATCAGGACTTTAGTTATACTGAATTAAAAATAACATCCTCGACATTCCCTCAGAAGGGATATATTTTAGCACTAGATGCTTTCAAGGTTTCATCAGAATCCCAAAGCTGCGCTCATAGACCTTCCAAGCAGGAGTCAAGGCAAAAGCATCAAGTTTTGTGGTTTCTGATGAAATCAACCAAATTCCGTTCCTCCTAGCATTCCTGTGCAGCAGGCAGTTCTCCAGCACACATCTCTGCCCCTTCCCCTCTGTCTCCTGAGCATTTTTCTTTCTCACCATTTTGTGCATTTCACAACGAACAGAATTTGCCGCATCTCACTGTATTTTCTCACTCTGTGTTCCAACCAAAATCTTGATTTCTGCCATGCCTCCATTTTTATCACCCCATCACACACTCCCCTTTTTCCCTCTCATCACAAAACCTGGAGTCGGCATCAGCCCCCATCTCACCCCATTTCCCTTTTCAATCGTACTCCATCTTCTGCATTGCACGTACGTCAACATTTACATCTCAGCGACAACAGGCTCAGCCTTTTACTACACTGAATTCCTACAATGAGCACATTTCATCCACATCAGTTGATGTGGCCCCAAAAGCCAGGGAAAGGCCTCATGGTCACTGTCAAGTGGGATCCTGGGCTCGGGCACATCACCTCCGTTCCCCACAGCTCCTTCTAGCTGAGAAGAGCTGCACGTCCCCTCCAGCCCAGGAAAACCAGATACAAATGTGAGCAACCATTTCAGACTTTTGGGGACATGAGCATCTGCCCTTCGAGCTGTGTCACGTCCTAAGGGGTCCCTTGCGGGTATTGGGCTTCCCAGGGCACGGGGTGCATCCTGCTGCTATAAATCACGTTTCCACTGTGTGCTTCAGCAAACAGGTGGAAACATGGTCTGCCCTTGAGGCACAGGCCATGGCTGGGACAGACTGGCCACAGCAACAATCAAGAGAAGCTCTTTTCCACTTCTCTGCCCTTCAGAGGAGGGAGAGCATCTCCCTTCAAGGAGAGAAGGGTGGGAGAAAAGAGACTTATGAGGTAAAAAAAGTAACTAAACCACTTTAATAAAAACATCAATATAATAAAAAGTATTTTCATTTTATGAAATATATACAACATAGACAAACCCATATGGAGCTCACAGGATCATGATCATGCTTCCGGCAGGCACCGGGGAAGTGCCAGAGTGGACTCAGTGATGGATGGGAACTGTGTTTTGTATCTGGATTCAGGAACACATGGATTGGGATCAAAGGCAGTGAAACAGAGTTCATCGGACACTTGTCATTGAAGGAAGAGGCTGATTCATTGGTAACTCAGCTTTTATACTGAGTTTGGGGCAGGTGGGATGGAACAACCCTTTGGCCAGTTTGCTGTGACATTTCCTATCTGCCCCTCCCCACGGATGTGACCCCTCTATGCGTTTTGGTTGCGAATCCTCCAGTGAGGCATATAATGAAGTGACCTGAGCTAGGTTGTTACAACAATAAGCATAAGCAAGAACCTCTCTGCATCCCATTCCTTGGAATAAACAATAAACATACCTCTTATCACTCTGGAAGTGGATAGTGTCTGCGAAATGAGGGGTTAATTTCAGAGAGTTAAGTTAGTTTGAAGAGGCTTAACTGAAAACCAGGATACATGGGAAGACCACCAGCCATCTCAGCCTAGTGTCCCCATGGCCAAGGCTGTGGAGAAGCTGCCTCCGGAGCCCAGCCTCGGCCCTGGCACAGCTCGGCAGCCACCGCTTCATCCTGTGCAGGACAACACTCCTCGGGGGCAGGAGAGGTGTGGGACCACTGCAGATAGACCACCTCTGGCGCTTGTCTCTGCAGTGAAAATACACCTCCACAGGCCTACAGGAGAGACCTCAGCAGAGTTAAAGCTCTGTGATGAGTTACTTTCTTGGAGACTGGACACAAATGAGTGGACTGTGACCTGCAACGTAGGAGTAAAGGGAATTAAGGAGCATTTTAAAGAGATTTTTTCATTTCCATCCACATCAGTAGGTGTCCACTTTTACATATACTTTTTCCCCCTTTTCTAAATGGTCTCTTTCCTGCGGAGTAAACTCTTCGTTGCCGGAGAGCAGCACTGCTATTTACTGGTGGTGTTGGAGACAAACATAGACCAAAGCCACCTCTGCTGTCACTCGGGCTTCAGCCCAGCACCTACACCTCCCTCTGGCTGCACAGGGAGGCGCAAAGCACGAACCTGCCTCTTGTTACGAAAATCTTCATCAGCAGCAACTCTGGCACTGGCTTGCAGGATTTGGCCAAGCCCCAGCACCTTTTAGATGAGTCAGGAAGGCACTAATGCATAGCACTCTTTTCCAAAATTTCAGAGACTCCCTCTTTACTGTTAAGTTTTAAAGCCATTTTGCAGCTCAGCTGGCAGGCAACATTAATCCAGTATGTGGGAGCTGAGTACAGGATGGGACATTGGCTTCGCACACGATGATGGTTATGGGAGCTCGTTTCCAGACATGCATCTCCTACCACCTCATGCCAGCCAGTTCTCCTGGGGGAGATTCCTCTGAACAAAGACATTGAGGGGCTGGAGGGGATCTAGAGAAGGGCAATGGATCTGGTAAGGGTTCTGGAGCACAAGTCTTGTGAGGAGAGGCTGAGGGAGCTGGGGGTGTTCAGCCTGGAGAAAAGGAGGCTGAGGGGAGACCTTCTCACTCTCTCCAACTCCCTGAAAGGAGGGGGTATCCAGGGGGGGTCGGTCTCTTCTCCCAAGGAACAGGCAATGGGACAAGAGGAAACGGCCTCAAGTTGCACCAGGGGAAGTTTAGGATGGATATTATGAAAGCTTTCTTCCTGGAAAGTGTTTCCAAAGATTGGCAGAGGCTGCCCAGGGAACAGGTAGAGTCACCGTCCCTGGAAGTATTTAAAAACAAGGCAGATGTGGTGATGATGGACATGGGTTAGTGGTGTTTTTTGTCAGTGTTCTGTTAACGGCTGGACTCGATGATCTTAAAGGTTCCTTCCAACCTGGACAGTTCTATGACTCTGTGATTAATAAATGCAAGTTAGATCAAGCTGTTTCCCAATCCCTCCTCTCCCCAGCCACTGTGTCTGTTGGGCATCTTTGTGGTGAACTGCAGAGAAGGTATTTTCTACCTGCAAGGTCATCCTCTGTCTCACCACAGGTTCCCTGCTCCGGTGGGCATTCCCCTTCAGGGGTGTGCCGGAGGAGTCCTCCTTGCACGGAGGACCTGCCTGGCCTATCCTCCCAGGCCCTTGCTTTCTGTCTTGAGAATAGAAAACACTCAGATGTTACCTCAGGATCTTCCTGTGGAGGATGCTGCTGCTCCCTACTTCATGCCCTTAACCCGCTGGATCAAAGAGCAAATCCATACCTTACATGAACACGTAAAGGGCCTTGGACATAGAATCACAAAAGAGTTTGTGTTGGAAGAGACCTTAAAGACCATCCAGTGCCACCCCCTGCCCTGGGCAGGGACACCTCCCACCACACCAGGTTGCTCCAAGCCCCCTCCAACCTGCCCTTGAACCCCTCCAGGGATGGGGCAGCCACAGCTTCTCGGGGCAACCTGGGCCAGGCTCTCACCACCCTCACACCAAAGAAGTCCTTCCTAATTTCTAATCTAAATCTCCCCTTTTCCAGTGTAAAACAATTAAACCTTGTCCTCGCTGATCAAGATTCCCTCCCCAGCTTTCCACATGCAAGTGCAAGTGAAAGACACGTTAGACACTTGAAAAGCAGCATTAGCGCTTACCTGCTTCCCTTTGACAGAGAGCTGCCGGGGTCAACCATCTGTACCAAGGCCAAAAAGCTTCTGTGAGACCTGCTCCTTCTGCAGTTGAAGGGGACAAGACAGCTGAACCTCTAAAACCAGTGAAAAAACCTCTGTTCCCTCAGAGCTCACCCTGCGGTGGGGGTCTCTGCATGTCTCACACTTCCCACCAGCCCCTTCATGAGATCACGTGGACACCGGGGGGTTACAGACATCAGGGGTCTTTGGGGGGAAGATGCAGTCTTCTGCAGAGCAGAAACAATAAAGCTGGAGCAAGAAAAAGGAAGAGAAAGGGATGGTTTTTGTGGGACCCAGACCATGGCAGCAAAGCTCTGAAACTTCTCTACTGGAGGAGAAATGGGAGCACAGATGGATGAAAACCTCTATCTGCATCCAGATCTGGAAGCTCTGAACAGGGTTTGTAGAGGTGGCCTGCACCTTTCCGGCTTCGTTCCCAGAGCAAACATTTTTCCTACATATGAGGGGAGGTACTAAACAATCAAAGTTAAAGGGCAAGGGCAGCCTTGGATCAGCCATGCTCTGACTCTTACTTCTGACACCTTCCAACCCCTTCCTCTCCTCCTTCAAAAAGCTGCCAACAACATCCTCAACTGTTACAAGAGCATTCAACAGACCCCAAGCACCCTGAGCAGGAACAACTGGGCTGTTTCTAAAGCTCTAGGTCAGGGTTTGCCTCTGCAACCCATGAAAACATGTTGGACCTCTGTATGGGGAGCTATATGCTTTGCATGAACAAACTAGCCCAGCTTCAGAGCTGTTTGGAAAGCCTGTGTGACANATACCAACCCACTTGTTGAAGCCAGATACCAGAGAGGCTGGCAGAGTGGTCTGCACCCTGGTCACTCACCAGCTGGGCTGTGGAGGAACATCTCCAGCTCCAGTGCGACCAGCATGCGAGGACAGACATTAGCCCCAGGGCGGGCAAGTAAAAGCTAAGCCCACCTCAGCTCTGCTGCTTCAACCACTTGGTGTGACCAGCTCCTGCTGGTGCCTTTTCTTCTGCACCAGAGCATACTGCTCCGACACCTGTGGGCTCCAGCAGACACGCGTTGTTGTGCTAAATCCCAGTAAGTCAACGAAGGTGAACAAATGGCCGTTGCTTAAGCCCCAATGAAGCATTGTGAAGATGTACACATTTATTTATATTTACACATGAAGGTGTACATGTTTATTTATATTTACAGTGTTATATGTACACACTAATTTGACATGTCATTACAGAATCACAGAATCACAGAATCGTAGTGGTTGGAAGGGACCTCAGAGATCATCGAGTCCAACCACAAAAAAAAAAAAAAACAAAAAAANATCACCCACCCACACAGCACCCCACCACAAACCAATAATCTTGGGCACTAGAGCATGCCCTGAAGAACCATGTCTACACGTTTCTTAAATACCTCCAGGGATGGTGACTCCACCACCTCCCTGGGCAGCCCATTCCAATGCCTGATAACCCTTTCAGTAAAGAAATGTTTCCTAATATCCAACCTGAACTTCCCCTGGCCCCCTTACATTCCTTATTCAAAGGATCATATATATATATATACTCTCGCTGTCCGTCAAACTGCATTAAACCCAATATTTCCATGAATTGTTGAAGTAACAGCAAGGTCTGCTACGAAATTCCATCACTAAAGCAAAGTTAACTGCTGTTGATCTTCGCTTAGTACATCTTCAACCTCGTCCAGAATCAAAACCTTCACGCGCACAGCGAAGAGGGAAGGACAGAGACTCAAACAGGGAACTCCTCAGGTGAAAGCGCCAGAGATGAGAACATCGCTTGTGATCATTCAGAGATATGGGAGTCATTTCTTCCTCAAAAGGATCTGTTTTATCTTTCCCGCTAACATTCATATGGCCAGGAACCTCAGCCTGCTGTTTGCAAAGACATTCACGGAGCCCTGCAAACATTTGGGTTTTAATTACAAGCTCTTCAAAAAAAACCAAAATAAAACATAGCCTGCACCACAGCTCTCTTTGTGAAACTTATAAGGAAAACATAAGGCAATAACTTCAGCCAGGGAACGGCTGTGCATTGGAAGTAATTTCAGAAATCTCCTCAATCAACACTGCAGAAAAACATAATGAAAACACTTTTATTTTAATTGGAAAGAAAGCATACAGATATTTCAATTCTCATCTCCTCCCTTCCGGTGGAAGGAGTCTTAGTAATAAATTACTGCAAGAAATTCTTCATTTTCCCCCTTGCCCACGGAGAGACTCTGGACAATCTCCTGCAGATTAAACCCAACATTCTCTCTGGTGAGATGTGTAGAGACTGAGAAATATGTTTCTCCTTCTCAAAATTAAATTAATGCATCTAAACAGAACAATTCCCCATTGTTGTTTTCATTACACATCTCTGCCTTTGGCCACCCCAGGGTCAGTGCCCCCGGGCTGGCCGTCGCGGCCAGGTCCTGCTCACCTGGGGCCACTTGCCAGGGTCAAGCCACCCAGCCCTTTCTAATGAGGCATCTGCAGGAGCTTTGCAATTGTGTCCACGGCATGTTGATGCAACACCGTGACTGCAACACCTGGGCCACACCGCAGCCTCTGCGTGCTGTCTCTGCACTCCTGCCCATACCTTGGCACTTGCTCAGACACTTCATGGAGCCAGCTTATTAATGGCAGAAGTCTAGGCTTGCCAGTTCTCTCCAGTGCCCTCAGCCAGCATCACTTGTTCGTTCCTGCCATTCATGCCAAGGTGTGGGGGGACCAGTGGCATTTGGGCCCATCAGGAGCCTCTGTCACAGCAGAGAAAGAGCCAGCTTCCATGAAAATATTTGTCCTTGTGGTGGAACAGAAAAGGCAATGTCACCTCCAAACTCTCTGTGAGATGTGCCCCATGGCTACATACCAGGGTAGGAGATAGGAGGTTGGGCAGAGCAGAGGAGAAGCCACAGAATGGGGAGAGGAGTGTAGGGAAGCCTGTGCCTCATCCAGGCAAACCCAAGAGAGGGCTCCCTACGACCTCCATGGTCCCACCAGCATGTCCCTCAGCCTTCAACAAATGATCTTGGCATCTCTAGCCCTGTGACTCACAGATTTATGGTGGTGGGATATCTGCCCATGGTCTCTAGGTTAGAAACAAAACCCTTGTGTCCTCACCCCACTGCAGGACTTATTTCTACCAGGGATGCTTTGCAGTGCAGCTCTTCTCTTCTTGCATGTGTAAGACTGGGGCAGAAGTTGAGTCCCTTTTACCAGGCTGTACCCATACCCTGATTCTTGCTGTGGTGCTCAGCTCTCCTCCCGGGGCACACAGGTTTCCCAGGCTGCCCATGTGGTGTGTCTTCTCCTGCTGCAGCTCCTGCACGCAGCACTGGAGATGGTGCAGGAGCCCCAGGGACCCCCCAGCCACGCTGTCGGAGGCCAGGCACGGTGCCCATGGACAGGGAGGAGGTGGGATGGAGGTGTTGCTGTTCACCCCGTCTCTGTGCACAAGAGAGACAAGGGTCAGCCCAGGTTTGGAACTCCATCAGAGACTGGCCATAGATGCACGGGACAATTGCACCACATGGCTGGACACACATTTTCTTTTCACGTCATCTAGGGAGAGGCGACACATTCTTCACAGGACAGTGCTGGCACATGCAGCTTCTGGGAGTGAGCAGGAGGTCCCCACATGTCTCTGCAACCTCAGTCAGATCAGCCCCTCCTGAAAATGGCCACCAGAAGCCCCTCAACCCCTCCACCCCAGCCTCGAAAATGCCAGGAGGAACTTTGGAAAGGAACTTGAAGAAGTCACCTGGATCAGCTGATCCTTCAGGGCTCCCAGAGATGTTGCCTTCTCCATGCAAAGCTGCTCTCGCTGCCACCTCTGCTCATGCTCCTGCACCTGGACAGAAACACGGGTGGCCCCACTCACCTGCAGCCTGCATAAGGGATCTACATGTGCCTGTAGAGAGACTGATCTCTAGCAGACATGCCAGCGCCTCACACTCCAGGAGGTGGACTCCAAGGATGCGTAATTAGGATTCATCCGAGGGCTGATGATGGATCCCATCCAGGATCTTCACAGCTGCAGAGAGGGACTGGGGGCTCTGCAACTGGCTGAGGGGAGGGGAGAACCTGCCTGGCTCCACCACCACTCTGCCCCAGGGAGCAGACAGAGACCATGAGATGGAGCCTGGCAACAGCCCAGTGCTGACCCCCTGGCCACTGTGGGCTGTCTCTGGGGTGCTGCCAGCTCAGCTCTGCCCCAGACAAAGTGATGGACTTGCACAGACAGGTCAAGGAAGCCTCCAGGCTTCCCTCAGGCCTGACCCCCCCACTGTGTGGCACAGAGCACAGCCCAGGGAACCAGGAGTCAGACACCATCAGTCCAAAGCCCACCATGGCTGTGTAGGGTGAGATTCTCCTCCCCATCCCTTTGCTCAAATCACCTTCTTCCTCTGGCCAGTGGGCCCCTGGGCTCCATCCTCCCTCCGCAGCTCCCTAAGGTGATGCTGGATTTGCTCTTGGAGGCCACGCAGGATGCGGAGCGCATGGCTGGAGAGCAGAGATGAGCGCGAAGGGATGGGCCACGGGTGGAGAAGAAGAGTTCAGCATGCCCGAAGGCGATTCTACAAAGGATGCCCTGGGGATGCAGGTGCAGGAGCCCACGCTGGGCAAGCAGCCTCCCCCCAAAGCGTGGAGCAACCTGGGGTTATGGGACTCACCTGATCACTGCTGGCAAAAGGCCTGGCCCCAGGGCACTGTCAGGGAGTGGGTTATGCCAGCAGGGGCACCACAAGGTGGTCCCAGTCACCGGGGAGCACTCAGCATCCCCTGGCACCACTGGGTGCCATGGGCAGCTCAGGAGATGTTCCAGGCACTGTAGCCGGGCGCTCCTGCCAGCCCGGTCCTGGGGGAGCAACCACAGGGTGAGAGATGGATCGGAGCATCGCCTGTACCCCCCAGATCTGCCCCCCGGAGTCCACTCAGCCTTGCAGATAAAGACTGATGGACTCGCAGCCATGTCAGAGCTTCTAGGAAAGACCTGGCGCCACCTTGAACAGCCAGGGCTGGGAAGGGGAGGTTTGGCATGAGCAGGTCAAGCATGCAGGCACCAGGAGGGCATCTCCTCTGCCCTCCCAGGGCTTCCCCAGCTTGATCCTCTGCAAGGCAAGCTACTGAGCTTGCTTCCCAGTGACCCAGCAGACTCCACCATCCCTATGGGTAGGGTGCAACACCCAGGTAACCTCAGGGGTGCAGCATAACTGGGCTACTGTTCTCCCCCATGCTGCTCCCCCTCCCTGAGCAATCCACAGCCCCCGACCAAGCAGTTTTGCTGTGGTTGGAGGTGACCAGCCATAGTGTCGCCTGGCCACTGCCCAGCACTGAGATGGAGTTACCCAATATCCCCACCCATTCCCTTCTCCCATCCCCAACCTGCTCCAGGACCTCCTGGAGCTGCTGAAGGGCGTCCATCTTCTCCTTCTGGAGCAGCCCCTGGAGCTGGTCCAGGGCTTCCTGCCTCTGCCGCAGGAGGGAGCGGGTACGATGCTCCAGCTCCTGGAACCTCTGTAAGAAAAGCTGGGATCACTTCAGCCCTTTTGCCAACACCCTCCAGGCCCAGGAAGGCTTTTCCCAAGGACAGTCTCCCTGCGGGATGTCCGAGTCCCTCCTGGCCAGGGTGGCACCACCTCAGCCTTTCTCAGAATCAATGACCTGCTCCCAAGAACTGAGATTTGGTGGGAAAGTGACCTCAGCGTGGGGATGGCCACCCTGGGGTGCCTGGGGCTGCAAGCCCTGCCTGCTTCCCTGCTTGCACCCCAGATCCCATCTCTCCCCTCCTCTGCCATCGCCAGGGCTTCCCAGGGACCTTCTGTTCTGCAGACCAATAATCCCAGTTGCTCTACAGCCATAGGAGTGGTTTTCCCAACAAGATCTCCTCTTAAAAGCTCCAGGAAATAAAACTGTTATGCCGATAAACTCAGTTTGGCTCCTTAGGAATATGGGCGACTCTGGATCCCCAGGAAAGCCAGGAGGGCACTGACCTTCTGTAGCTCCAGCTTCTGTTCTTGCAAAGCCGATGTTTTCCTTGTCTCCTTCCCTAGCCCCTCGCAGCCCGCACAGTCTCTCTGTCCCTGCCGTGACTGGAAAAAATACCCTTTGCCACCTCCCACCTCTTGGCCTCTTCCAGGAGCCGGCTCCAGCCCTCCATCGTGCACGGGAGCGTCCCTGCTCTTCCCTCCCGAAGCAGAGCTGGTGGCCATGGCCAGCACAGCCTCCTGCAACCTGCTGTGCCCCAGCCACCAAGGGCACCCTGCAGACCCCCTGAGCCCGTCCCTGCCACCAGCGGCTGTGCCTGGCCAGCCCCCCCACTCTGGCCATCTTGGAGTCATCTCACCATCATCTCCAGGTCTGTTGGGTCCCGATGGCAGGTGTCCTGGGTGTGCGCCAGCGGTGCCAGGCCAGCCCTGTGGCAGGGACATTGTCACTCACGTCCCCATCGTGCGACCACCCATCTCTGCAGACAGACACCCCATGGGATGCCCACCCAGCAGCCAGGGGCCCAGGTCCCTCTAGAGTTTCCAGTGCCACCTTCTGCTCCCAGGGCACTGGCAGGATTCTGTGGGCTCAGCCTCAGTGCAGAATCCATCCCCGGATCCCCTGGCATACCTGCCTCTGTCCTCTTTGCTCCATGTCCCCTTCACACTGGATCCCAGCTCTCGAATCCCCTCCTGGCTCCTCTGCAGGGACAAAGACAGCAACACGGGGTGCCCTGCTGTGCACTGGCAGCCAGAAACAGGCTATCAAACCATAAAATAGTTTGGGTTGTAAAGAACCTTACGGTTGGACCTATTTCTACCCCCTGCCCTGGGCAGGGACACCTCCCACCACACCAGGTTGCTCCAAGCCCCCTCCAACCTGCCCTTGAACCCCTCCAGGGATGGGGCAGCCACAGCTTCTCGGGGCAACCTGGGCCAGGCTCTCACCACCCTCACACCAAACAAGTTCTTCCCCACATCTCAGCTCCATCTCCCCTCTTGCAGGGTCAAACCCTTC
>QJSC01017321.1:127799-166012 GCA_003697955.1 Calidris pygmaea
TCTCCAGGCTGAACCCCCCCAACTCTCTCAGCCCCCCCTCCCAGCAGAGGGGCTCCAGCCCTCCCAGCATCTCTGGGGCCTCCTCTGGCCCCGCTCCAACAGCTCCATGTCCTTCTGCTGTTGGTGGCCCCAGAGCTGGAGGCAGCACTGGGGGGGGTCTCCCCAGAGCGGAGCAGAGGGGCAGAATCCCCCCCTGGCCTTGCTGGCCACGGGGCTGGGGATGCAGCCCAGGGGCCAGGGGGTTTCTGGGCTCCAGCGCACGTTGAGGGGCATGTGGAGCTTCTCACCCACCAGCACCCCCAAGTCCTTCTCCTCAGGGCTGCTCTCCGGCCGTTCTCCAGCCAGCCTGGGTTTGGGCTTGACATTGCCTTCAGCTCACCTGCAGGACCTTGCAGTTGGCCTGGATAAACTTCATGAGGTTGGCATGGTCCCATCTCTCCAGCCTGCCCAGGTCCCTCTGGATGCCATCCCTTCCCTCCAGCGTGTCACCACCCCACACAGCTTGGTGTCATCGGCAAACTTGCTGAGGATGCACTCAATCCCACAATTTCACTGCCGCATCCCCCACCACAGCAAGGGGATCCCGAAGCATCTCACCTTCCTCCAGGGCCTCCACGGCCTCGGCCTCTCTCCGCCGGCGCACGGCTCGCTGCTTCTCCTCCAGCCGCTGCTTCTCCACGTTGGCCTCATCCCAGCGGCCGCTCTCCATCAGCCGCTGGTCGGGTCGCAGCCGACTGTCCGTGGGGGCCACCCGGTCCTCGGGCTCATTCAGGGTGAGGGCCAGGTCAGAGAAGAAATACATGTTCTCGGCATTTTCCCTGTGGTTGGAGAGCCCCTGATCAGGATGGTGAAGGTGGTGACCACCTTATGCAGAGTTCCCCAGCCCTTCATGTCTCATCCCAGCCCCACTGGTGCTGCTCCTGCTGCCCCAAACCAGATGTGGAGAGGTCCTTCGGGGAGGCCTGCCTCCCACCCCCTAAGTGGAGATGCCGATGATGCCTCAATGGGTGTCTCAGAGGGGAGCAGACCCCTCTGTTGGCTTGGTGTGGAGAAGTTAAAAGCCAAGCCTACAAACCCTAAGTGGCGTATTACCCATCCGAGACACCCAACAGCTTCACCCAAGAGCTGCTGGATGTCCAACTGCAGAGCTGGGGGCACCAAGTGGAGGAGGCTTTCCACGGAGGACCATTCCACTGGGGACCCTTCCACTGGGGACCTTTCCAACTGAGCATCTCCAAAGCAGGGACCAGCCATTGGTGCTACCAAGGGTTGGGGACTTGTTTGGTGTCTGAGAGCAGCCCCGCTGTGGGTCAGAGTCTCAAGAGAGGGCTGGAGAGCTAAAGTGACCAGTGGGATGGAATGGCCAGGGACTCACCAGCAAGGCAAAGCAGCCAACCCATCTCCATGACTTGGCCTGCAGCCTGAAAAACCTAACCAGTAACCCCGGCTGCCCAAAAACTACCTGCAAGGGTCCTCCAAAGCCACCCACCCGTTGCAGGGACCCGTTCTCCTCACCTGCTGTATGCTCACACCCCAGAAAAAACCACCTGGCCACCCAAGTCCTGGTCCCCTTCCCACGACTTCAGGACTGGTCGCAGGAGCCCCCTCCTTCCCTTGGGGCTCAGGGCAGCACCCTTCACCCCTGCCCAGCTTTACGCCCCTGAGCAGAGGAGAGGACTCACGGGAGGGGGTACTTCTTCCACAGGACCTTTGGAGACAGCGTCTGGTAGACAGTTTTCTGCTTGCCCTCCGTGCTTGTGCTGCCGTGGCTGCTGTGCACTATCTTGGAACACTCCATCTTCTCATCCCATGTGCCTGACATGACGTAGTGGGCTTTACCATCAGCATCGGTCACCACCCCTGTCACCTGGCAGAAGAACATGGCTCTGGTGGCATTTGGAAGTGCCCAGAGAACAAGCAGAAGGTGCAGGGAGAACAGAACACCCTCCAGGTGCCCCAACTGGAGCTGCTGGACCTGGTGCTGGTCCTTGGACAAGACCACAGTGGGACGGTGGGCCCATCCTGACCATGAAGGGTCTCCAGCCCTTCAAACCCCTTCCAGGTCTCAGTGCTGCAGCTCCAGCACATGGAGAGCCAAAACACGGGCTCTGCTTGGACACGGCTGGTCCTCCCCCAGCCCTCCCTGGTGACCACGAGGTGCCAGCGTGGCTCCTTGGCCCCATGATGAGGCTCATCCCAGCTGCAGTGCTGGGAACCCGTGAGCCCAGCTCGGAGGGAAGGGCCAGGTCTCACCCCGCGCAAGGCTGCCAGAAGGAGCGAGGAGATACCCGGATCCGTACCTTTCGGGGGACGTCCCTGGAGAAGTAGCTGTAGGGGGTAAATTTCAGCTGGCATTTATCTTTTGACTTATGGTTAACAATCTCTATTTCACCAGACTAGATGAAAGACACAGAACCACAGCGAGTGAGAGACTTTGCAAGGAGACAAATCAGGGTTAGTTGTAGTGCAGGTACAAATCAACCCCCACCGCAGCGTCGCTTCTGCCTGTAGCCACCGCACTGGCCCCATGGCTCCCCAGCAGCAGGGTAAAACCCATCACACGTGCCACCACCCTGCTCCACAGAGCTGCTCCATTAGGAAGCTCCAAGAAGCCTCCCCGTGTCCCTGCCAGAGAAGCACACCTTGCTATCATGGCAGGAGTGAGTGGGGACACCAGGCAGTGCCCTTCCAGCCCCCCTGCCCTTCCCCGGCACCAGGTGAGGCCAGGCAAGACCCACCACCTTGGACCCGTAGCCACCAACCTGGTCAATCCAGAGCTTGCCCACGATGATGTTGTGAACGGTGGAGGTGACTTTCCTCCAGACATAGTGATTCCCGCTGGAGTGGAACTCGAGGTGGATGGCGCCTGCGGAGACAGGGGTGATCTCAGCTCAGAGGGACGAGCAGGGCTGCAGGCACGCTCTCCTGGAGCACAGCACCACCATGCTCCTCCTCAGGGCCAACCCAGACCCTCCCCCTGCATCTCCCATCATCAGCCCCAACCAGGGCTGGGGCTGGCTTCATCCCTCCCCTTGCTCCAGCTCCAGCACATGGAGAGCCAAAACATGGGCTCTCTTGGACCCCGCTGGTCCTCCCCCAACCCTCCCTGGTGACCCATATCAAGAGGCGACAGCGTGGCTCCTTGGCCCTGTGCTGGGGGTTGTTCCAGCTGCGGTGCTGGGACCGGCTCAGAGGAAGAGCCAGCTCTTGCTGCACGCTCCATAAGGGAGCTGCAACACCAGCAAGGCCCCTCCGCCCTCCTCCCACCCCCCAAAAAAGGGCTGATTTTTAAAGCAGGTGAGAAATGTGCTGCCTGGTTGACTCTCAGTGTCCCAAGAGCAGCCAGGCACCGGCAGGGCTCTGGGACCACCCCCGGATGAGCTGCCCAGCCCGGGGACAGGCAGAAGACAAATAAAGCCTTGCAAGGAGGCAGCTTATTGCATCCGGCTGCCAGGGAGAGGGTTAAAACAGGCAACAAGCCAACCTTTAAGGAGAAATTAATTTCTCCTTTAAGGAGGGCAAGCAGGGTATTTCCAAAGCTCATCCGCTCCGGTGCTGGCAGTGAGCACAGCGCTCTCCCTTTGCAGCTGCTATAATTTCCATTTCCAGGGCAGTGGAGTTACCATCGGATTGTCTGTGACCAGGAGCACAAACCCACGCTCCTCCGTTGCTTGGGGTGGAATTCACTGAGCCCTCCGTGAGCCCACGGGACCAGCACGTTGCTGTAACCTCTTGGGTATTGCAGGAAAAAAAGCAAGCCCCGATCCTCCCGGCATAAGTCACCTACCCAGTGGCATGATGGAGAGGTATTTGCCCCTGAACTTGCTGGCGATCGTGATTTCCTGCCACAACGTCCATCCTCGCTTGGAGTAGACGTGATGGGCGGCTGCCGGGGGGTGGTGGCTTACCTGGGGGAGAGGAGAAACAGCCCGTAAAGTCACAGCCACCAGCGCCAGCCAGCCCTGGCCAGTGCTCGCAGCGTGGCTCCGAAGAGATGCAACAGCTTCAGCCCCGAGGATGCTCCTCTGCAGTGCCCTGAGCCCCCCAGTCTTCTCCTGGGAACTGGGGTGACCTCCTTTGAGGTCCCCGGGAAGCACATGGAGGGGCACAGAGCTCTGGCCAGGGTTTCCTAAGGCTCACTGGCAAAGTGTTACCCATAAAATCTCAACCTCAGCAACTATCGCTGTGAGATGATGCTGCAGCGTCACCCCAGGACAGGGCCCTGCTCTCCAGGGATCCTGGCTGAGAAACAAGGACGTGCCAACACCCAGCCCAGATCCCCAGTAATCCCAGTGTTATCAGCACCTCTCCTGTCAGCAGCAGCTCCCACTGCTCTGCCTGGGAGCCCCTGGGGGACACGGGTCCCCAAGTCATCTGAGACCCATGGACCTACCCAGCCAAGACTTCGGCTTTGTCCCTACAGACACGTGGGGCTGGAGAAGTGGATTAAACATCCTCCATCCCAAAGATGACTCATAAAAGGAGGGTGCTCACGCTCCCCTGCACTGGAAAAGCTGCCCAAATCCGAGGTGGGAGCAGGACGCCCCATCCCGAGGGCTCTGCCCTCCCACGGGGTCTCACCTGGCCGACCCACGGCGGTCAGCACGGCACACACCATCCACCACCGGGAACCAGCAAACCCCCGGGCCCCGACAGCCACACCACCGACTCCAGAGATGATTTGCACCAGTGTAATTACAGCTGAGTGCCCCGAGCCACTGGATTACAAACGTGAGCGGAGCAAAGACCTCTCTGTTAAATCCTACTGTCACCGGCAGGAGAAAATCCTATTTGGGTAACTGGATTTCAGGCACAAGATTATCAACGCTTTGCTGGGCATGGAGGTGGGATGAGCAGCACTCGCAGCATCCCGGGGAAGTCCAGAGCTGTGGGAACAGTGTCTGTCTGTCCATCCCACGCTGCCCACAGCAACTGCAGCACCAGGGCGAGAGGCACCGGCACCACTGCACCGGGGCAGAGCCCTCTGTCACCGAGTGTGGCCTTTGAGGTGGCTCCAGGAGGGAGATTTAGAGCCTTCACTCATGGAGCAAAGGCTCCAAAGCGTTGCAACAGAGCAGGTTTGCTTCCTGATTTCATAGACTCATAGAATGGTTTGGGTTGGAAGGGACCTTAAAGATCATCATCTCATTCCACCCCCTGCCCTGGGCAGGGACACCTCCCACCACACCACGTTGCTCCAAGCCCCCTCCAACCTGCCCTTGAACCCCTCCAGGGATGGGGCAGCCACAGCTTCTCNTCTCCAGGCTGAACCCCCCCAACTCTCTCAGCCCCCCCTCCCAGCAGAGGGGCTCCAGCCCTCCCAGCATCTCTGGGGCCTCCTCTGGCCCCGCTCCAACAGCTCCATGTCCTTCTGCTGTTGGTGGCCCCAGAGCTGGAGGCAGCACTGGGGGGGGTCTCCCCAGAGCGGAGCAGAGGGGCAGAATCCCCCCCTGGCCCTGCTGGCCACGGGGCTGGGGATGCAGCCCAGGGGCCGGGGGGTTTCTGGGCTCCAGCGCACGTTGAGGGGCATGTGGAGCTTCTCACCCACCAGCACCCCCAAGTCCTTCTCCTCAGGGCTGCTCTCCGGCCGTTCTCCAGCCAGCCTGGGTTTGGGCTTGACATTGCCTTCAGCTCACCTGCAGGACCTTGCAGTTGGCCTGGATAAACTTCATGAGGTTGGCATGGTCCCATCTCTCCAGCCTGCCCAGGTCCCTCTGGATGCCATCCCCCAATCAGCAGCAAGACCCTTTTCCCACGCGACATTCCCCCAGAAAGCCCGCAGGGCTCAGGGAGGGACACACACTGACAAATGGCTCTGAAGATCCTGGACCTGCACCAGCCTCTGCAGAGCGACAGAGTTTTGTGACTTCACTTGCAGTTTCTCAACCGTGAGAGACGTGACAGTGACTCTGCCCCCGAGACGGCACGGCCACCCCCTGAGGACACAGAGCCCCCACCAACGTGATGTCCTGCCTGCAAGGGGCGATAAATGGCCCTGTCCCTTCCCAGGAATCCAGGACGGGCCAGCCAACTGTGCTAAATATTAAACAGTCAATTTTCTTCACAGGTCGCAAGTCATTAAGCACTCCAGGTTTTTAATTAAGACCTGCTGTTTTACCGATGCGTGCCAGATGTGCTCGCTGTGGGGCTGTCAGAAGTTTCCAGGTTGCCCCCAAGCTCTGAAACTAAAAATTTTCAGTCCCACAAGAAAGAAACGAGATCCTGAGACACCCCCTGGCCAAAGAAACCTTGAAACAGGGAGGAACCACGCCAGAGCTGTTGGGCATCACTGACATGGCCATGAGGGAGCTGGGGTGAGAAAAGCTTCTCCCTTCCTCCTCAAGTGTTGAGATGTAACGACAACCTCTGCCCCAGGCAGGCTGCCAGGAGACCTAGCAGGGTGGTGGACACCTTTCTCCTCACCTTCACAGAATCACAGAATGCTATGGGGTTGGAAGGGACCTCTGGAGATCATCCAGCTCAACCCCCTGCCAGAGCAGGTCCACCCAGAGCAGATCCCACAAGAACGTGTCCAGGGGGGTTTGGAATGTCTCCAGAGAAGGAGACTCCACCACCTCTCTGGGCAGCCTCTTTCAGGGCTCTGCCACCCTCACGGGAAAGAAATTCTTCCTCATGTTTAGGTGGAACTTCTTAAAATCAAGTTTGTGCCCATTTCACAATGGGCACCACTGAAAAAAGACTGGCCCCATCCTCTTGACACCCACCCTTTAAGTATTTATAGGTGTTGATCAGATCCCCCCTCAGCCTCCTCTTCTCAAACTTCCCCTCTTCCCCCACTTCTTCCCTACTGGAGGACTGGGATGGGCACAATGTCCCCCTGCTTCTGAAAAACGGCTTGGGCTGTGCCCACTTCCACCAATGCCAACGGGAATTTGCTGGCCGTCTCGGGCAGGAGGAAGGCTCAGGGTGAGGAGATGCTGGGTCTCTCTTGTGGCTCCTGCTCCGGCTGGGCAGGAGCAGCGGGGCAGCCCCCGGCTCACCTGCTCGCACAGGGAACGGAAGCCGAACTCCTCCAGCCGGTCCAGCTCATAGGTCTCCCCCAGCAGCGGGTTGAAGGGCTTTGCGGTGCGGTGGACGGTGGTGGAGTAGGAAGACACCGAGAAGGCGGCCACAAAGCACATCTGCTCCGTGGAGCTCTCGCACTTGACCGCTTTGTCCAACAGCTCGTGGTACTCCAGGTCCTCTGTCAGCCTCTGGAGCATGGAGAGCGGCTCGTTGAAGTTCACCTGGAGGGGAACAGGGGAGGGTGAGCACAGCAGGAGAGATGCCAAGCTGGGCACTTGGCATCTTTCTTTTTTTTTTTCCCCTTTTTTTTTCCTGATTTTTTTTCTCAACTGATTTAGAGTAAGGGACAGGAGGTTGTGCCTCAGAACTATGTATCTGCGTGAAGGTTTAGTGGAGAAACACTTCAGAGAAAAAAAAAAAAAAAGTCCATCTGTATATTCCAAAGTAGTTTTTCTCAAAACCTGCCCATAATTGCAAAATCATTATTCTGACACTTGAGGGTCCAACGCTCTGGAAAGGTTGCTGTGTGTATTGCTGCTTTTATTAAGTGGCTTATGTGACAACTCTGACGCTTCTCTCTCCTCTGAGAGGCTTTTAACTCTCAAAATCAGCTCAATTCACACTGCACAATGCAAATTCTCCTGATTAAATCGCATTGTAATGTCATGAATGACAGCACTCCTCCTCCTGCACACAAAGACACGCACCCAACAATTCCCACCTTCATTTTTAACCTTAAGAAAACCCCTAAATACAAACATCTGAGCATTTACTCAGACGATCGACACCTCGAGATCAAGGCACCCCCTTTGAGTTCCCCCAGCACTGCTGAGCACCCGCGTCCCACACCTTGGGCTCCCCCAGCTCGGGGCAATGCGCTCCGGGAGGGATGGAAACTGTGCCCCACGGGAGCAGCCACCCCACGGGGCAGCTCGGGGCGCAGGGACATGAGAAGGCAGGCAAGAAACGTGTGCTCTGCCCTGCTCCCTGAACCATACCACAAGAGCTTGAAGGCTCTGCAGTTCCCAGCTGAGAAGAAGAGTGCTGGGCAGCTGGCATCCCCATGAGATAATGAGACATCATCCCAGGTACCACCTTGCTCTGGTGACGAAGCACCATTGACCACCAAAATGAGCCTCAGCAGCGACACCAGCTCCCTCCTGCCTCCTGGCCATGAGCAATGGGGGACGTGGGGCAAGGGATGTGCTGCTCCCTTGGCTGCCCTCCATCACCTCACAGAATCCCAGGCTGGCAGGGATGGGAAAGGACCTCTGGAGATAATCTAGTCCAACCCCCTGCCAGAGCAGGGTCAACCAGAGCAGGTCCCACAGGAATGTGTCCAGGTGGGGTTTGAATGTCTCCAGAGAAGGAGACTCCACCACCTCCCTGGGCAGCCTCTGCCAGGGCTCTGCCAACCTCACAGCAAAGAAGTTCCTCCTCATGTTGAGATGGAACTTCTTACAATCGAGTTTGTGCCCATTTCCTCTTGTCCTGTCCCTGGGCACCACTGAGAAAGACTGGCCCCATCCTCCTGACACCCACCCTTGAAGGTGTTGATCAGATCCCCCCTCAGCCTTCTCTTCTCCAGACTAAAAAGCCCCAAGTCCCTCAGCCTTTCCTCCTAAGAGAGATGCTCCAGGCCTCCTTGTAGCCATTTACTGTCCCCTCTCCAGCAGTTCCCTGTCCTTCTTGAACTGGGGAGCCCAGAACTGGACCCAGTGCTCCAGATGGGGCCTCACCAAAGCCACCCCCACACTGGGCTGCACTTGCTCAGAAAAACCTTGAAAAGCCCCATTTCAAGGTGTTCCTGCTCCTGGGGCTGCAGCTCTACGACAGCACCCCCCAGCCCCCAACGTGTGGGCAGTGATGCCCCACGGGGCGGAGATCGGAGGGGAAGCTCCACCCTGGAATGGGTACTCTTTCCAGCCCCAAGTCATTGCTTTGTCAGTTAGAAAATTCCGCCGCCTGTTGCCGGGTTGGACAGGCTGCAAACATCTCTGGGAAAAACCCAAACGGTTTACTTTAGCCCTATTTTTTTGTTGTTGTTCTGAGAAGAACCGAAATCAAAATAAAAATTGAAAGGAACACAGCAACAGTTTGTCTCAGAAGGTCTTCTGCCTCAAAACCACGTGAAATTCACTTCTCGCTTTCAATTCAGAACAAAGGACCGTCTTTCAGACGGAGCAGATGGTTGAAGCGCTTTTAAAAGCCAAAAGTGGCATTTTTTCATACTAAAGCAAACAAACTCCAGAGCCTTCCATGCGGGGATTTCGGCAGCAGGGATCTTCCAGCAGGCAAGAGAGGAAGAGCTGTGTACAAAGAGAAACATCACATCCGCGCACGAAAGCAAATCGCTGCCGGCCTGAGAGAACTCTGGGGGATGCGAACCCTCCGTGGGAAGGTTTTGCTTCGCCGTTGCCCGAGCGGTGCCAGCGCAGAGTCCTCTGCGCTGGCACCGCTCGGGCAACGGCGAAGCAAAACCTTCCCACAGAAGAAGGAGAACCCACCCGAAAACACAAAAATCCCTGTAGCTCTTCCTGCCTTTTTAATGCCACAGATTCATCCATTCCCAGGAAAATTTAAGAAGCGGGTTTTTTCAGCCAATTGTATCCCCTAGAAGGGAACGGGGATGCTCTAAATTTGCCACGAAGCGGGTGAAGGGTGTGGAAGGAGAAACCACCCCCACTTTGGTGCAACCAACCAGCTCACCCATGCTTTCGACTGTAGTTAACCACGTTTCCAAACCGCCCACCCCAACCCAGATGTTCCCCCTTCCTCCTCCTCCTCCACAACGTCGGCTCAAAATCCCTCACCCGGCAGCTCCATCCTGACCGGCAGAGCTACTAGTATCTCTACGAGCCATGTCCACCCATGGCTTGGATGGGAGGACTCTCCACTGGGATAAAAACCGTCTGGAGGCCAGGCCCAGAGAGTGGTGGGCTATAGAGTTACATCCAGTTGGTGGCCGGACACGAGTGGTGTCCCCCAGGACTGGGTATTGGGGCTGGTTCTCTTTAAGATCGTCATCAATGATCTAGACGAGGGGATCAAGTGCACCCTCAGTCAGTTTGCAGATGACACCATCTCACCAAGTTGGGTGGCAGTGTAGACCTGCTGGAGGGTAGAAAGGCTTTGCAGAGGGATCTGGACAGGCTGGATNTGCCCTTGGGTCCCACCAACCCCCTGCAGCGCTCCAGGCTGGGGGCAGAGTGGCTGGAGCTGCCTGGCAGAAAAGGACCTGGGGGTGTTGGTGGCCTGTGGGCTGAACAGGAGCCAGCAGTGTGCCCAGGTGGCCAAGAAGGCCAACAGCATCCTGGCCTGTGTCAGGAACAGCGTGGGGAGGAGGACCCAAGAGGTGATGGTCCCCCTGTCCTGGGCACTGGTGAGGCCCCACCTCGAGGGCTGGGTCCAGTTTTGGGCCCCTTCCCACAAAAAAGACATTGAGGGGCTGGAGCGGGTCCAGAGAAGGGCAACGGAGCTGGTGAGGGGTCTGGAGCACAAGTCTCCTGAGGAGAGGCTGAGGGAGCTGGGGGTGTTCAGCCTGGAGAAGAGGAGGCTGAGGGGAGACCTTCTTGCGCTCTATAACCACCTGAAGGGGGGGTGTAGAGAAGCGGGGGTCGGTCTCGTCTCCCAAGTCACAGGAGATAGGACAAGGGGAAATGGCCTCAAGTTGCGCCAGGGGAGGTTCAGATTGGAGANCTGGAGCGGGTCCAGAGAAGGGCAACGGAGCTGGTGAGGGGTCTGGAGCACAAGTCTTGTGAGGAGAGGCTGAGGGAGCTGGGGGTGTTCAGCCTGGAGAAAAGGAGGCTGAGGGGAGACCTTCTCGCTCTCTCCAACTCCCTGAAAGGAGGGTGTAGCCAGGGGGGGTCGGTCTCTTCTCCCAAGGAACAGGCGATGGAACAAGAGGAAACGGCCTCAAGTTGCACCAGGGGAGGTTCAGATTGGAGATTAGGAACAATTTTGACACGGAAAGGGTTCTGAAGCCTTGGAATGGGCTGCCCAGGGAAGGGGTTGAGGCACCATCTCTGGAGGGATTTAAAAGACGGGTTGACATGGTGCTGTGGGACATGGTTTAGTGATGTGAGGGGGGTTTTGTATGGTTTTCTTTTGTTTTTTTATCAGAGTTAGGTTGATGGTTGGACTAGATGAACTTAAATGTCCCTTCCAACCTCGACAATTCTATGATTCTATGATACTACAGAGAGAGAATTCAAATTGCCTCCCGCGCCTCCCCACGGGCTGCTCCTTCTTGGGGGGAGCCTCCCAAAGAAAGGCCACGTGGAGCTGAGCTTGGGGGGTGCATACCCATACGGACACCCCGAGAGAGGAGCTGACAGTGAGGGGCTCACGCCGGGCAGAGCCCCTTCTTTANGACAATTCTATGATTCTATGATACTACAGAGAGAGAATTCAAATTGCCTCCCGCGCCTCCCCACGGGCTGCTCCTTCTTGGGGGGAGCCTCCCAAAGAAAGGCCACGTGGAGCTGAGCTTGGGGGGTGCATACCCATACGGACACCCCGAGAGAGGAGCTGACAGTGAGGGGCTCACGCCGGGCAGAGCCCCTTCTTTATTCTGTAAACATTTTACAGAAACAGCAGCACTGGGAAACCAGCCCCACTCGCCTCGGGGAGGGAGTAATTACACCCCCCCAGCCGGCGTCGGGGGCTGCTGCACCAGCAGAACATATTGCTCTCGGGTTCGGACACGGCTTTTTGCAGCTCCCAGGATGATCTGATTGATAGGGAAGGTATAAATTTCCTCTCTCCAGGCACCGGCAGCTGCTGGTATTTCACGTCCTGAGCTTATTTCTGTACCCATCACGCCTTGAGCCGATATTGATGCTGCTGCAGAAATGCTAAGGGAAGGCACTGGGCTATATATCTCAGCTGGAAATAGCACAGAGAAGAGACAAACTCATCCCTCTTACTGGCAGAGCGTCAGGCTCTGCCTTACCAAGAGACAAAATACCATCAGTTCAGCAGCCGAGCCCCCGCGACACCCTCTTTGCCCTGTACCCAGCAAAGGGAGGACCCCAAATCCAGCTCCGGGGCTACAGCTCATGCTTTGCTGGGCTATGTCCATGCCACCCAGCACCACAGTAACGCCCAGCACCTCCGGCTGTTTTACAGCTCTCCCAAGCTTGCCAGGGCTTGTGGGTTTTGGGGGAAATGGATTCCTTACGATGGCGCCCAGTTCCATCCATGCTGCTCACTGGGCTGGTGAAGACCTGCTGGAAACCAGCAGCCTGAAAAGGGCTGTTTTGCTGTGAAAAAAAGGCTGTAGTTTTAGGGGAGCTTTGGCACGGGCAGCGTTTTGCCTGGGTACAGGAGGCACGGGGTTATTTACCTGCACAAATTAAATGCACATCCCGCTTACAGCAGCCCACGCGAGGGGGGTATCCTCCAGACAGACTCCTGCCAGCAAACCTTCTCCTGACCTTCCCCAGGAAGCCTTCGCCTCAAGGAATGAACCCAGCAGCACCCAGCAGCACCAGAAATTGTCCCCAGGGCACCTCCTTCACGAAAAGGCCACTCTTTGCAAGGAAAATAAAGGCACTCTGGGGTGAAACACGTCCCTGCTGTGCTGTCAGTGCCGGTGGGGCTGCTCTCCGAGCATCACGTCCCCAGGATGCACGTTGGGGAAACAGTGACCAGCAACAAGGCTCTTCTCCTCATCCCTGGGTGAAATGCTTGAATCCTCAGGGATTCAAGGTGTCTTGGTTCCCTCCTTGTCTCTGCACCAGCTGGATTTGCAGAGGGCACTTGGGCAATGTAACCCCTGAGCAAGATGCCAAGCTGATTCAAATCACAGCCTCATCAAAGCCATTAGCCACAAGGCAATTAGCACCACAGCTCCCTGCTGCAGAGGACAGCCTCCAGCCGGGCTATGCCAGTGTCCTGGCTGTGTGGTTCCCTGGCGGCAGGCGGGCGATTTCACGGGGCAAATAAATTGCAGGGAAAAACCCAGGGCTTCGAATCAGCAGAGCTGAGCAACGAGGACACCCCGGAGCTGCAGTGAAGAATGAGATGGCTTCAAAGGGCTCTTGAAACCCAAGTCACAGGCAACAGAACCAGAGGCAACGGCCTCAAATTGCGCCAGGGGAGGTTCAGGTTGGATGTCAGGAAAAATTGTTACACGGAAAGGGTTATCCAGCGTTGGAATGGGCTGCCCAGAGAAGTGGTGGAGGCACCATCCCTGGAGGTGTTCAAAAGATGGGTTGACGTGGTGCTGGGGGACATGGTTTAGTGACTTTTTTTTTTTTTGTCAGAGTTAGGCTGATGGTTGGACGAGATGATCTTGAAGGTCCCGTCCAACCTAGATGATTTTGTGATTCTATGATTCTATGATTGAAGCCAGCAGCTGATGACATGCTGCTGTCCCGCTCAGGGGACAATCCAAATCCTCTGCACAGCCAAGAGCTGTGCCCAAACCCCACCACGGCAGCCCCCTCTGCCAGCCCCCGGCGCCAGGACATGTCACTCACAGGCATGGGGATCTTAGAGAGCTCTTTGCCGATGCAGTTCTTCATGATGCTCCAGAGGTTAAGGCTGTAGTTGGGTTTGTCGGGGATGCGAGTCCGTCTCCTTTTCTTCGGCAGGAGATCTTTGCAAGTGGACTCATTGTAGCTGCTTTGATTGGAGCTTTCAAAGACCTGCAGAAGCAACAGAAGAAACGCAGGTCTAAGCCAGACTCATCCAGCAGAACTCAAACGGACCCAGCAGCTCCAAGGAGAAGCAACCACAGCTCAGCAGACATCATGTGCTGGGAAGCATCACTAGGAGTCTGTTCTCCAGCGCATGAGGTAAATAACAGGGCAATTGCCCCCTAACACTGTCCTGCTTCCCTCAGGAGGGTGTTTGCTGCTCTCAGACCACTGACATCTGTCCCCCCAACCATGGCCCACGGAGAAACCAGCTCTGCTCCATCCTGGAGGTGTGGGAGGGACCTGGATGGCAAGTCCCTCTGACAACCTCCTCCTCTCCTGCTCCTCTCCTGCTCCTCTCCCCTGGTTTCATCCCACGGGGACCGTCCCTCCTGCTCTGCCCGGCCAACTCACGCTGTCCTCCAGGTTCCAGTCCTCGGGGTGGCCCTCGCTGGCCCCACTCAGGTTGCTGCCCGAACGCCTGCGGGGAAGAAAGTACTGGCTGGTAAACACAAGGAAGGGCAGAGAAGGGGAGAGAAGAACCCAGGCTGGTGCAGCACAGCCACCATCACCCAGGGCATCTCCCTGCTCCACCCAGGGTGCTGCCAGGACAGCAGCAGGGTGACGGAGGCCATGCCTGGGCATTGGGAGGGGATGCTCAGCGTGGGGTGTCCCAGCCCGGGCACCCAGAGCCTCTGCACTGGCCAGCGAGCCTGGCGATGTGACCGTGGCTCAGATCACGGGGGCCTCCAGCCCAGGGAGGTGCCCAGGGAGGTATAAGAGCAGGTCACGGCAGACAACGGCAAGGTCCTCCCTGCCTCTGCCTGGTGCTCCAAGGGATCTCCCTCCAAGTCCCTGCCCAGGCTCCCCTTGAGCCCACATCAGCCGCTGGGGCAGAAGACTCGGGGCACAGGCTTCACGTCTGCCCTTCCTCACCTGTTTTGCTAGAGCTGGGGCCATCCTCAGCCTCACTCACTGCGGGGATGCGAGGGCAGGCAGGGCTGAGGGACCCTGTTTGCTGGGGGATGTGCACGGGGCGGGAGCTCGTACCTGTGGTGCTTGGGGTCTGCGGTTACAGTGATAAACGCTGGTGCATCCTCCATGGCATCAAAATACTCCGTCTCTTCATCTTCATCACTGGCTTCTCCTTTGGCAGACTGCACGCTCCCTGTTGGCGCAAAGGGTTTGAGGTGCTCAGGTGCTGTCGGTCCCCTTTCAAATCCCACAAGCCTGTCCCCAGAGCGCACCTGCCCCTCACTGTGTCCCTTCCAACTCTGCCTCCCTTTACAGCTTGTCCCCCTCCCCTCACACCCACTCCATGAGGATGCCGTACTGATTTCCAGCTCCTGAAAAAACAGAAGGCACCGTGGCAGCCCGTATCCTGCTCCCCACCCCGGGCACACAAGGCTTCCCTGCTGCGCTGGGGAGCCCCTCCAAAAGTGCCACCAGGCTGCCAGAGCCAGACACACACGTGACTCGCACGCCCAACTGTGTCTAATGCGGCTGCCACACCGGCACCGCCCCGTCTGCCGGGAGATCCGGGCTGGATTAAAGCAGGGAAAAATATGTCACGTGTTTCAGGTGATGCTCGGAGAGATCTCCCGGCCCTCGGGTTCTCCAGCCCTGCCCTTGCACACACTCCTCATCCCCGCTGCAGTGGGAAAGATTGCTGAGAAGCCGGGAGCGGGCATTGATTGTGATTTTTGAGAGGTGGTGTGGCTCCCCTGCTCCTGCCCTCCCTGAGCGCAGCCTCAGCACGGGTGTCACTGCTCTGCCACAAAACCACCCATCTGCCACAAAACCACCACTGGAGCAGCCTCCATGGGGCAGGGTGTGGGGCAGGGCTGACCACCCCTCTCAGGGCTCCGGGAACAAGGATGCTCCGGCACGTGGAGGGACCGGGACGGCCACCCCGGCACCATTCCCACACTGCACAGGAGCAGGGTCACCCCTTGTGATGGGGTCGGGCTGGATTTGTGCCTGTCCCTGCACCTCCCTGCCCTCCCCAGCTGTGCCACAGAATCCACGCTGAGACTGCAAAAGGAATTTAAGACCATCGAGTCCAACCATCAACCCAGCACTGCCAAGGCCACCATTAACCCATGTCCCTCAGCACCATGTCTGCCCGGCTTTTAAATCCCTCCAGGGATGGTGACTCCACCACTGCCGTGGGCAGCCTCTTCCAAGGCTTGACAACTCTTTCAGTGAAGGGATTGTTCCCAATATTTGCTCTAAACTTCCCCTGGTGCAACTTGAGGCCGTTTCCTCGAGGCCACACAAGAAGGAGCGCAGTGCCTGGCGCAGCCATCCCACCCCACAGCAGCCGCTACTCTCTCCCTTGAGTCTATTTATCCTTTAAAAACAAGACAAGGCGCTATTTGCAGTTCTTGGCTATTGGGCTGTAACTAATCCCTCCCGCGGGAAAGGAGATGATTTGGCGTGAATATGCAAAGCTGTTAGATTTTATTGCCCAGTAACTCTTGCGAACTGCAAATCAGTCCTGACCGTGCCACCACCCCCAGTGCAACCGTGAACCAGGCACCACCAGGGGACCCTGGGCTTCCTCCCAGCACCGTGAACACCCTCCAGCAGCCAGAGATGTGCCCATCAGTGAGGGTTATGGCTACCAAAATAGTCTGGGATAGCGTGAGCGAGCTGGGGACACAGCCCTCTCCTGCACCTGTATCTTGGGGAAGTCCCAAGCAAGGAGCAGCAGGACAGTTAGGGACAATTGTGGTTTAATTGTTGAGACCCTGCCCCAGTGCTGCCTCCAGCTCTGGGGCCACCAACAGCAGAAGGACATGGAGCTGTTGGAGCGGGGCCAGAGGAGGCCCCGGAGATGCTGGGAGGGCTGGAGCCCCTCTGCTGGGAGGGGGGGCTGAGAGAGTTGGGGAGGTTCAGCCTGGAGAAGAGAAGGCTCTGGGGAGACCTTGGAGCCCCTTCCAGTCCCTCACAGGGCTCCAGGAAAGCTGGGGAGGGACTCTGGATCAGGGAGGGGAGCCATAGGAGGAGGGGGAAGGGTTTGACCCTGCAAGAGGGGAGATGGAGCTGAGATGTGGGGAAGAACTTGTTTGGTGTGAGGGTGGTGAGAGCCTGGCCCAGGTTGCCCCGAGAAGCTGTGGCTGCCCCATCCCTGGAGGGGTTCAAGGGCAGGTTGGAGGGGGCTTGGAGCAACCTGGTGTGGTGGGAGGTGTCCCTGCCNCTTTAAGGTCCCCTCCAACCCAAACCATTCTGTGATTAAAAAACCCCAGGGGTACACAGGGCATTGCCTTGTGCATCTTTCCCATCCCCACTGATGTGCTGGGAGCAGCCCAGCAGATAGCCCCCAACTCCATCCTGGGGCTTCCCGTGGGGCTCTGCCCCATAACAGCCCCCAGCCCCACGGCCCGGCCCGCCGGCGCTCACCCTTGGCGCTGCTGGTGATGCCGGTGGTGCTGGAGGAGAGGCCGGGGGCCCCGCGGCAGGCTCGCTCCAAGCTGTTGTGCTGCTTGGCTAACTGCTCGATGGTCTCCTCCAGCCGGATCCGCTGCTCCCGCTCATACTGCAGCGCCCGCTGCCATTTTCGGCTGTGGGTTTCGGCTAAGTCCAGGAAATCGCGGCAAGCCTGGAGGGGAGGAAGGGACATGTCACCCGGCACGGCCCTCACAGCTCAGGAGCTCGTCGTGGAGGCAGCGCTGGCACATGGTGACGCCAGTGGTGACTCCCCACCACCCACCCTCCTCCTGGTTTTACAGGATGCGATTCCAGAGCTTTGCACCATCCCTGTATCCATGGGGCTAAAACCATCCAAACCGTCTCCTTGAGGAGACGACCACAACACAGGCAACTGCCCCAAGTCCACAAAGCCTTCGTGATGTCCCATCTCCCACAGCAGCCCCACAGCCTGGTCCTGTCCCTGACCCCACTGCCGGTCCCCAGGAGCCCAGGATGGGGTCACACAGACCTCAGTCAAGCCCAGCCCTTCACGGGTGCCCTGAGATCCCCAGCAGCCACCTCCAGTCCTGTAGATACGGAGAAGCTGGACAGGACGACAGTCCCCAGGGTGACAGCCACAGACAGGAGAGGATGCTCAAGCCCAGGAGCTGGTGAGCCCTTTGCTCCAAGGAGGCAGAGAGGGAGGATGTGGCTCCTTCCCAGAGCCACACAGCCCAGCAGAGGGCCTGGTAGGCCCCATAACGTGTTCACCATGGCCAAAGGTCCTCTCCTGTCCCACGACGGACTCACCTGCCATGCTGGGCACAAGGGTGGGAGGGCTCACAGGATGCACCCAGTGATGCCTCGCAGGATGTGCAGCATCTCTGTCCTGTCCCACCAGGGACACGGTGACCCAGGCTGACAGGAGAACCCCTGGGTGGCATTAACCACCACTGCAGCCCCCCTCAGCACGGCTGCCCATCTCTGGACGCCCAGCGGCAGATTTTGGGGAGTAGGATGCTGCCAGCCCTCCTGAGCTGCCTTTCTATTGTCTGACAGGAGAGCCAGCCCTCATAAGTCCGTTTTTAGGTTACTTTTTTTTATATTAGACTGAAACACTAAGTACCTTTGGCTTCGTCACTTCCCTTGCGATCATAGAATCATAGAACTGTCTGGGTTGGAAGGGACCTTTCAGATCATCTAGTCCAACCATCAACCTAACTCTGATAACAACCCTCACTAACCCATGTCTCCAAGCACTACGTGAAGCCGACCACAGAGACAGGGCTGCACCTCCTCCTCCCGCCCCTGTATCTCTGCACGTTGGGACGCACTGAACATCTTCTCATGTTTAAAAGTAGGAAAATGTGATTTTAATGGAAATTTGACCAGAGTTTGGGGGCAGGCTGGCAGCTTGCGGGCAAATGAACTGTGCTTGTGCTTCCCAGCTCCAGCTCATCACCACCCCAAGGGAAGTCTTCTTTAGATAAATGCTGCCCTGAAAAACTCAAAACTATTCAAAAGGATTAAAACCAGAGAGTTTTGAATGTCCAACAGACTTCTAACCATCCCCAGGACTCGGTTATTTCCTGTGTTTCCATCTGCTTTGATCTCACATGTGATTTATGCAGCCCTTGGCAGGTTACTCTACGTTTTGGCTGCAGGTGGCACCGGAACATCGAGGTATCTCCTGCTCAAGGAACAGGTTCAGGGTTTCAGCTTCCATGACCTGGCCTGATTTTACCAGGATTTGTCCAAGAAAAGCTTCGAGACATCAGTTCCTCATCAGTTCCCCTCCTCCTTTGGAGGGGAGCGGGATTTGGGTCTCATCCAGGTAAATTTTTTCCTTTAATAATATCAGAAACGAATCTCCAGGGAAGTGACACAAAGCAGCAGGTTTTCATATTTCAGGTGAAGAAGCACGAAGCAGAGGGAAGGAATACCCCATGGTAAGATAGAAAAATGCAGGGGGTGGGCACACGTGCCTTCGGTGACATCCTGAACAGTGCCCTGTCCCCCGGGGGCTCAGCTCCATCCCCAGCCTCACGCAGGAGCCCCCAGCTGTGAGAAGAGGCAGGAGCCAGACTCGGATGAGACAAATGAGGGACAAACACAAGTTTGGGTCTGTCCTTTGGAAAAAAAATAATAATCAGTGTAACCCATCATATTTAAGAAGCTCTTTTGCTTTGTTCTCACCTCTGCTCTCTCCTGCTTCCAAGCACGCAGAAGGACCTGACCCTGCCTTGCGTCATCTCCATCCCCCACCACTCCCGCCGCACACAGCTCACAGGCCGCTTTCTGCCGGACCTGTCCCAGCATCAAACTGGGACTGAATTTATACCCACAGACCCGGGGGGAATCCAAAACCTCAGACCACGCTCTCGAAAACCTCCTGGTTTTCCCAGTGTCCCCCCGGCGAGCACCAACGCGCATCACTCTGCAGCACCATCACTCTGCAGCACCATCACTCTGCAGCACCATTACAAGCTCTTCAGAAGCAATAGGCAAGGAAGGAGAGGGGGGGTCTGGCTCTGTACATTAAGGAGTGTTTTGACTGTATAGACTCCAGCGACGATGAAGTTGAGTGTTTATGGGTAAGGGTGAAAGGGAAGGCTGACAAGGGGGATTTTGTGCTGGGAGTCTGCTATAGACCACCCAACCAGGATGAGCAGGTCGATGAAGTATTCTATAAGCGGCTGGCTGCAGTCTCGCAAACGCCAGCCCTTGTTCTCGTTGGGGACTTCATCCTACTGGATATCTGCTGGAAATACAACACAGCAGAGAGCAGGCAGGCTAGGAGGTTCCTCGAGTGTATGGAAGAGAGCTTCCTGACACAACTGGTAGGTGAGCCTACCAGGGGAGGTGCCTCACTAGACCTACTTTTCACAAACGAAGAGGGGCTAGTGGGAGATGTGAAGGTTGGAGGCCGTCTTGGGCCTAGTGATCATGAAATGGTTAAGTTTTCTATTCTTAGCGAGGTAAGGAAGGGGGTTAGCAACACCTCCACCTTGGACTTCCAGAGGGCAGACTTTAGCCTGTTCAGAACCCTGGTTGGGAGAGTCCCTTGGGAGACAATCCTGCAGGGCAAAGGGGTCCAGGAAGGCTGGATGCTCTTCAAGAAGGAAATCCTAAAGGCCCAGGAGCAGGCTGTCCCCATGAGGTGCAAAATTAAAGGGCGGGGAAAATGGCTGGTCTGGATGAACAAAGAGCTCTTGATGGGACTTAAGGAAAAAAGGAGGGTTTACCACCTTTGGATGAGGGGACAGGCAACTCAGGAGGAGTACAGAGATCTTGTTAGGTTATACAGAGAAAAAATTAGGAAGGCAAAAGCCCAGCTGGAACTCAACCTGGCCATTAATATAAAGGANTTAAAGGGCGGGGAAAATGGCTGGTCTGGATGAACAAAGAGCTCTTGATGGGACTTAAGGAAAAAAGGAGGGTTTACCACCTTTGGATGAGGGGACAGGCAACTCAGGAGGAGTACAGAGATCTTGTTAGGTTATACAGAGAAAAAATTAGGAAGGCAAAAGCCCAGCTGGAACTCAACCTGGCCATTAATATAAAGGATAACAAAAAAAGTTTCTATAAATAGGTCAACAAAAAGAGAGTCAGGGAGAATGTCCATCCCTTACTGGATGTGGGGAAACATTGCGACCAAGGACGAGGAGAAGGCTGAGATACTTAATGCCTTCTTTGCCTCCGTCTTTAATTGTCAGACCAGCCACCCCCAGGGTATTCAGCCTCCTGGGCTGGAAGATAAGGATGGAGAGCAGAACAAATCCCCAGTAATCCAGGAGGAAGTAGTTAAGGATTTGCTTATGCACCTGGACACGCATAAGTCTACGCAGCCAGATGGAATTCACCCAAGGGTACTCAGGGAGCTGGTGGGAGAGCTCACCAAGCCTCTCTCCTATCAACAATCCTGGTCAACAGGAGAGGTACCAGATGACTGGAGGGTGGCCAATGTGACGCGCATCTACAAGAAGGGCCGGAAGGAGGATCCAGGAAACTATAGGCCTGTCAGCCTGACCTCGGTACCGGGAAAGATCACGGAGAGGATCATCTTGGGAGAGCTCTCACAGCAAGTGCAGGGCAGGCAAGGGATCAGGGCCAGCCAGCATGGGTTCGTGAAAGGGAGGTCCTGCTTAACCAACTTGATCTCTTTCTATGACCATGTGGCCCACTTTCTCGATGAGAGGAAGGCTGTGGACATCGTCTACCTGGACTTTGGTAAGGTCTTTGACACCGTCCACCACAGCATTCTCCTGGAGAAACTGGCGAATCAGGGCATGGACAAGTATATCCTTCACTGGATAAAAAACTGGCTGGATGGATGTGCCCAGAGAGTTGTGATTAATGGGGCAAAATCTTGTTGGCAACCGGTCACCAGTGGTGTCCCTCAGGGCTCAGTTTTGGGGCCAGTCTTGTTTAATATCTTTATTGATGATCTAGATAAGGGGATTGAGTGCACCCTCAGTATTTTCACAGACGACACCAAACTGGGTGGGAGTGTTGATCTGCTTGAGGGTCGGAAGGCTCTACAGAGGGACCTGGACAGACTGGAGCAATGGGCCAAGGCCAATGGGATGAGGTTCAATAAGGTCGAGTGCCGGGTCCTGCATTTCGGTCACAACAACCCAGGCACCGCTACAGGCTCAGGGCAGAGAGGAAAGCTGCCCAGCAGAAAAAGACCTAGGAGTGTTGGTGGACAGCCAGCTGAACAGGAGCCAGCAGTGTGCCCAGGGGGCCAAGAAGGCCAACAGCATCCTGGCCTGTGTCAGGAACAGCGTGGCCAGCAGCAGTAGGGAAGTCATCGTGCCTCTGGACTGGGCACTGGTGGAGTCTCACCTCCAGTGCTGTGTCCAGTTCTGGGCCCCTCACTACAAGAAGGACATTGAGCTGCTGGAGCGTGTCCAGAGGAGAGCCATCAAGCTGGTGAGGGGTCTGGAGAACAACTCACATGAGGAGAGGCTGAGGGAACCGGGCATGTTTAGTTTGGAGAAGAGGAGGCTGAGGGGAGACCTCATTGCCCTCTACAACTCCCTGAAAGGAGGTTGGACAGAGGTGGGTTTTGGCCTCTTCTCCCAAGGGAATAATGACAGGAGCAGAGGAAATGGTCTGAAGTTGGGGCAGGGGAGGTTTAGATTAGATATTAGGAAGAATTACTTTCCAGAGAGGGTGGTCAGGCACTGGAACAGCCTGCCCAGGGAGGTGGTGGAGTCACCATCCCTGGAGGGATTTAAGAAACGTGTAGACGTGGCTCTTCAGGGCATGCTCTAGTGCCCGAGATTATTGGTTTGTGGGTGGGTGTGATGTGGTGGGGTGTTGTGTTTTTTGTTTTGTTGCTGTTGTTTTGTTTTTTGTTTTTTTTTTTTTTAAGGTTGGACTCGATGATCTCAGAGGTCCCTTCCAACCATGGTGATTCTGTGATTCTGTAAGGCTCTCTAATGAGACACAATCAATTGCACGCCCTTTTCTAGGCAGAAATAATTCAGCCAAAAAGTGTTTGCAAGCTCCGAGCGCGGGTTTGTCCTGCGGCGCCAGCTCCTCAGCCTCTCCATTCCCAGTTGTGGCCACCAGCAACGCTGGGAGGCAGCTCAGTGTGCTGGCACGGTGATGGAGATATCCACCTGCCCAGTAGATATCCCCCGGGAGCACCACACTGCGCTGGAATTAAGGCTGTATCGTCACCCATGAGCAGCAAAACCCTCTGCACGTCCCCAGCACCACCATGGGCAATGTGGGTCCTCTGGCAGTGAGACCCCACTTGGAGCAAGGCAGCAGGTCCCCCTCCTTTGCTGTCTCTGTGGTTGCAGGCAGGGAGGTGTCGGGGTCCCGTCCCCCCCCAGATTCCAAGCTGTGCTCCCATCCTACACCCCCCCCCAGCCCCATGGGGATGGAATCATAGAATCATAGAATCGTCTAGGTTGGAAGGGACTTTAAAGATCATCTAGTCCAACCATCTAGCTACCTACAACCATCAACCTAACTCTGACAAAAAAAATAAATAAGAAATAAGCAATAAAAAAAATCACTAAACCATATTGCTGAGGACTATGTCAACCCATCTTTTGAACACCTCCAGGGATGGTGCCTCAACCACTTCCCTGGGCTGCCTATTCCAAGGCTGGATAACCCTTTCTGTGAAGAAGTTTTTCCTAATATCCAATCTAAACCTCCCCTGGTGCAACTTGAGGCCATTTCCCCTTGTCCTATCTCCTGTGACCTGGGAGACAAGACCGACCCCCACTTCTCTACACCCCCCCTTCAGATAGTTCTAGAGCACGAGAAGGTCTCCCCTCAGCCTCCTCTTCTCCAGACTGAACACCCCCAGCTCCCTCAGCCTCTCCTCATAAGACTTACTCTCCAGATCCCTCACCAGCTCCGTTGCCCTTCTCCAGACCCGCTCCAGCACCTCTTTTTTGTGGTGAGGGGCCCAAAACTGGACCCAGCCCTTGAGGTGGGGCCTCACCAGTGCTGAGTACACCCGTGCTGGGATCGCTCCACATGAGCCACCGACCCCGTGGGACTGCCCAGGTGGGCACGGGGAGATGGGAGGCCACACCGCAGGTCGTCAGGGAGCTTCATCTTCACCTGGAAACCACTTTGCTCCTCTCCCCCACCCCGAAAGGTCCCGTTGGCAGCCACCCACGGCCACAACGCCCCTGGGCAGACCCTGCCCTGATGCCTTCAAGCTGATGCTTCCCGCCTGTTAAAACTAGCCCCAAGCTGGCACGCCGGCTTCTTCTATTACGCTGATGCATTGCGATAAGAGGATGAAACCACAAGGGCAAGTAATGAGATAGCGGCCGCGACCTTCCCAGCCCAGCAAAGCTCATTATCTGCTCCGAGGTCCCTCTCCGCAGGCAGTGGGCACAGAAATACCCCTTTGGGCACAGCTCCCTGGCACCAAGGATGGAAACTGCCGGCTCAGGGAGCTGAGCGCTTTAAAACGATGCGCTTTGAGATGACCTGTAATTACTCTGTTACAATTAAACACAGTTTGCAAGTTATAATGGTAAATTAGGGGGAAAGGAGGTAATTACAGAGCAGGCATGCGAAGGCAGCCCTCCAGTGGGTCACCAGGGAACTGGGAGCTGCAGGATGCCGGGGAGAAAGTGCTCCATCAGTCCACAGAAATCAACGTTCTAAATAAAAATTGGAGCAGATAAATCCTCAGGTCCTGCCGTCCCAAGGCTGCCGAGCGTCGGTGAGGATCCATGCCGTATCCCAAAAGGATGATGCACCAAGAGGCTTCATTACAGCCAAAAATTCACATGATGAAGAAGCAGCCGTCAACATTGCAGACTCTCTCCACTGAGCATTGGGAGGTTTTGGGATGATGACCGGGATGCTCCTCACATGGATTGCAGTGGTACCTCCAGGCAGTTGGTTGGGAGGATGTTTGTTCCCACAACTCGCACTCGTGTGGGTTTAGGAGCCGGCTGGGGTACGCACAGGGTTTACTCCCTGTTCTCTAAAGCCTCGTGCCACCTTTCTCCAGCCCCTTCCTCCGTAACTCAGATGCTGGGACGAGCGCCCTGCCCGTGGGCTGATCCAAACCACTCACAGCCCCAAGCACCCGGATCAACCCGGGAGAGTTCACTCTCTGGAAGAGAAGCAATGCTGAGGGTGGTAACAGGGGAACGTCCTCCAAGAAAGATCCCCTGAGCCCAGCTCCCCAGCCGCCAGCACCAGCCCGAGCAAATTAAAAGTTATTAATTTGGACTTACATCTTCTAGAGCCAGGCAGTGCCGAGTTTCACAGGGATGCTCGCTGGAGGGGAAAGTAGCTCTGAGCAGGGCTCAGGGTGTATTTTTCCACTCTATCCACGGAGCTCATTCCTCAGCCAAAAAGTACCCCAGACCCACAACGTGGAGCGGGAGCAGCACCAGCCCAGGAGCTCCCCGGGGCTGAGTAGCTCAGACATAGACATCTCCCCTGGGGAGGTTGATGTGGATGGCAGGTGAACCCCAGCCCCAATCTGGGCTCAGCTGTCTGGTTTTCCTTGATCGCGTGGTCCATGAGGAGCCAGGTCTTGGCTCCATCTTGGCTCCATCCGGGCTCGGTGCCCGGCAGCTCAAACATCCCCCTGGCCTTGCCCAAGGCTGTTTCGGCCATCCCCAAATTCCCAGATGACAAACCAGCCATTGGGTTACGGTGTTTGCTTGCACGGGCGCAGCTGGAGCGAGGAGCCATCCTCGCCTTTCCCCGAGACAGACAGACAGACGTCAGACACAGCCACGATCCCGCATCCTCCTCCGGGGCCGTGGCCACCCCAGCCGTCAGCAGCGCTCATTAAAACACCGCCAGCTGCTGCCTTCCACAAAGGATGTGACCCCCTCTTCCTCCTGGGTACGGCTGCAAAAGCCCAGAGAGCTGCACCTTCCCCTTGGAACGTCACTTTTCCAGCCAAACCCCTCACCACATGCTGTCCCTGTCCCCTGAGACCCAGGATGGAGCCCCTGGATGTACCACACTGGAGCTGGCACGGCGCTGCTGCTCAGCATGGGGGGGACATGCCCCCGGCTCCCAGGGGAAACAAATCCAGAAGGAAACGGAAGGAAGAGGTGATTCTGCCCCTCTGCTCTGCCCTGGAGAGACCCCACCTGGAGCACTGCATCCAGCTCTGGGGCCCTCAGCACAGGAAGGACATGGAGCTGTTGGAGCGGGGCCAGAGGAGGCCACGGAGATGCTGGGAGGGCTGGAGCCCCTCTGCTGGGAGGGGGGGCTGAGAGAGTTGGGGGGGTTCAGAGAAGAGAAGAGAGAGAGAGGGAGAGGAGAAGGCTCCAGGGAGACCTTGGAGCCCCTTCCAGTCCCTAAAGAAGGGGGGCTCCAGGAAAGCTGGGGAGGGACTCTGGATGAGGGAGGGGAGCCCTAGGACGAGGGGGAAGGGTTTGACCCTGCAAGAGGGGAGATGGAGCTGAGATGTGGGGAAGAACTTGTTTGGTGGTGAGAGCCTGGCCCAGGTTGCCCCGAGAAGCTGTGGCTGCCCCATCCCTGGAGGGGTTCAAGGGCAGGTTGGAGGGGGCTTGGAGCAACCTGGTGTGGTGGGAGGTGTCCCTGCCCAGGGCAGGGGGTGGCACTGGGTGGGCTTTAAGGTCCCTTCCCACCCAAACCATCCTGTGATTCTATAATTCTATGGAACTGTCCACAAGGCTCCTCAAGGACCAGTCAGCCAGGATGGGATGACTTCGCCACCGCTCTTGGTGACATCCATCACTGAGATGCTTGTTTCCTGCTGGCTGAGCACCACCAGCTCCCAGGGCTCTGCTGCCCCTGCACAGCGAGACAACGTGGCCGGGAAAATGCTGCTGGAGGAGAGGGGGTGAAGGAACGCAGGAGACAGAGTTGGAAGGGGGATGTCCTGCATGGTGTGGCTTTGGGGGATGAGGGCGAGATCCTGAGCAGCACCAGCTGTGAAGGGCAGGAAGGAAGAGCCATGTTCACCAAGCCCAGCAGCAGTGGCAGGAGGCAGCACGATGGTGGGATGCTCTCTGCATCCAGAGATGCAGTAAAACCTGTGACCGGTGGCAGGAGAAGCCCCAGATCTGCTGCTTCCAAGCCCAGATTCACCCCCCAGCAACCCCAGCACGGGGTTTGCAACACCCCAGGCCCAGCTGGATTAGCCCCACGGGTGACACTGGCGTGGTCCCAGCAGCACAAGAGGCTGGGACCTCTGGACAAGACACATGAAATACCTCCTCTAAGGATATTCTGAAATTAAAACCCTTTTAGATGTGATGACACAACCCATAGTAGAGGAATGAACACCAGTCAACTCCAGCTCAGCTCTCCGGAGGACATAAGGCAAGAAAAATGCTCTTCTGGCCACCTCTGCAGGGATGGGGACACAGCAAAGCCAGCGTCCTGGGCGAGGGGTTGGGAACAGCACCCCGACCACAGCAAGGAGGCAGGAGACAGGGAATGAAGTCCCCCCAGCACCACCGTTCCCACCTGCTTTTACAACGATGTGTCAAGTATGAGAAAGGAAAGCAGAAGGCGGCCACCAGCAAAGGTGAAGTCTTTGATTAAAAGTTTTGCGATGAAAGTTCAGAATCCTTTAATGACTTGAAAAGGCCACTTGATTTCACGTATTTTTTGTTTTTCCTTTCACCCTGCAATAGTCACCTACTCACAGCGTGTGCTAAGAACTCCAAATCCTTGTTGTTTCCAGCATAATAGCTTTGGAGAATTCAGTCACCACTGTGAACCCACTGCGTCCCTGGGAGGGGGCTCTCGCGGGCGCAGCGCCCAGCACCCCCATTTCCCATCACTCCTCTGCAAAGGGGTGAAACAAGTCACCCGTCGCTGCCTGCACCCCCAGTGGCAGTGCCCAGTTTGCACCAGCTGGTGGGTGGCTGGGGACGCTGGGGTGCTCTGCAGAGCTCCCATCAACACGGCGGGGGCTGGCAGGCCCCCACACAGAGCCCAGAGCAGGATTTAACCCTTGGGCTCCTCCTCATCAGCTGCCGTCTGCTGTTAGAGGGGGCGTCCCGGCACGGCAGAGCGAGCGGTTGCAAAGAGGCATCTCCCCACCGTCCTCCGACCGGTTTCCTTGGATGTTTGCAAGCAGAGATTGGCAAATCCCCTCTCGGCGGAGTGGCACACGGGGGGCTCGGGCACTGGGGACACCCCATTGTCACCGCGCTGCTTCCGACATGGGGAGCAGCTTCCCAGCTCTGCACGACTCACCCCGAATCTCAGCCGCTGCGACGGCAAAAGCTCTTCGAAATGCAGCCCTTGGGAAGCCCTGACACGGCACCAGCACCACGGGGGACAGTCCTCGGTGATGGGGACCCCACGGAGGGCACTGAGAACTGGAAGACTCCCCCGGGACCCCAACCCCAAGGGTTTGTCTCTTCCCTGGGCCAGACAGAAGAGGTGGAGGTGCAGCTCGACGTGTCTCCTCCTTGCAAGAGACAGCAGGCAGGAGATGCTGCGCAGGGGGACACACAGCCCTCCCTGCTGTCACTGCCCCAGTGGGGACCCGGGACCCTGTCCCTGCTCCAGCCAAGAGCACTGCTGCAGCATCTCTGGGCCAGCCGAGGAGGAACAGTTGCAGCAGGAGACGGCACGACACGGTCCCAGAACAAGCTCTGACCCAGGGAAGGAGATAAACCCCTCCGTCCTCCTGCCCTGTCCTGACCTTGGAGGGGTTGGGCTCACTGGGATGGGTTTGGCTCCCACGCTGGGATGAATCCCAGCTCCACTCCCCTCCTGTGCCACTGACCCTGCCAGAATGGCGCAGGATTTGGGCTGAAAGCACCCACAAGCTGCTCAAGGGCTGTGCTCACACTTGTCACCTCCTTGTCTTCTGCCAAACTGGGAGAAGGCGGGGGGCCGAAGGGCTGGGGAGCCGTCCGCATCCCCCCAGTTCCCCCACCTTACCTCACACAGGGGCTGGAAGCTCCCGAGCAGAGCCTGGACCTTCTGCTTCACCACTCATGTGCATCGCATCGTCCCCAGCAGTGACAGGACAAAGGTGGGCAGAGGTTTTCCACAGCAGTGATCCTCCCTCCACAGAGCCGGCACTGCCCGGGGAGGCAGCCGAGGAGCAAAGGGATGGTCCCCACCAGCGACCTCCCACTGGTGACACCGCGGGGACGTGAGCAGCTGCCACGGACCAGTCCCGGCGTAGATTAAGGCGAGGGCAGGGGCCACCAACCCATCCGAAACTCCCAGCATCCCAGCTCATTCATTTCATTAATCCCCCCCCCGGCCTCGGCGTTCCAAAGGTGAAAACAATTGCAGCCGCCGAGCAGGAGCAACGCCTCGAAATCCAGCTTATAAAACCCTTACGGAGCGGCGGCTAAATTTAGTTACAGCTGAACCTGATCTGGGTTGTAAGCAAGAGACAGCCACAAATCCACGTTACGCCGGCGCGGGGACACGGGCCACCCTCCCAAAGGTCAGTGGCGAAGAGGCTCCTCGATGAAGGTACCACAAAGGAGAGGGCAGCCCCTGGGGTTTGCAGGATGAAAATTCCTGCAATTCCCCGGTGAGCTTTATGGCCGGGGTGGGGAGGTTACGTGCATCTAAGGATACAGAGCTACCCTCATCCTCCTCTGCAGAGTCCTCCCGCCCCACAGCCCCCCTGCAGCGTGGGGACACCACGTCATGGCCCATCTGCCCACGTCCCCCCGAGCCATGGCCGCCGTCACGCAGCTGCTGCCATTTCACAGCGCCCGGACGGACGCGGGGCTCAGGCAACACCGACATTAGCTCCGGTCCCACACGTAGGGGGCTGCTCCGACCCCCAGCCCGGACAGGCAGGGATGGGGCACGGGGTTTTGGGGAGCCACCTGTGAACACCCCAGCGTGGGGTCCGTCACGAGGGCAGGCGGCTGCTTTCCATTCCTCCTGGAGGAAAACGGTGATTTCTCCTTCCTACCCTGCCCTGCCGGCACGAGCTTCAGCCGTTGCCCTCCTCAAAGGTCTCTCCATGACCAACCCTCCAGCGAGGAGGAGGAGGAGGAGGAGAGGGACCGGCAGAGGATGCTGTGCCCATCCCCACACACATCCCACCGGGAGACCGGCTTTAACCCTCTGGCACCCACCCCCTGCGTCCCCACGTACAAAGGGGACGGTGGGGCACAGGAGGTGGCACAACGTGCCCAGCTTTTGCCACAGGGCTGGAGCTGGATGGAGTCAGGGTCGGAGAGCAGTGGCCAAGATGCTCTCCTGCTCCCCAGGATTGCTGGAAAATAATTCAGAAGGCGGCAAGGCCCAGAGGCAGGGCTGCTTCATCACCCATGAACATCCCAGTTGGTGCTTACCCCTCATTGTCTTGCAATTCTGGCGTGTCACCAGCAACTAGAGATAAAAGCCATCTCCATCCACCACCAGTACGGGCATGAGGTCCTGGGGAAGTCCAGGGCTACATGCAACTGGGTGGCAGGAGCGACAGAGGCAGCTCCTCCTCCTCCTCCTCCGTGGATGGAACAAGTTGTTGTCCTAACGCAGTGTTGGATGGTGTGGCTGGAAATGACCATCAAGACAAGGAGGCACAGCCAGAATGGCCAAAAGAGCATGTTTTCATGGAAAAGCACCACTGAGGCTCCTGCAAATTCCTGTAGAGGAAGAGGTGAGCTGCCACCAAGACCCTGCTGGGGAGCAGGAGGTGAGATGCGATGCCACCAGCTCAATGGTCTGTCCACACACCCAGCAGCCGCTGCCCCGATGGGCGAATTTAATACCTTTCACACATTTGTCACGGCAAATATACCAGATTTCACAGCTTGCTGCAGCCTAATAGGAACGTCGTTAACAGCCCGTGGATTATTTATGCAGCTGAAAACGATCACCCGAGGTCACCCATGTCCTGGTGGTGTCACACACCCGCAGGCACTTCTGCAGAGCGGCAGCGCTCCCGATTCCCCAGTGGGAGCAAACCATGAGACATGTTAGACACAAAGAACACAGAGATGAAGTTAATTAGCTTGAAAATGTAAATAATAGCATCAAGCTGTGCCGGATCTCTGCCCCACAGTCGGAACCACGGAGGATGACCACCTCTCGGGAATGGTTTGGGTTGGAAGGGACCTTAAAGACCACCCAGTGCCACCCCCTGCCTTGGGCAGGGACACCTCCCACCACACCGGGTGGCTCCAAGCCCCCTCCAACCTGCCCTTGAACCCCTCCAGGGATGGGGCAGCCACAGCTTCTCGGGGCAACCTGGGCCAGGCTCTCACCACCCTCACACCAAACAAGTTCTTCCCCAGGTCTCAGCTCAATCTTCCCTCTTCCAGTTTGAAGCCATCACCCCTCGTCCTGCCACTACAAGCCCTGGCAAGGCTGAGCGTTTTGCCACCGCCAATGCAACGCTGACGGATACCGAGGGACCGCACTCAAACCTGCAGCCCCACCAGCCCCGAGCATCCCCGAGGAACAGCCCTGCAAATATCTCCTTTTACCTTTGGGGAGGTAAAAACCCAGCAGGGAAGTGCCCGCTGCTCTAGGAGTGATGTCTCCTGCTCCTCAACCAGACCCTTCCTTTGCCTGCGTGGGACAAGGGCCACTTCATTGCTCAGGAGGGACACGAGAGAAGGCAACCGCCAGATGCGTTCAAATCATTTCTTTTTTGAGGGTGAATTGCACAGCGAGAGCTGTCGCTTCATTCATCAGAGGAAGAGCGCTTTGTCATTCTGCGTGCGTCTGGTGCCTCGGAGATAAGTGCTCCCTTCCTTCCTGGAGTCATCAAAACCCCCGGCCACATCTGCGCTGCCGCTCACCACCGAACAGCCCCCCAAGGGAAGGGCCATTTCTCATCCTCCTTTCAGCTGGGAACACGTTCACACCGTGTCAGCACTCCCGGTGCCTGGCGCGGCAGAAGAATTAACAGTTTGGATCCAGAGCCGTGAGATTCGCAGAGCGTTTGTACCCAGAGAGAGTTAATTTCTCCTTCCCCACCGTCCCCCAAGCACTCTGAGCAGAAAGCAAAAAGGGAAAAAATACAAGGAGGGATGGAGCCGGCCTGAATCCCAAATAATCTCGCACAAACGGTCGGGTGGCAACGAGACGTGGTTCTGAGCGCAGGCATCTGCTGCGACAGCGATGGCACCCACAGCATGCGGGTGGCCCCAGGCCAGGCTGGTTGGACATCACCAGAAGCAGCAGCGCAGAGGAACGGCCAGATGAACACAGACTGCTTAAATAACAGCAAAATCTGTCCCAAATCCTTGGAGTGACCCTCAGCCGGCTCCGGAGCATCCCAGCTGGCTGAAGCAGGAGGATGCAGGCACACAGAGCTGCTTCTCCCTGGGGCAAGGGCTGAAAGAAGGTGCTGGGCTGAGCCTCGCCAGGTCATAACATCATGAAAAAATGAGGTGGCATTGAGTGAAAACCGGTGGGGACAGCAGGTATGGGCTCCACACCAAAAAACATCCTACTGCTTTTTCTGTACTTTTAAGTGTCTACACTTAAAATGAGTGCCACAGAGAAGCACAGACACAGGAAAGCTCATTAAAGCCCCAGCAGGGAGCAGGAGGACATCAGAGTGGGCTCCAGCCCACCTTCTCTGTGACATGCAGCACTCACTGTACCCTGCCAAGGTGCCATCTCAGCCAGACCTCCAGCGCCCACCCGAGGTGCTCCCAAACCCACTGATGGTCTCGTTCCAGGTGGCACCTTGTGCCCAGCAGTGCCTGGTTCTCTATGGAGACTGTGGACTCCCTGTGAGTTGGAGACACCTACAATGGAGACTGCCTACAATAAAGACCATCTATGATGGAGACTGTCTAAGATGGAGACCATCTACGATGGAGACACCTACACTCAGGTGGGAGTTGGACCTGGTCTCAGGGTTGTGTCTCTGCGAGCTTTAGTAAGTTACTGCGTTATTTCGGGCCACCTGCCCAAATGCCACACAGACACCTTGTTCCCTGCCCAGAGGCAGGCCCAGCACTGCTTCACCAACCCAGCCTACCTTGCCCAGGGTGCAGCTCCTCAAAAGGACCTCTCCCCGAGCCCAGAGCAGCAGAGACGGGGAGCAGCGCTGGCAGGACGGCCAGGCTCTGCTTGCAGCCAGCGCCACCGCGGCAGAGAAACCCACCCCGTGCAATAAAGAGAGGATTAGTGTGAAACAGCAGCAAATCCGCCGGCCCGGCTGTGTTAACAGGCTCTAATCCGTCCCCACGCAGCCTCCGCGTAGGCTCCCAATCCGTCATCAGCGCCTGCTCAGCACAATAAAATGGATTTTTCACCATGGCTCTGAGGCCGGGGTAAGACCACGGGTTACAGACCAAGGTGACGCCGCCGGGAACGTTGGACACCAGGTCCGGTTCCCAAAGCATCGCTCTTCAGCAGAAAACGGACCCAGGTGGCGCTGCCCCTCCACCCCAGAGCTCGCCGAGGGGTGCCGGAGGGTTTGGTGGGTCATGGCCGTGTGCCGAGGACAAGCTGGGGCTGGCAGAGGAGATGCACGGGGAGAGCCGAGGCATCACGCTGGAACCTCCTGTGGCTGGCCCAGGATCATGCCCCTGCAGGGCTTCACTGCTCTCCTTCAGCAATACTCACGTCTTCGGCTCTTCCTTTTGATGCTCTCACCCACCCGGCCACCAGCAGAGCCTCTCTGCTGCCATGTGTTCCCCGGGAAGGAAGTTGGGGCAGGGGAGGTTTAGACGAGATATCAGGAAGAATGACTTTCCTGAGGGCGTGGGTCAGACCCTGGAACAGCCTGCCCAGGGAGGTGGTGGAGTCACCATCCCTGGAGGGATTTAAGAAATGTGTAGATGTGGCACTTCAGGGCATGCTCTAGTGCCCGAGACTGTTGGTTTTTATCTATTTGTGGGGGTTTTTTTAGGGTTTTTTTGCTTTTTTTTTTTTTTTGTGGTTGGACTTGGTGATCTCAGAGGTCCTTTCCAACCATGAAGATTCTGTGATTCTGGGAAGCTCCCAGCACCGGCTCTTCCCCCACAAGGAGGTACCTCCAGGCGGCTGCTGCTTCTTCCTTCCTTGTTGCGTGCCCGAACCCCTGAGATCCCCTGCAGCAGCGCGGGGACCCTCCAGGAGTCTGGGCAGGAGAAGAGCCGACCCACGGTCTCCGCTTTCAGGACCTGGTGGCCCAATCCTGGCTGTGGTGAGCTCCGAGCTCTGTCCTGACGGCTCTCACCACGAGGTTGAACCAGGCTCTCGCCCGATGGAGCGGACTCCAGGCTGGAAGAGCATCTGTCCCGAGCTGCGTGGCAGGGGCTGTGGTGGCAGTGGGAGCAGCTGGTGGTGCCCAGGGGCAGCTCCGAGCCCGGGATCTGGAGGAAGCCACTTCGATTTGTCCCCAGCCCTGCCCGATGCCTCTGCAGACGCCCTGCTGCGGGAGCGGGGGCTGCCGTCAGCAGCTGGAGCAGCAGCACCCCCGAACCCTGCTCCTCTCCCCGTGCCGTAACTCCTTCCCGAGTGGTGCCACCATTTCAGTGCCTTCTTCTTCTCCTTGATGGTGGTAATAACGAGCTCCCCATCTTCTCACCTGAGGCTCCAAAGGGAGCCCCAGGACAGAGCATGAAGCCTCCTGGGGGTGAGATGAACACAAGAAGAAGAAGGAGGAGAAGGAGGAGACAAAGGAGATGAAAGAGGAGGAGAAGGCAGTGGAGGAAGATGCCCTACACTACAAGGGCAGGTAAAGATAGGACAAGGAGCGATGGCTTCAAACTGAAAGAGGGGAGATGGAGCTGAGACCTGGGGAAGAACTTGTTTGGTGTGAGGGTGGTGAGAGCCTGGCCCAGGTTGCCCCGAGAAGCTGTGGCTGCCCCATCCCTGGAGGGGTTCAAGGGCAGGTTGGAGGGGGCTTGGAGCAACCTGGTGTGGTGGGAGGTGTCCCTGCCCAGGGCAGGGGGTGGCACTGGGTGGTCTTTAAGGTCCCTTCCAACCCAAACCAGTCTGTGATTCTATGATTCTGAGGACGAGGAGAAGAAGAAGCAGAAGAAGAAGGAGGAGGAGGAGGAGGAGAGGTGAGAAGCCCCAAGTCATGGAGAGGGCAAAACTGCACAATTTGCCTGCAGGAGCCCCAGCTGAAGGCCCTGGCTGGCATGGAGAGCCCAGGGACACGTGTGAGGTCGGAGAGTGATGCAATCTGGCTGGAAGGACTCAGCGACCACAGTGAATGGTGATGATGATGATGATGATGATGATGATGATGATGATGATGATGGGAGTCAGGAGGAAGGCACCGCCTGTCTGGACATATCTGATCAGACACGTTCACACCTCCAAATTAAGAAAGCAAGGAAGGATGCTGTGGTGAGAGCAGCTCCAAGCGCAGGGGCTGGGCCCTGCATCTCCACATGTCCACTGCCCCGGCCACACGGGCAGGGATGGACCCCCAGGGTGACACCCATCACCTCCACCTCCCCCCGGGTGACAGCAAAGCACCCACCAGGGTCATTTATTCATCAGGGCGGCCCATCCACAGTGACAACACCCCGTCCCCAGGAAGCCCTGGCTGCGTCTCTCTCATCCCACCAGGATTAGGGCTGGATTTAATCCCAAGGCCAGGGGTTTTCTGGGTCGGTGACATGGTTTCCAGCACGCTGATGAGTGCAGGTGTCATTAGCGCAGCCCAGATAATTAACACAGGCTGTGCTTCAGTGCAGGCATGCAGGAAGGGCCTCCTCCTGCGCCAGCACCATTGCAGTATCACGGGGGAGAGGAACCCTGCCCCGCTGAGGGGCTTTGCTCTGATTTCAGGCAGCAGAGCATCTGCTGGGGCCGCCGGGGGCAGCCAGGGGCAATCCCTGCCTGAATGAAGCAAATCCAGGGGCTGAAGCCTGAATTAACCCCTCGGATGCACCAGGCAGAGGGCTCCTCCAGCCCCACTGGCTGTACTGGGGTGAACTGGGAGCAGCCCAGAAGGCTGTTATTCCCTCCCTGCTCAGCGTCTCTGCCCCGGCAGCGCTGTGCAGGTGGAGAGGAGCTGGGGTCTGTCCTCCTGCCTGGGTCAGGATGGGTTTGGGGACCCCGAGGGATGGCACCGCACACCCACCCGCGCTGGGACCCGGCTGGGTTTGCACCAGCAGCATCACCCCGGTGTCCAGGCCCTGGGCAGGTTCCTACCAACTTAAAGCAGTTTTGCACGGACTCAGACGGCAGCTCACTCACCATTAAAATAAACCATTAGAAATTACGCACTGGGCCAGGGTGGGCTCTGGTGAACCTGACGCCGCTCAGAGCATCACTCCAATTTAACACGGAAACAATTTTAGGAGGAGGGATTCATCCCAGCAGCATCCCCAGTGGGGGCAGGGGAGGCTCCAGGAGAACAGCAGGGAAGCTGGGACACGGGAAGGCCAAGGAGCAGCTCTGGGGAAGCACATCTTTTGCCCAGGAGGTTTCCAAATAACCTGACTGGGGAGCTGTAACCCCCCCAGTCCCAGCCCTCGGACCCTCCGCAAACCCACCCACGGTGGGTGCCACCACCGGACAGATGCCACTCTGAGTTCCCAGGAGCCAAGCGTGGCCATGGGGAGAGCTCTTCTGGCCCTTGAGCCACCACGGGGCCACCCCGTAGCCACTGCCCAGCCAGAGCATGGCCCCAGAGGGCTCTGCAGAGAGAAACTCTCCAGGGCTGGAGGACGCAGCTGGGCATCCCAGGCTTAAATAAACAGTCCATGGCCACCTTCCCTGGGGGAGAAGCAGCCCATATCGCTATTGATATCAATTCTCATCCAAGCTCTTTGTCTCACACACTTAAAAACTCTCCCCACAGGTTCAGGGGGTTGAAGGATGCTCTTTGCTGATGGCTCAGGGTGCCCATGCTCCAGACGGGTCCATTCGGCTGAGGGAGCTGGGGTTGTTCAGCCTGGAGTAAAGGAGGCTGAGGGAAGACCTTCTCACTCTCTACAACTCCCTAAAAGGAGGGAATCCCTTCTTCTCCCACGGAACATGGATAGGACAAGAGGAAACGGCCTCAAATTGCATCATGAGAGGTTTAGATTGGATATTAGGAACAAATTTTACACTGAAAGCCTTGGCCACACAGGGCAGTGGTGGAGTCACCATCCCTGGAGGGATTTAAAAGTTGGGCAGACGTGGTGCTGAGGGCCATGGCTTAGCGGTGGCCTTGGCAGTGCTGGGTTGATGGTTGGACTCAATGATCTGAAGGGTCCCTTCCAACCCAGACGATTCTGTGATTCTATGGTTCCTGTGGGCAATGGAAACCCAGGTGGGGAAGTGAGTCTGTCTCGAGGCGGGTGCCAGTGCCTTCTGCGCGACACGCTTGGGTGGCCATCAGCATGGTAGCCACTTGGAGGGGCAGGTGTAGAGCCCTTGGGGTCCCCACGACCGCCTGCTCGCTACCAGCCCATGCAGGGCTCCCTCCCCAGGAAATCTGGCCACCTCAGCATCACCCACCCTGCCCCGGCTGCCTCACCCCTCCTTGCACAGGCTGTGCTGGCCCCGCAGAGCCTTCCTCCAACCTCTGCTCCTCATCAGCCTCGAAGAAAAACCCAAATTAACCCAGAAGGGATATACGGCCAAGCCCAAGCCCCGTTGCTCTCCATGCTCGCGTCCCTCAAGGAAGCACAAAGCTGGCCAGAAGAAGAGCACAGCTATTGCATGCTCGCACGCAGTTTGGCCGCCTCCGAGCTCCGCCATAGCAAACCCCATTCCCATCAAAAACCTATTTCTAGCACCACCCACAGCCCTGGGAGCTCTTCCTGACGCCCAAACTGGCTTCCTCGGGGTGTCCGCTCAGCCTCCTGCCTGCTGTCTGCTGTGGAATGATGAGACAGGAGCTTTCCCCGTGCCTCGGATGAGTCTACGCAGCTCAGCACAGTGCTCTTCGTCTCCGTGCCTCTAATTACCCCTTTAATTTGTTGCTTCTTATTCTTACACACCTCCCACTCCTTCTCCACGGCAGATTGCGACTTCCTTTTCCATGTCTCCTCCTCGTGGCTCCTCACAGCCCCGGTGACACAGGGCATCCTGGTCCCGGTGAGGCCAAGCTCTGCCCTGACTCTCACCCGGAAAATCACCCGGTGTTACGGGAGATTTCCACGTTCAGATGGGAGCAGAGCGAACGGGTGGCTCACAAAGGTCTGGGCTTAAATTTAAACCCCACAGCAGTCAGTCCCTCTGGGTTTCAGATCCTCACCTGTAGCGCAAAAGTCCAGTACATCCCACTCTACCTCTGCCCAAACCCCCCTCCCTCATCCCCAGCATCACTCACCCGGGGGCAGCCCCAGCCGCCCTCTCCTCCCGAGCTCCGGAGGAGCAGCCGGAGCCAGCCGAGGCAGACACCCCGGGCACGGAGCGAGGAGGTCACCTTCGCAGCAGAGCTCTTCCATTTACATATGTATTTATTTATTTCTACTCGCTGCCGCTCCCCGCGGCACTGGAGACATTTACATAATCGGATCACAGGCGGCCGGACGAAACCAGAAGGGCCAGCCCCGGAGCATCCATCCCCTCCCGCCCCAGAGCATCCATCCTTGCTGGCTCCAGAGCATTTGAGCCCTCCTGCCCCGGAGCATCGGAGCATCAGTCCCTTCCCATCCCAGAGCATCCATCCCCTCCTGCCCCGGAGCATCAGTCCCTTCCCATCCCAGAGCATCCATCCCCTCCCATCCCGGAGCATCGGAGCATCAGTCCCTTCTCATCCCAGAGCATCCATCCCCTCCTGCCCTGGAGCATCAGTCC
>QJSC01017321.1:168198-202277 GCA_003697955.1 Calidris pygmaea
TTTTTTTTTTTTTTTTTCTTTAAATATTTCATTTCATTTTACTCTCTCTTCCCTTCCCCAAAGCTCCCCAGGGAAAATGCAGCCCCCCAGGGGAAAGACGGCTTCCCCGGGAAGGGCTGTCTCACTGCCGTGGAGGCAGATCCACACCCCAAACAGAAGCTGGCCAAAAGAATAATCAGAAAGCACCGTCATGCTGCACATGCCGGGGAGACGCCGGGGCCAACACACGCTCCCCGATCTCCAGCCACCCCGGCGCCGTAGAGCCCAGCTGGCAGGGGACAGCCCTTGGTCCCCGAGGGGGTTAAATCCCCCGGTCGTGTAAAACAAGGGCAGCTTCATGGAAGTCGATGAAGATGCGAGCGATGGGGGGGATGTGGGTCTGAATCCGCAGCGGGCAACGGGCTCCACACGGCTGGGCCGGCCAGAAAGGCACCCCCAGGAGCGGCAGAAAGCCCCTCTGCACCCCAAACCTCGGGTTTCCCCAGATTTATACCCCAGATGTCCTGGTTTGGAGCAGGCTCCCCAGAAAGCAGGCTGTAAGGACGTAGCAGAGCTGTGTCTCGGGGGGGTAACACGCACCCGTGTCTGCTCCCCAGGCTGAGCCTTCCAAATCCCGTCCCCTCACCACGGCCATGCCCAAGCCCCGCGCCAACACACAGCCCTTCCAGAACCCGGCGCACGCGGAGAAAACGGGGCCGTGCCAGAGGGAAGGAGGACGATGGAGGAAGAAGAGGAGGAAAACGCTTCTCCCTCTTCCTCCTCGCGCCCCGGGGCGGCTCGGCCGGCAGCACTTACGTTGATCATAGCATTGGAGGTGATGCGGAAGAGGGTGGCTCGCTCGTTCACCGCCTTGATCTTCTCGCCGCTCTCGGCCGGCAGCTTCAGGTTCTCCAGCTCGCTGAGGGAGCGCTGCAGGGCCGCCCCGTGCTTGGCGATCAGCTCATGGCAAGTGCTCAGATCCTCCAGTTTACTCGAGAGGGTTTTCAACGTGCCGTGCAGCTCGCTCTTGTCTGACTGCGAGGCGGGCTCCTCGTCGCCCGAGTCATCTGCGAAGGGAGGGATGGAGAGAAAAGGAAAAAAAAAAAAACAAAAAAAAAAACAGTTTCCATGGTTACCCCTGGACCGTACTAACCGGCGGGCAGGGGACCTCCTGCCTCCTCCCGCACACAGGCAGCTCGGCTGGGGGCGGGGGTCACGGCCACCATGTCCCCCCCAGCCCCGGAGCAGAGCATGGTGCGGAGGAGGAACGCAGGATGGCCCTGTGGCTGTCACCGGGGTTTGGTTCAGGGCTGGGTGACGGGGTTGGCACTGAGAAGGGTCACACATCAAACATCCCACGCAGGGCCACCAGAGCCAGGCACAGTGACAACGTGCCCCGAACGTCACAGGGGCTCTGCGAGGTCTGCTTTGGGCAGGACTGAGTTATTTCACCCAAGGGAAATGTGGCAGCGACACAGTGGGGAGTAAGAGCCTTTACCCAAAACCATCATCACACCTTCCGAGGGCAGAAAACTCCACCGTCAGCACCTCAGCTACAACAGAAATTCCTGCAACTCCACAACACTCGGGTGGCTTCAAACCAGCAAACCAACCCCAAACCAAGGAGCTGGTGTAACGCAGCATTTCTTCAGATCACCCCCGGGGCAGGCGGAGGAGGTGGGGGCTTCAAGAGGTGGCACTGCCCAAAGCGAATCCCAACATGGAGAGCAGAGCAGGTCCTGAGCAAGGTCTGTGCCTCATCCCTATGTTCAAAGTTTAGTCAACGTTTTTCCAGGTGCACCCAAAACCCACGAAGGCAGTAGAGCAGTGAGCAGCCCCTTCACTTCCCCTCCCTCAATCATCTGGTTCTGAATTAAAAAGAGATGGAGATGGGCAAAACCCACCTGGGGCTTCTCAGCCAGGGCTGGGGGAGCCGGGAGGGCTGGGAACATCCCCCAGGCCAGCCAGGCTGAGAGGCTGCAACATACGGACCTTGGGGATCCCTCAGCTCTAGCCGGGGTGCAGCACGTCTCCTTTCTGGGCTGCAAGGAGAGGAGAAAAGCCCGTACGTCACTGAGAGGTGGGCATTTGGCTTTTATTCCTGACTCATAAGACTTTGGCAATGCTGTAGTTGCTGAGAGCAACATTCAGCCGTGGCTCGGATCGATTCCACTGCTGTTGGGACAGCTAAGGAAAAAGAGGGAATCACAGAATCATCTAGGTTGGCAGGGACCTTCAAGATCATCTCGTCCAACCATCAACCTAACTCTGACAAAAAAAACATCACTAAACCACGTCCCCCACCACCACATCAACCCGTCTTTTGAACACCTCCAGGGATGGTGCCTCAACCACCTCCCTGGGCAGCCCATTCCAAGGCTTCAGAACCCTTTCCATGTAAAAACTATTCCTAATCTCCAATCTGAACCTCCCCTGGTGCAACTTGAGGCCGTTTCCTCTTGTCCCATCACCTGTTCCTTGGGAGAAGAGACCAACCCCCCCTGGCTACCCCCTCCTTTCAGGGAGTTGGAGAGAGAGAGAAGGTCTCCCCTCAGCCTCCTTTTCTCCAGGCTGAACACCCCCAGCTCCCTCAGCCTCTCCTCACAAGACTTGTGCTCCAGACCCCTCACCAGCTCCGTTGCCCTTCTCTGGACCCGCTCCAGCCCCTCAATGTCTTTTTAGTGGTGAGGGGCCCAAAACTGGACACAGCCCTTGAGGTGGGGCCTCACCAGTGCCCAGTACAGGGGGACCATCACCTCCTGAGTCCTACTCCCCACACTGTTCCTGACACAGGCCAGGATGCCGTTGGCCTTCTTGGCCACCTGGGCACACTGCTGGCTCCTGTTCAGCCGACAGGCGACCAACACCCCCAGGTCCTTTCCTCCCAGGCAGCTCCAGCCACTCTGCCCCCAGCCTGGAGCGCTGCCTGGGGTTGGTGTGACCCAAGGGCAGGACCCGGCACTCGGTCTTGTTGAACCTCATCCTGTTGGTTCATTTAACAGCAGGGAAGGGGTGTTCCTGAGGCAGGAGCTGGAGCGATCTGGATCATAGAAAGGACCATCAGCCCGGAGCTGAAGCAGCAGAGGAGCACAGAGCAGCGCAGCACCAAGACCATGGCTACAAAGGCACCCAGAAAGCCTGCGATGAGACAAGGAAGCCCAGCCCCAGCACAAGGCTCACCCCTCACAGCGGGATCCACCCCCGCTGCCCAAGGACGGTGGGAGAAGAAAATTAAAGCCCTGCAGGGAAACAGGGCACAGAGCAAAATGCAAGTGGCTCATGAAGCAGCATCTCCCAACACAACCGCTTGGTCTGTCTACATCCCATCCCTCAGCACCCACAAACCTCCGATTTTAAAGGCAGGAGGTGGTTTGTGGCCACCAAGGGTGCCCAAGGAATACACAATCCACCCATGCCCGCATTCACAGCACCCAAGGGAAGACAACCGAGCCCTTCCCAAGGCAGGTGAACAGCCCCGCTCCCGGGGGACGGGCCCAGCCTTTTGGAACCACAGGCGACAGCAGGGGATGTCTCCGCTGGAGAAGAGGGGCAGGGGAAGGGGAGCAGGAAAGGGAACATGCAGGACTGGAGGGGTTCCATCCCAGGAGGGTGCACAGAGGTACCATGGCATGGGTTCATGGATGCAAAAGATCCAGCAGGAAATCTTAAGCCACTTTTCCACCAGTATGAAAAGTACCCAAAGCCTCCAGTTTCTGTTTCAAGTATTTCCACGGTGCCCTCCATCCTGGGGCACACAAAGCACTGCAGGTTACTGCCAGCGCACACGTGTCCCCCTGAGCTTTGGGTATTGTCTTTGTACGTGTCCTCAGCTGGCACATCCCAAGGAGAGAGCACGCTGTACCCTGCAGAGGATGCTGTGAGGTACACTCTGCTGCTGCCGCTGCTCACGGCCATCTCCCACAGCCTTCCCAGGCACTCTCGGGCAGACGATTGAACCCATCTCCTTTCACAGTCTGCCCCACATCTCTCCTTCCCCATCAAATACAGCGTGAGCTTCCACCAGAGCTACTGCCCAGCCACACGGCTTCCACCCTGCAAGGCTCCATCTGCAGTCATCACCTCTGGTTGGGCTGTCACCCTGCTCCCCCAGAGCTGCCAGGTCCACACGCTGGCCCAGCAGGTCCAACGGGTCCACCACCTCGTCCCAGGATACTGCAGGTCCACCAGGTCCACCACCTCGTCCCAGGACACCGCAGGTCCACCACCTCGTCCCAGAACACCACACACCCACAGGCACTGATCCACACACAGCCCAGATCCCCGGTGTGGAATCGGCACGCAGGGAGGGCATGGGATGGTGGTGGCATTTATAGGGCATGGAATCCACACGCAGGGTGGGCATGGGGTGGTGGTGGCATTTACACAGCTCAGCCCAGGCACAGCCACCCACCTCCAGTACAAGAGCAACTGCACTTTCCCCATGAGCATCCCGGCCGCCTCTGCCGGGCTGGGCGGGCTGCGGTGCCCCAGGGATGGGAACCACCTCCCCATAGCATCTGGGATCCCACCACTAACAAGCCCAGTCTCTAGTGGCCAATTTACAATATATTATAATGTTTTCTAACACTACCAGAAGCAGAAATCAGCCACGCCGGCTCGGTTTTCATCACAGACACCAGCCAGGCAACGATCACCACTAATTGCCAAAAACCACTGTTACCTCCGTGGGACTAAAGGGGACAAACCAATTTGGGACTGGGGTTGGAACGAGATGATCTTTGAGGTCCCTTCCAACCCAAACCGTTCCATGATTCTACGATTCCTCTGCTTGTAGACATCAGTGATGCTCCTGAGATCATCTGATCTGTTCACAAAGACTGCGAAACTTGTGCCAAGCAGGAGGCAGCGTCTCTCCGCCTGTCCCCGGGCAGCATTTAACCCCTAAAGTCCCTCCTCCCAGATCTCCCCCCGGGGGATTTCGCCCGTGGTAAAAAGGCTCCGGCACAGTTTGGCACCGCTCGGGGATGGAGGGGCAATTAATTGCCAGGGCATTAATTCCTGCCCCTCGCTGCCCGCGTACGGAGGCTGCGGTGAGGATCCCTGTGTGCTCGGGTGGAGGCACCGACGCAGCGTGGCCCAATTTCTTCGTCATCGTGCAGAATTACGTAAACGCCTCAAAAGCCAGGATGAAAAGGGGGGAAGGCACCCAGTCGGACCCCGCCGGTGGCGATGCTGCCCAGGCAGGCTGTTTGCTGGGCTGAACAGCCCCCGCCAGCCCCAGAGCTGCCCACACTGGTGGGGTGGGTGGGCAACAAGATCCCAGCCTCCTCCTAGAGGGAGAGGGCATCAGACCCTCTGCTGTGGCTGCAGGCTTCAAACAGGACCTCAGGGGTCGGTACTGGGACCAGTGCTGTTCAGCCTCTTTGTTGGAGACATGGACAGTGAGATAGAATGCACCCTCAGCAAGTTTGCCAACACCACCAAGCTCGGCGTCGTGGTTGACACGCTGGAGGGAAGGGATGCCATCCAGAGGGACCTGGACCCGTTGGAGAGGTGGGCTTGTGCAAATCGCATGAAGTTCAACCAAGCCAAGTGCAGGGTCCTGAACCTGGGACGTGGCAATCCCAGGCACAAATACAGGTTGGGCGGAGAATGGCTGGAGAGCAGCCCTGAGGAGAAGCACTTGGGGGTGTTGGTGGATGAGAAGCTCAACATGAGCCAGCAGAGCACACTGACAGCCCAGAAAGCCAACCCCAGCCTGGGCTGCATCAAGACAAGTGTGGCCAGCAGGGCCAGGGAGGGGATTCTGCCCCTCTGCTCTGCGCTCATGAGACCCCACCTGGAGCACTGGGTCCAGCTCTGGAGTCCTCAGCACAGGAAGGACATGGACCTGTTGGAACGGGTCCAGCGGAGGGCCATGAAGATGCTCAGAGGGATGGAGCACCTCCCTGTGAGGACAGGCTGAGAGAGCTGGGGTTGTTCAGCCTGGAGAAGAGAAGGCTCCGGGGAGACCTTAAAGCAGCCTTCCAGTATCTGAAGGGAGCTACAGGAGAGCTGGGGAGGGACTCTTTGTCAGGGAGTGTAGGGACAGGACAAGGGGGAATGGTTTTAAATTGGAAGAGGGGAGATTTGGATTCGATACCAAAAAGAACTTGTTTGGTGTGAGGGTGGTGAGAGCCTGGCCCAGGTTGCCCAGAGAAGCTGTGGCTGCCCCATCCCTGGAGGGGTTCAAGGGCAGGTGGGATGGGGCTTGGAGCAACCTGGTGTGATGGGAGGTGTCCCTGCCCAGGGCAGGGGGGGTTGGAACTCGATGATCTTTAAGGTCCCTTCCAACTCTAACCATTCTGTGATTCTATGACCTTTTGGCTTAGCAGGTGGTGGTGCAGCCCTGGGGGAGCGATGTGCACACCCGATGCAAAGAACGGAAAACTCATTACACCTCCCCTTCTCACATCCCTATAGCTGGCACTGGGCCCCACACCTGCAGCCCTGGTGCTCAGGACACAGGGAGACCTGGAGAGCAATCCACCCTTCTGTGACTCACGGGAACGCAGAAATATTTCAAGCAGCATAATTTGCTGTAATTATCTCCAATCAAAGCACAGGAAGGAGGAAACACGATTTCAGAGCCAGAATTAAATCACAGCACGTTCAAGCAGAAACCATCCCGCAGAGCACCCAGAGAACCTCACTGCCACCCCACCGGGGCCGAGCACGGACACCAGCTATGAAGGTGGGTTTCCAACTCGCAATCGAAGCCAAAACACCTGAAATATTGAAGAAAAGCTGAAATCCTGCGCTCCTCCCCGCCCTCCCAGTGCCAGCACGGGCCAAGCAGGATTGACCCAGTCCCTGGAAACTCCTGGGACCTCACCTCGCTCCCTGGAGTTTTTTGGACTGTAAAGATGGTTATTTGTGGAATCCTGGCTCTGGGAAAGCCGGCAGGTTGAACGAGGTCTCGGCTTCACCTAGAGATGCAGGAAAAGCATTCTAAAAGGGCTGGGAAAAAGCAAACCACAGCCACATGGGCATCACCGTCACGAGCAGAGGAGGGGGCGTGTTCTTCTTATTATTTCTTAAATTACCCTCTTGTTTCCTCCGTTCCGTGCTTGCTCAGCAGAGGCCTGAGCATCCTCCAGCGCCGGCTGCCAGCAGGACGCTGCTCTCCAGGGGAAGAACCAGGCTGAGGACCTGCCATACCCCTTTCTCCTGGGAGCCTGAGGCAAAACTGACCATAATACCCAGAAATACAAATCCACCTCTTTCCTCAGGTGACCAGCAGCCTCTCGGCTCTGCACCAGCTTCGCTCCAACCATTTGTGGGGCAGGGCAGCCCCAGATGTGGAGAAGCCCTGCTTCCAGCCCACCTCCACCCTGCTTTCCAGCTGGGTGCCTGGTGCCACCAGGACAACCACCACAATGTTCCTACTCGTACCTGCAGATTCAGGAGGGGGAGAGGGTTGTCCAGGGTCTGGACAAGCCCTCACTTGCCCAAATTGGGGAAGATGGGGCCAGGGAAGCTACTGGGCTGCTGCAGCACGAGACCCACCAACTTCTGGGATCACTGCTGGAGATCATTCGTGAAGCACTGGAGGAGCAGCACCATTTGCTCTTATTGCAGAGGATAAAGGGCTCACTCAGCCGGAAAGGTGGAAGAGCCGCAAGCCGTTGCCTGGAGGTCTTCGTTTGGAGCTCGGCCAAACGCCATGGCATCGGGGATCCTTCTTTGCATCAACTCAGCCGGGAAAAACACTGGATTTCGCTTTGCTAAGGCTGGTAAAAACACCCCGAGGGTCAGAAAATACGCACAGAGAGACCCTCCAGGGCTCCTCAGCTGAGGGCGAAGACCACAGGCCATTTGCAGAAGCAAACCAGCAGCCAGCCCCACAAGCTCCAACCACTCTGGACTTCAGCAGCCTCCCAGACGGCGGGGGGTTCCTAATCACCGTGATTTAAGATCACAAACCAACAACCTGGGAGCCAGGAAGGGGGGAAACTTAACTCCCAACTATTTTTTCCATCCTTGGTGATGGCCAATAGGTTCCAACTCGTTAAAAGACCTGTCGAGGGGAAAGCTGTTCCTCACCGTGACCCAGCATGGACACAGCCCACCAGGGACATCTGTCAGGCTTTGCTGTAAGTGAGTTTTCATGATGGCTTTGAAGAGGGTTTTCCAACACAAGCCAGGGACGAGGAGGAACCAGAACCGGGGTGGTGAGGACTTGCCGAGGTGGGTGACGCTCGGTGCTCACTGCCTCTGCCACTGCCCCTGCCACTGCCCTTACACCATTCACCAGTTTGGCACGTCGGGATCCTCAGCTCCAAGCCCAAGGTGTCTCCCATCAGCTCCCAAAATCACTTCAAACTTCAAACCAGGGTCTGCTGTGTTGGCAGGACCAGGGTGGGCTGGGGACAGGGTGGGACAGGGTGTGTGGCACTAGCCACACGCTGGGAGGCTCTGTGGGAGGCAGGAAGGCATCCCTGCTCCCCACGCACAGGGGAGATCCTTCAAGGACACCAATACTACCTGGTGTCACCCATGCCACCCTCCAGGGCAGCCCCCACAGACCCTGTCCCTGCGGAGGGAAGGGGCTCTGTGGTGGATGTCCCTCCTGCCGAGGAGGAGGGGGACAGCAGTGGTCCTACCTGGCCCTCATCCCTCTCCACTGCTGCTATTGGCAGCAGCTCTGCCATGTCCACCGAAGATCCTCCCTAAAGCAGCGAACCTTCCGTGGGCTCCCAGGGGGGCTGCGCAGCCTGGGACCCCCACCAGTGCTGGGACGGGGGTGCTCCTGGAACCCCCTTGAGGAGCAGCATGTCCCTGGCTCAGGAGCTTCACCTCAGCTCACCCTGCTCCTCCACAGGAGACAGGTGTGTAACGGCAGACAGACATTTAGCAAGAATCCATGTCACTCTGCCACAGCGAACAAAAGCTACTCAAGAAAATAAACACAAAAGCCTGGCAGCAAATATTTGACAACAAATTGCAAGGTGGTTCTCGTTCCTGTGCTTCAGATGAGTCAGCCCGGCTTTCAGGGCAGCCTCAAGGTTTCCCATCCTTCCCAACGTCAGTGTCCCCTGGAGACCTCCCCGTGCCCATCGGTGGTCCCTAAGGATGCGAATCCATCCCTCTCTCCCTCCTGCAGCCAAGTTCTGCACCGACCGCACACTGCTCGGGGCAAAGACCCCCCGGTCCAACATCTCTGGAGGCGATTCCCACTGGGACCCTGGGCTGGAGGTGGCCCCAAGGTGGAGGTTTCAGGCTGAGCCTGTGTGGAGGTGCCATCAGCGGCACAGGAGCGGGACCCCAGCCCCAAACCGCGCTGCTCCCTCTGCCTGCAGTGCCGGGCAGGGCTGGGGGACACCCAAGTGGGGCAGAGCGGGACCCCAGGCACCACCGGAACCCACACAACATCTCCTGAGGCCTGCGGGACCCTCCTCTCCCCCAGCACCGGGAAGGTTTGACAAACGCAATCACTGTTTTACGACCCATGTTTCTTGCTGCTCGTGACGCGCGGATGAAACATCTGCAACCGCGGGTCCAAGTACAACACACCCCGTCGTTAACAGCAGCCTTTAATCAATCCCCCCCCGGGAACACGCACGCCGTTTCGGTGTTTCGCACGCCCCCCCGTGCCCTCGCACCAGGAGCCCCCGCGAGGCGAGTCCTTCACCCCCCAGCTCATACTTTGTTTTGACTTGTGAACCAACTCACGGGCGATCTGTTGTGATCTTTATTTGTAGGGCACTGGCATGCAGCAGTTGCTATAGGAACAGCCAGCCTCACGGTAAGCCGGGAAGATTATTTTTGGAGCTGTGATGCTATTTAATCTCTGTAAAATGGATCAGCAGCTAGCGGCCCTAAGCCTCTTGGAGCTTGTTTCTCAGCCGGGAGAGCAAGACGAAACCTCAGCGCCCAGAGCAGCATCTCACGAGGAGGCCATTAAGGCAGAAGCTCCCTCGATGCCCCCGTCTTCTGCCTCTAAAGCTTCCCTCAGCTAAATACCTCCCATTGCTTGCCACTTCTGCAGAGCTGGTGGAAACTGAGCTGCTGGAGAATGGCTAGAAAGCAGCCCTGAGGAGAAGGACTTGGGGGTGTTGGTGGATGAGAAGCTCAACATGAGCCAGCAGAGCGCACTGACAGCCCAGAAAGCCAACCCCAGCCTGGGCTGCATCAAGACAAGTGTGGCCAGCAGGGCCAGGGAGGGGATTCTGCCCCTCTGCTCTGCGCTCATGAGACCCCACCTGGAGCACTGGGTCCAGCTCTGGAGTCCTCAGCACAGGAAGGACATGGACCTGTTGGAACGGGTCCAGAGGAGGGCCATGAAGATGCTCAGAGGGATGGAGCACCTCCCTGTGAGGACAGGCTGAGAGAGCTGGGGTTGTTCAGCCTGGAGAAGAGAAGGCTCCGGGGAGACCTTAAAGCAGCCTTCCAGTATCTGAAGGGAGCTACAGGAGAGCTGGGGAGGGACCCTTTGTCAGGGAGTGTAGGGACAGGACAAGGGGGAATGGTTTTAAATTGGAAGAGGGGAGATTTAGATTAGATACCAGAAAGAAATTCTTTACTCTGAGGCACTGGAACAGGTTGCCCACGAAGTTTTGGATGCCTCATCCCAGGCTGGATGGGGCTTTGAGCAACCTGCTCTAGTAGAGGTGTCCCTGCCCATGGCAGGGGGTTGGAACTCGATGATCTTTAAGGTCCCTTCCAACTCTAACCATTCTGTGATTCTGTGATAAAAGCTGCTGGCTGGAGGCGCAGGGCAGGCAGGTCCCACGCTGGGGCTTTGCACCGCAGCCCACGGGGACACCCAGTGACACCGCGGCCACCGCAGCATCACCGCGCGGGGCACACCCCGAAATCATCGGGGGACCTGGAGCAGCCCCAGGGCACTGCTGCTCATGGACGGGATGTTCTGGTGCTGGGAAAAGCCTTTTCAGGGGGAAGGGGATAGAGTTAAGGGATTGAAGGGTTTAGCGTTAGACCTTTAACTTTCTATCATCTCCCAAACTCCATCCGGAGTCCATCTGTGATGTCTCCAGCCCCCATCACAGCTATGGGGCACCACACCACGGCTGGGGGGGCAATTAATCCCCTCTTACCTCCCCTCCAGGTCCAGCACTGATGGATGCTCTCTTCCTACACCCCACAGCTCCCTTCTTCTCTGCCCTGTGAGTGGAAAAGTTGCCCTTCCCAAGTATCCTCACTTCAAGGAAAAAGTCCTCATCCTTCCTACATCACCTTGAATTTCTCCTGCAACCCTGAGCTGTTCACCCATCACTTCACTGAAGGCCCTGGAGCCTCTAGAAGGCAGGGACGGCCCCACGCGGGACATTAAATCTGGCTTTCTGTGGGCAGGAGAAGGGAACGAGCAGAGGAGGGGGCTGGAAGTGCGGGATTGACACCACGGAGTGGAGCCGAGCCAGCCCCGCTCCTGCACCAAAGAGGTGCCCAGCTCCACGAGCCGCTCTCTGCGTCCAACAGCTTCATCCACCTTCAGGGAAAAGAGATGACGGACCGGCCCACAGGTGAAACCAGCTACAGCTGATACAAGCAGCTCTGCCCTGGGGAGGCCACAGCTGGAGCACTGGGTCCAGTGCTGGGTCCCCCAGTTCCAGAAGGACAGGGAGCTGCTGGAGAGGGTACAGCAGAGGCTACAAAGATGGCTCAGGGACTGGAGCATCTCTCTGCTGAGGAACGGCTGAGGGACCTGGGGCTGTTCAGCTGGAGAAGAGCAGACTGAGAGGGGATCCCGTTGATGCTGAGCAATAGCTAAAGGGGGCAAGAGGATGGGACCAGACTCTTCTCAGTGGTGCCTGGTGACAGGACAAGGGGCAACAGGTACAAACTGGAACATGGGAAATTCCATCTCAACATGAGGAAAAGCTTTTTTCCTGTGAGAGTGGCAGAGCCCTGGAAGAGGCTGCCCATAGGGGTTGTGGAGACTCCTTCCCTGGAGACATTCCAACCCCCCCGGACACATTCCTGTGGGACCTGCTGTGGGTGGACCTGCTCTGGCAGGGGTTGGACTGGGTGATCTCCAGAGGTCCCTGCCAGCCCCTGCCAGTCTGTGATTCTGTGAGTCTATGGCTTGTTCCTCCATCTCTCAGGAGGCAGAAGGTGCCAAGCCACCCATGGATGAATTCAGCATCCATTGCTGGAAGAGGAAGGGGAAACAGCAGAAACCAGGCCATAGACCATTGACTGCTCCATACACCTCTTCGAATGCAGAGTTGGTTTGCGCTGAAATCAGAGCTCAACAGACCTACTAGTGTGAGCACAGCCCCGCGGAGGGGCAGAGACTTCCCAGGGTGAGGACAATGGGCTTGGAGCAGGGTACAGGCGGTGCTCAGTGACATCAGGCTGTCCACAGTACTCCTGGCTTGTGCCTGCAGCTCATCTCACCTGCTCCTGGGGACCATGTCCCCAGCACACATGACACGTTAGCATCGCCAAGCCCCACTTCCAGAGCACTGGCACCACAGGCACTGCCGAGAGCCACGGCTGCGGGGCTGAGCTGCAAACACACAGGGAGAGTCTCTCCTCTGCGTGAGAAATGACAAGGCAATGAAAGACTCCATCATTTCTTCCAAATAAAACCCAAATCAGCTCGTCAACGTGTTGCCTGCATGTCAAAGCCAGAGATCATCGAATCACAGACTGGTTTGGGTGGGAAGGGACCTTAAAGACCATCCAGTGCCACCCCCTGCCCTGGGCAGGGACACCTCCCACCACACCACGTTGCTCCAAGCCCCCTCCAACCTGCCCTTGAACCCCTCCAGGGATGGGGCAGCCACAGCTTCTCGGGGCAACCTGGGCCAGGCTCTCACCACCCTCACACCAAACAAGTTCTTCCCCACATCTCAGCTCCATCTCCCCTCTTGCAGGGTCANCCCCCTCCTCCTAGGGCTCCCCTCCCTCATCCAGAGTCCCTCCCCAGCTTTCCTGGAGCCCCCCTTCTTTAGGGACTGGAAGGGGCTCCAAGGTCTCCCCGGAGCCTTCTCTTCTCCAGGCTGAACCCCCCCAACTCTCTCAGCCCCCCCTCCCAGCAGAGGGGCTCCAGCCCTCCCAGCATCTCCGGGGCCTCCTCTGTAAAAGCCACAAAGTCCCGCTGCTGACGCTGACACCGGCCGTGCAACAGGAGCTCTGGCTGCAAGAAATCCCACGACTCTCCTCACCCTATCATCAAGGAGCTGAGCCGGATCAGTTGGAAAAGCACTTTTTCCAGGTGGGCAGCAACCTGCTCACCCACCAGAGTCACCACCGACACCCCGGTGAGACACTCTGCTACCAGGAAAGCTGCCATCAAGCACCAGGGCAACCACCCCACTGCCCTTTTCCACAATCCACAGCCCAAACTGGTCTCCTTTTTCACAAAGTGGGAAAGCCCACAGCTGGTCTGTACCCAAACACCCTCATGCTCCTTCCCCGGGGCTGCTGACCCCGTACAGCATCCATCCCCGACACCCTTCAGAGACAGCTCCAGCACAGCTGGCTGATCCCAACGCTCCGGAGCAAACTTTGTGAAGAATCACACAGCAAACCTGAAGCAAACGGTGCTCGGGATAGTCCCGGTGTGTTTCATATTGGTATCAGGATCAATACTGGTTCTTTAGTGCCATTAGTGTCAATTATGTAGCCTTATTCTATTAAATCTATTTACATTTCAATCCTCAGGTTTCCTTGTCTTTTTCCCATTTCCCCTTCCCAGGTGGGGAGGGGTCATTGGGTGAGAGAATAATTATCTAAAAACCAATAAATTTAGATTTGAGTTCCTCAAACCATAACACCTTCATCATCTGAAGCATGTCCCCCAGAAAACTCCCCGGTCGGTGGCTCAGAGGGTTCCAGAGAGGAGTGACTCAAAGCTCTTCTTCCCTCTCCTGCTCCACAATCCAGCCCAGCTCGTGTCTGCTGTGTGCGGGGCACCGGGCACTAGCACGGGGCTGTCATCACAGGCAACACGGCTTCCCACTGGAAGAGCAGAGCTTTACCTCTACCGAAAAAAAAAAAAAAGCACTCAGCAAACTCCTCTGCAGCACTTAGAACGGAGGATGCATTCGACGCCTACACCTAATTTTGGGGGGCTGAAGGGGGAAGCTGCTGGACAGGAGCAGCCCCGGCTGACTCGCTCAGGCATCTCACTTCTAGATGTCTGATGCACGCTCAATTAATCTCTGCTCCAGTCTTACCTCCTGCTCCCCTCTCCCGGGGGAATAAAATGCCCCGGGCATCACATCTCTGCCCTGCAGCGACTGATGCCTGAGCGGGCAAGAGCCCAGCCGGGAGGAGGGGGAAGGACCACGTGGGTGCGAGGATGCTCGGGGGGATGCAGGAGTTGCTCCTGCAAAGGGGAGCAGCCCCAGTGTCCCCACATCTGAGACCTTCCCCCGGCTGAGCCGCTGCAGAGGGGTCACAGCCCCTGCCTCAGTTTCCCTCCCACCGCCATCCGGAGCCGGTGCCCGGGAATCAGGACTCGTTTGCTGGGTTTGGGGATGGTGGAAAGAAACACGGGGTGAGATGGGGACGGGACGGACGGGACACAACCCAGCTGCAAAATATAAAGGGCAAAGAACAGTTTTTCACTCTCAACCACCTTCTCCTCTATTCTACCTCTTGTCCACTTTCTCCTGCCTTTTCCCAGACCCATTGAGGACTTGTGGATCTAAACGTATGAAAAATATCACACTTATTTGGTATAAGCCTTTTTTCCTCCCCAGGCAGAGCGGAGAAGGGCCCATGAGTTGCCACCAGCTTGCCCAGGCAAGCATCAAAGCCAACCTCTGCCGTGCCAGCCCCAGACAAAACCCCTCCTCCCAGGTGTTTCCACAAGCACATACCACGGAAACCAATCCCAACTCCTTAGGATATTCCCTACATATCCCACCATCAACCAGTCTCCTCGCTGACACCAAGGTTTGATGCAGAAACGCCAGCCCTTCCTGCTTGGGATTATCTGGATCTCCTGGAAACGCTGATCACCTGTCATCTCTCAACCGGAGCAATTTCCGCGTTGGCTCTAGAAGACGCATCTGCTTTCATCACTTTTAATAGCTATGAATATTAAATGGAACCGGGTATCTATATTTAATAATCTCACCCGGCTGCCAAAATATAGATGGATTTTCACAGCATCTGCAGATGCGGGCACAGGCGGTACTTTTGTGGTTATAAAGAATTACGCTGGAAATTAATCATCAAAATAGTACAGCAAATAATCATTCATAAATCACGCCAAATCTGGGTGATCACTTAGCAATTATCACCAACCTGGCAAGGCTATTTCTTCTCCCCGCTAATGCAAATGGAAAGCTGTTCGAGCAAATGGAGGCCTAAAAATAGCCAGCACTGGCTGCTTGTGACAAGCTGTGACATTCTCTGAAGTGACACTGGGTGGAAGCGGGTGGTGGGCACGAGCTGAGGCAGGAGGACCCCAACCCGGGGATGAGGCTCCACAGAAAAAACGCAGAGCTCAAAGCCCACTGCTCCTCACAATACATCCCATCAGATTCGCCTGAAATCCATTAGTGCTGCAAAGAGAAGCGAAATTACTAAGTTTTGCAGGATTTTAAGTCTAAGGACTCGAGTGACGTGATCTACGTTGGGCCAAGGTTGAGCAGGGGGTTGGACCAGAGACCTCCAGAGGTGCCTCCAGACCTAAGTTACTCCACGACTCTAAGCCAAGTGCAACTCTGTCACTTGCAATAATTGCTCCCGGTTAACAAATTGGATGTAATGCTACGTTGCTGTAACACGGGAAATTCAAGATATGGATCGGGTTAAAAATGAATAGGTAAAATAAGCAAGATACAAAAACGGGTTTAAAAATCTTTGTAGCCTTTCTTTGGACAAGAGCTCGGCCAACACAGCATCCTTCTTCTACCAGCCCACGACGGAATAAAGGAGGTAAGCAACTTCTTCCATTCTGGTTTGAAAAGATGTCGCTACCACCTCTTGGTTTCTGTAACTGTGATTTCCTCACTTCGGTGCAGGTGGTTGGAGCCAAACCTAAGGGTGGTTTGTGAATGCTTTAACGTGGCCCTGGAGTGCTTTTTTGGTAAGTGAACACCACAGTGAAACAAGGAGCAAAAAGACTATGAGCAAGAGGCCGAAGAGCCGGGACCCCGACACAGAGGTACCAAGGCCGAGCCTGTGAAGATGCCTCCTTGGAAGGGACAACGCTCCCGAAAGGAGGATGCCCAAGGAGTTTCTTCTGAGACACCAGAAAGTTGAAGCAAACAAGGAGGCCAAGCGAAACGCTCGATAGATCTTGATCCTCCCTGGCACCAGCCCTTTGCCGTTCTCCTCACAACTGACTCCTCTGTGCTGATGAAGCCCCATTTCCATGGGGTGAGCAGTCAGCTCCGTCCTGCCCATCGCCCAGGACCCAGCCCTGACCTCAGTGAAACTACAGCAGGGATGAATTTTGACCCACCTGATGTTATCTGCTTCCTTTCCTACAAAATACATATTAAAATACATATTAAAATACATATTAAAAACGGATCCTGAATGGAGAGTGGACATACCGGTCCATTGATGCACGTAAAGGACTCCATGTTTCTTGAAAGCACTGGGAAAGCACAAAGTATTTTTATTACTATTGCTGCAGCATTCCCAGCCCAGCTATCGAACATTTTATGGCCGCAATTAGACAACAATGATGTTCCCAGTCAATAAGGCTCAGCAGCAAATGCTGCCCGTCCTGGGGATCGCAGTCACTCCCTCTTTCCGGCACAAACGGGATTTTCTGATCACCCAATCACCTAAACAACTCCATCAAGCTCACCCATTAGGCTACAAAGATGTACAGATGGGTTTAAAACACGCCAAAAGGCAGGCTTTTAAACTCAAAATAAAACGAACACACTGGAGAAACGGAGACTGAAACACAGGACATGATAAAGGCAAGAATCCCAACTCCATCAGTAGAGAGAACCCACTCAACAGACACTGGGCACCCGCCCAGCCAGCAGAAAAGGGGCCAATAATCATGGCTCGTTATAAATCCAATATAAATTACAACAGAACTTTTAAAAGCGAGCTAAAAAAAGCAAATAAGTTCCGGGTTATAGGAACAGAAAAGTCAGAGACCCACAATGTAATTTCCTCTAAGTCACCACCAGCCTGTGCCCAGTTTGGGACACAACACCCCTCAGAGAGATGGGCGCCCTAAAAATACACCCCCGAGCACTGGGGCTGGAAAACCCATCCTGCAGGGAGAGACTGAATGGAAGGACAGTGTTGAGCAGAAGTGGGAGAAAATCAACTGGAGACGGGCCAACAGCCCCCAAATAACAACTTCTATAAAGTATCGACGGGCCTGATCTGTTCTCCATGTCCATAACAGCCAAGAGGAGAAGCTTAAATGAGCTGAAAATCCAGTGACTCTGGGTACCTGGGACACGTGCCCCAGCCCAGGGGCTGGGATGCTGGAGATGCTCTGGGCAGGGACTGGGACACTCCGGCACCAGAGACGTCCGGGGACACAACAGAGACTGTCTGTGAGCATCACTCCGATGGAGCCGACCCAGCCCTTGGGCAGACGGGGCAATTCCACGGGCTGTGCCCAGCCTCGTCTCCCAGGATTGTATCATTTCAAAGGAAAAACAAAAAAAAAAAGGGCTAGGGATCAGTCAGGAAACAAACCTGCAAAAAGGAGCAACTGTGGAGGTCAGCTATCAGAGACTCACAGACTGGTTTGGGTTGAAAGGGACCTTAAAGCCCCCCAGTGCCACCCCCTGCCCTGGGCAGGGACACCTCCCACCACACCAGGTTGCTCCAAGCCCCCTCCAACCTGCCCTTGAACCCCTCCAGGGATGGGGCAGCCACAGCTTCTCGGGGCAACCTGGGCCAGGCTCTCACCACCCTCACACCAAACAAGTTCTTCCCCACATCTCAGCTCAGTCTCCCCTCTTGCAGGGTCAAACCCTTCCCCCTCCTCCTAGGGCTCCCCTCCCTCATCCAGAGTCCCTCCCCAGCTTTCCTGGAGCCCCCCTTCTTTAGGGACTGGAAGGGGCTCCAAGGTCTCCCCNGAGCCTTCTCTTCTCCAGGCTGAACCCCCCCAACTCTCTCAGCCCCCCCTCCCAGCAGAGGGGCTCCAGCTCTCCTCTCAGCATCTCCGGGGCCTCCTCTGGCCCCGCTCCAACAGCTCCATGTCCTTCCTGTGCTATGTCATGGGCCACATCGAAATCCTCCTGGGGTGGACAGGAGGATCTTGCCTATAAATATATATATATATATCTGGGATGAAACATGCACAGGCATCAGTGCTGTTTCCACAAGCCTTTCAAGTGGACTTCTTCAAAACTTTTCCAAAACTCTTCTCAGCGGAGGGCAGGAGGACTTTCTTCGCACAGAGATTTCGTTTTGTTGGCTTTTGGAGGAAAAGGAGGGTTGGATTTGGGGTTTTCTTTTGCTCTGTCTTTGACTACAACATTCTGCTCTCCATTTCCAATGGCATAAGAAGTCTGGCCGCCACCAGGAGAACGACGGAGCCAGGAGTCACAGGGCCCAAAGATCAGAGCTGGCCGGGAATGGGAGAGGAGACCTAAATGAGCCCAGCTGATGCTTTTGTTAAAATGCTGGAGAGTTGAATTTGGCCCCGGTGGACACGGCCAAACATCCCCTCCTGTCCCCTTCAGGCAGCTCTGAATAGCAATGAAAGAAAAACTGGTGGTGAAGGTGTGATTAGAGGGAAATAACCACTCATTATCAGATAATTGGCAGCTCAACGCTGCACAGCCCATCACCAGAAAAGAAAATTNATGCTTTTGTTAAAATGCTGGAGAGTTGAATTTGGCCCCGGTGGACACGGCCAAACATCCCCTCCTGTCCCCTTCAGGCAGCTCTGAATAGCAATGAAAGAAAAACTGGTGGTGAAGGTGTGATTAGAGGGAAATAACCACTCATTATCAGATAATTGGCAGCTCAACGCTGCACAGCCCATCACCAGAAAAGAAAATTAAAAAAAAAAATGTTTTTAAAGAAAGGCCTGATAAAAATAGAAACTTTTTCATTACACAGCTCGGATACATCCCAGAGTCCTGAAGTCCTGGCTGACGTAGCTGTCAAACCACTTTCCATGATATTTGAAAAATCATGGCAGTCAGGTGAAGTCCCTGTGGACTGGAAGAAGGGGAACATCACACCCATTTTTAAAAAGGGTAGAAGGAGGGAGGACCCTGGGAACTACCAACCTGTCAGCCTCACCTCTGTGCCTGGAAGATCATGGAACAGATCCTTCTAGATGCCATGCTTGGGCACATGAAGGACAGGGAGGTGATTCAGGACAGCCAACATGGCTTTACTAGGGGCAGGTCCTGCCTGATGAACCTGGTGGCCTTCTATGATAGAGTGACTAGGTCAGTAGATAAGGGACGACCTATGGATGTGATCTGTCTGGACTTCTGCAAGGCCTTTGACACGGTCCCCCACAACATCCTGCTCGCCAAATTGGAAGGGCACGGATTTGATGGGTGGACTGTTCAGTGGATAAGGAACTGGCTGGATGGTTGCATCCAGAGGGTGGTACTCAATGGCTCAAAGTCCAGATGGAGAGCAGTGACAAGCGGTGTCTCTCAAGGGTCCGTGCTGGGACCGATACTGTTTAACATTTTTATCAATGATATAGACAGGGGGATCAAATGCACCATCAGCAAGTTTGCAGATGACACCAAGCTGTGTGGTGTTGTCGATACACCAGAGGGATGGGATGTCATCCAGAAGGACCTGGACAGGCTGGAGAGGTGGGCCCAGGTGAACCTCATGAGGTTCAACAAGAACAAGTGCAAGGTTCTGCACCTGGGCTGGAACAATCCTCACCATCAGTACAGACTGGGGGGTGAGGGGTTAGAAAGCAGCCCTGAGGAAAGGGACTTGGGGGTGCTGGTGGACGAGAAGCTGGACATGAGCAGGCAGTGGGCACTTGCAGCCCAGAAGGCCAATCACATCCTGGGCTGCATCAAAAGATGCGTTGCCAGCAGGTCCAGAGAGGGGATTCTTCCGCTTTATTCTGCTCTGGTGAGACCTCACCTGGAGTATTGGGTGCAGGTCTGGAGCCCTCAATAGAGGAAGGACATGGACCTGATGGAGCCGGTCCAGAGGAGGACCACGAGGATGATCAGAGGCTTGGAGCACCTCTGCTACGAGGACAGGCTGAGGGAGCTGGGGTTGTTCAGCCTGGAGAAGAGGAGGCTCTGGGGAGACCTAATGGCAGCCTTCCAGTACCTGAGGGGGGCCCACAGGAAGGCTGGGGAGAGCCTGTTTAGAAAGGCCTGCAGTGACAGGACGAGGGGCAATGGCTTTAAGCTGGAGGGGAGCAGATTTAGATTGGAGATGAGGAGAAAGTTCTTTACTGTGAGGGTGGTGGAGCACTGGAACAGGTTGCCCAGGGAGGTGGTTGAGGCCCCTTCCCTGGAGATACTCAAGGTGAGGCTCAACGAGGCCCTGGGCAACCTGGTCTAGTTGGGGGTGTCCCTGCTGACTGCGGGGGGTCAGACTAGATGACCTTTGGAGGTCCCTTCCGGCCTGGACCATTCTATGATTCTATGATTCTATGAAATGGAGGAGCCACTCAAGGTTGGTGGCACCACAAGCAAGGGAACAAAATGTCCCCATGTCTGTGGCAGGAGTGGGCAAGGAGAGGCGCAGAGCTGGGCACGAGCAGCTCGTTTAGCCTGAAACAAGCCAGGAGAAATGCAGAAATGTGATAAAAGTTCAAAGGTCAAGATATTTTGGAGGAAATGACTTGACTTCTGAGCAGAAACTGGCAGAAGTGACCACCACCATGGATGTGGGGTGACAGCATCCTCTCCCACAGATACCGGCGCCTTGGCACGCAGCTACTGAAAACCATCGGAGCTCTTGGATATCTTCCTAAGTGCGTCACCGAACATACATTTTTAATGATGCTTAAACATTTTCCAGCCCCAGGTCTATCTCCGGTGTCAGCAGAGCGAGGAGGGGAGCTCACAGACGGCACGGCCTCGCTCCCCGACACCCACCAGCCAGAGGCGGCACCGCCAGGACTCGGGAACCAGGCGGCATTAGGGATGCACATCAGCTACTGTGAGCTCCCATCCTTCATGGGACAATGTCATCCTCGGTGTAACCGGGGCCAGGGGTTCACCACAAATGAACCTGCCCCGTGATATTTATTTTTTTTTAAACGATGGTTGTCTTTTTTATCTGGAAGTCTCCCGACAGCAGGGAACACACAACCTGCCCCGGGGTCTTCCTCATCCTCGCGGAAGGCAGTGGGGGATGTACTGAGAACACTCCTACATCCCTGTCAGCTCTCTCCTGCCTCGCTAACCCTCGCTAACAAGAACGAGATGACAAGGGACCTCGTTCCCGGGGAGGGGGAGCAGCGACACAAATAGAGGCAGGGAAGAGGCTGCAGGGATCACACATAGGACAGCAAAAGTCATCAGGGCTGGAGGTTTGAGACAGGTACCACCAGCGCAACAATGGGCAAGGTCTACTGGGACAAGGGGCTCAGGTGCCACAGGCACACCAGGGCCTGGACAGCCCATCCCAAAACCTCTGCTGCTGCGATGCTGCCCAGAGCAGCTCGGGAAAAGGACGGGCTGCAGCCTCCCTTGTCCCAGACCTGCCGGCCAAGGTGTCCCTCGTCCTTCAGACCTTGGGGTTCTGCACGGAAACGTGCCCACAGGCTCAGCTCAGCCAAGGTTTTGGGGAAAGAGCCACCCAGGCTGAGCTGGATGTGACACCCTCACATTAATGCCTGCCCTGATGTGCATTTCCATCTGCCTGCACTCAGTTTACATGGTGTAAGGGGATCGGGGTGGGTGTCACTGACCTCCCTCCAGCTCCATGGGGGTCAGGAGGTAGCAGCGGAAAGGGAGGGATGATGGGGGACCTAGGGCTCTCCCGGGCATGGGGAGGAGGGGAATGAAAGCAAGTCACAAAGAGCCCCAAAAAAGTGCCCGACTTACACCCCTTCCCTCCGCTTGTGCCTTTGGATCCGACCCCTGCCCCATGGGAACTCCCAGACTGGAGCACACCCCTCCACCACCCCTTGAAGTTCAGGGCTTCAACTGGAAGGAAAGACAAAGCTCCAGTTGGTCCCGTTGTAGGGAAGATTTTTCCATCATAGGGAAGATTTTTCCACCAGAGAGCAAGCGGGGAAGCTTCAGTAAAACACAGAATTTCACCTAAAAGTGCGAGGCTTTAAGCGAGGTTACAGCAAAGCTGCAGTGAACACACAGAGGATGCGGCGTCGGGGACCTCCCCGCGGGCTGAGGGCTCAGATACAGGCGGAGAGACCCAAACCCAACTAACTGGATGCATGCCACAAACCAACAACTGCTAACGAGGCTTTGGTAATTACCAGTAATCTTCCCCCCGGGGAAGGCGGGATGAACGTCTGCACAACAAAATGTGCATTTGACTTGACTACACGTTGGCTGATTAAAAGCTGCAGTTTATCAGCGCTGCTCAAGCCCTCCTTAATTCCCAGGGAAGAGCAAAGGCGCAGACACTAATTAGCGCTGCGCAGTCTCACACCCAGCCCGACCGGGGCTGACACCAACACTGTGCAAGATGCCCAAGAGCAGGAGGAGGAGGAGGAGGCAGCACCCATTTTCCCCATTTCTGCACAGCACCGCTGCGTGTGGGAGGACACTTGGGCACGGCCCAGCACATGGGGACCCCCGTGCTCACACCCAGAGCGGGCTGGCACCCGTCACAGGGGCCTAAGGGGACACCTTCCCTTCTCCTTGTCCCTCCTTCCTTCCGCTCGTTGGGCAGCAAAGATTTTCTAAGCACTTGTTTCCAAACAAGCCTTGTGAAGATCGGCTGAGGGAGCTGGGGGTGTTCAGCCTGGAGAAAAGGAGGCTGAGGGGAGACCTTCTCGCTCTCTCCAACTCCCTGAAAGGAGGGGGTAGCCAGGGGGGGTCAGTCTCTTCTCCCAAGGAACAGGCGATGGGACAAGAAGAAATGGCTTCAAGTTGTACCAGGGGAGGTTTAGGATGGATATTAGGGAAAAATTCTTCACCAAAACGGTTGTCAAGCCTTGGAAGAGGCTGCCCAGGGCAGTGATGGAGTCACCACCTCTGGAAGTATTTAAAAGCCGGGCAGGCGTGGTGCTGAGGGACATGGGTTATGGTGGGTTTGTCAGCGCTGGGTTGGTGATTGGACTTAATGATCTGAAAGGTCCCTTCCAACCTCGGCAAGTCTATAATTCTACTCTCCTCGAGGGAGCAAAAGAGAAATCAATAACGGCCAAACACCCCTAACGACCCATTTCCTACAAATGGAAAGGTAATTTCATCGAGTCCCTCTCAGCAACAGATCAACCCATCACGGCCAGGGCTCCATCAGGCAGTCACACAAAGTTAAAGCCCTAAGTTGTTACTCCATCATCACTGATTCTGCCACACACCACTGATGGACCATCATATCAGGCTCTGTGCCCAGCCCTGTCAGCTTCACGTCCCCACAGATCCCTTCAGCAAGTTCATGCTCCAAAAGCCTACAAGGTATTAAAAAAATAATTACCATCATCGTTTGTTCTTTGGCTTCCAATCGATCTCTTCAGCTCCCACACGTCTCGGTGGGATCACCTCTCCTCAGGTGCTGCTCCAGCCAATATGCCATGCTCTTTGGGCAAGGAGACTCCAGGAGATGCAGCAGCTCCCAACATGCCTCTCTCATGTCTCCATGTCCCTTTCTGTCCCACTCTCACACCCCACAAAGCAAGTCCAGCCACAGGCCCGGTGGTGGTGGTGGAGCTGCAACATCTCCTGGGTCACGCAGAGCCGGCTTGACCCAAGAGCTGCTGGGGTGACGCAGCAGGACTATGGAAGAAGAGAGGAGCAGGGACAACGTGAACCCAAGTTACTCGAGTTTCATGAAGTTCCTGGAAATCTGTGGTCTGCCTGGGAGAAGTTCCATATTTAATGAGAGGGAGAAACCGGAGGAGATGGAGGGATGGGAGGAAGAAGAGCCAGGAGACTGCACAGCGCTGCCAGGAGCTCTGCAGAGAAGGGCAGACTTCTCCTCCCTCCCTTCAACAAGCAAAACAAAACCCCCCCAATCCACTCTCCCCCCCCCCATATCCTACAGTTCGGACAACTTTTTCCGAAGCCTTCCCAAATCCCTGCCCCCGTCAGAAAATACCGAGGCAGTGAAGAGGGCAGAAGGGTTTCTTGTCGCCACCATTGATGACCAACTGCAAGGACAGCGAGGGGTCCTGCGCACCCCCGGGGGGTTTGGGAGGCTGTGCCAGACCACAGAGCGGTACCCGGGTGGGGGGCAATCCTACTTCCAGCCTGTATGTTCCTCTCCATCTCCACCTCCTCATGCCAGCCCCGTCCTCACAGCTCTGCTCCCTTCTGTCTGTTCCAGTGGGAGATGGTGTTTTCCAACCCCGTGTACGCCCACAGGCCCTCGCTGGGCTCCCACATGGGAAACACCTGGGAATATCCACCCACCATGTCCCCTTCCAGCCTGAAGCACCGTGAGCAACACCAGGCACGAACAAGAACATGACGGAGGGACCTTCCCAGCTCCGTGCTCCAGTGCTTATTCCTGGTTTTATTGATATTTCGGCCCCAGAGCCACTCGCTCCCCGGGGGAGGGATGACGGCACTAATTCTAAGCTGTAGAGAGCAAAGCAAGTTGTCCCCTCCAGGCTGGTTCAGGATGGGATGCTAATGCCCCCAGGGAGGACACCAGCCATCTCAATGGCCTAAGCAGTCCCCGTTGGCTTCCTCCTCCTGCCCAAGGGCTAACACTGGAGCAGTTCTGCCCACCATGCTCCCCTCATGCCACCCTGCCAGGGCATGTTGGCACAGGGGCCTGCGAGCCACGGGGACCCAGACAGATGGACATGGCAAGGCACTGTACTAGGGCACACCACCAGCCTTTGGTGACGGTGTCCCACGGTTCTGGCAGTGGAGGAGCACAGCGCTCCCTTCGCCTGGTCATTCCACAACTGCTCCCACCACGTGCCAGCAGAGCCAAATCCTTTTTGGCATCCAAATCCTGCCCCAAGGCCATGGAAGCCATGTCCATCTCTGGACACGTCACAGCCAGGTTGTGCTGGGGCAAGCGGAGACGAATTGCAAAGGGGCGTATTTGGGGCGTCTTTATATCCTCAAACACGACAGCTTCCTCCTGGAGACGGTTTCCATGCCTGTGCTTTACTTCCCAACTCAGGGATCACCTAGTCTCACTCTTTCTTCTGGAGATCACAGAGTCACAGGGGTTGGCAGGGACCTCTGGAGATCACCCAGTCCAGCCCCCTGCCAGAGCAGGGCCATCCAGAGCAGGTCCCACAGGAATGTGTCCAGGTGGGTTTGAATGTCTCCAGAGAAGGAGACTCCACCACCTCCTTGGGCATCCTCTTCCAGGGCTCTGCCACCCTCACAGGAAAGCAGCTTTTCCTCATGTTGGGATGGAATTTCCCATGTTCCAGTTTGTACCCGTTGCCCCTTGTCCTGTCACTGGGCACCACAGACAATGTTGTAGGTGACTGCCCTGGGTCGGGGAGGAGGAATCAAGAACTGAGCTCTTGGGCCTTCACCCTCATGAAGCCACCTCTAAGCCGCCCGAGTCCATGCCAGGAGGAGGGTGCTGAGGGACCCTCACTGAACCTGTTGAGGCTTCTCAGTGTTTATCCACCCTCCCACGACCTGGTGCATCTCTCCCCACCACACTGCACCGCTCCTCCTCATGGCCAGGCAGATTTTCTGCTGGACTCACAGATGAAAAGCCCCCTTTGATCCCCCCAGGAGCTACAAGCCCAGCAGCGGTGACCGCAGAGACACGTGCTGTGACAGCAGGACCCCGAAGGCAGGGGCTCTGCTCTCCCACAGCAGTTCCCATGGATGATTGATGGCAAAAACATCCTCTAAACCAGCAAGGTTTGCCCCTGGAATTGCTTCCCTGCCAGCAGCCCCCCATCAGGTTTGGCCAGGGAAAGGCAGAGACAGGGAGAAGAGCGGTGACCCCGATGCAGCACCTTCTCCCCTGAAGCGCTGTGCCAGCGCCGTCCCCTTGCTGAAAAATGGTAAAAATAAACCCATTTCTGCTGTACACGGGGCCTCTGTTTGCAGACGCTTTTGGATGGAGCTGGGAATTCATCTCCTTTCCAATTCTATAAACGCATTTCTGATCTCTAATTACACCATCAGGCTGTCAAGATGGCCACTTCCTCCCCTTAATTACTCCGCTTTGTATTTAAGCCACAGCTAATAAGCCCACATTGTTAGTGATTGCTGCCGATGAGCTCCGCGGAGGAGCATCTCCTGCCCTGTGCCGAGCCCCGGCACCAATCCTGCACCAAGGACAAGGCATCCACTTCCACCGGCACCTGCGCGTCCTCGGGATGTGTCCTCGGGATGTGTCCTCTTCCAACCCAGCCACGCGTGGGCAGGAGCCTCCACGACTGCTGGAAACGGAGGGGAAAGGGGCAGAGGGGCCATAATTCAGAAAGAAAATGAACGGTCCCTGCTTCCTCGTGAACTCCAAGGGCTCCTTGCTGCTCAGGAGGCAATGCCACATCCCATCCCTGCCCTACAAGTGAGCCCCAGCGACCCCCATGGGGCTGCAGATCCTCGTGGCATGCACGCAGATACCTACGTGCTCCTTCCTCACTTCTGCAATGGAATGTCCCAGCCACTCCTCTCTCGCTCATGCTGGTTAAAAGATTGCCACAACATGAGGCATCTCTAAACATCCCCATGGATGCCCCCATGTCACTGGGGGTATGGTAAAGCCATCTGGAGAGAAGGAGCCCAGGCAGGGCACCAGGTAAACGCACCCTACCTAAGACACCCGGGAGCTGTAGAGCATTCCATTTGAAGTTTAAAAATTGTGAATCCGACAGCCCCAATGACAGATTTTAAGCGCTTTCACAAAGGGGAAAGCAGCAGCCACAGACGGCTGTTCAACCACTAAAGTCACAACAATACGTCTACAGCCCAAACCACCTCCAGCCCAAACCATCTCCAGCTCCAACCAGGCACAACCCCAGTGCGAGCTACAGGACACCTCCTAACCCTGCCAGCAGCTACCCAGGAACAAACTGACCGAAGAGCCGGTGGATTGAGCATCTCCCCATGCTTCTGCATCCCGGCGAGACGCCCTTCCAGCTGACCTGCTTTCCAGAGGAACTACATCACGCAGGAGAAACGTGAGGTGCCTGTGGGTTTCGCGGGACAGGTATTAGATATTACTTTCTATTTTGGGCTTCCTCTGCCCGTGGATGGCCATGCCAAGAGGAAGGAAGTGTCAAAACACTCAGGCAGAAGCCTCCCTGGGAGATTTCTAAATAAATCTGGGAAAAAGGCTGAATGCGCAGTTCTGCCCATCATCAATGCTCCAACAGCCACGCGTGCTCCGTCCCTCCTCCAAACTTCATCCAATCTCCGTTATACAGCAGGCTGGATCCGTGCATCAACTTGAAACAGTCATTCAAATGGGGTCTAGCTGGGCCATGAGATAAATCCACACTGTGTAGCTGTACAAATGTATTTCTTCATCTGTTTTACGGGTAGAAACTATTCCCACTCGTGCACACCTTGGTGCGGGTGCCTATCACCCACGAGCCAATCCAGGGAGTCCTGGCCGCTGCCAGGTGGCAGCCTGGGATTTGCCTTTCATTAGATGATTATCATCAAATCTTAATGACATTTGCTGAGCAGAGGACGTGGTGAGAAACCCAGGCCCCGGCACCGAAGGCACCAGAGATAACTCTGATGCAGGTTTCCACCATGAGCAGAAGCATCGTTGCTTCTGCTCAGAAGAGCTTTGAGATCCTCAGAATTAACTAAAGCTAATTATCATTATTTGTTCGTTAATTACCGACCTTCTCACGCCCAGTGTGGTGTTTGTGCTCCTGCCAGCCAGCATGAGGCCAGCAGCTGTAACCCGGTATGGTAACGCCGAATAAAACCCGTCATCGTAGAGCAGAACAAAACACTTCACTCTTTAGAGAAAGATTCCAACACCTCAGTCCTTCTTCCTTGACTTGGCCGATGTCCATGAACCCAACGGCCAAGATCCCATCAGCTCGAAGAGAACCGGATCAGGCTTTTAATATCCAACTCCAGGAGAGCAGAAAACATCTCCTTAATTCCATTTCCCCCCTTCTTTTTTTTTTGTTGCTGTCTAATTGCAAGGTCGGCACTGGATTTTTCTCACCATCACAAAAGGAGGTGTTTGAAGCAGCCCCGATCCCCCGGGGCTGAGTGCTTCTGTTGGCAAGGAATCTCCCGCCGAGCAAAAAACCAGGGCCAGCTTTTCCCCGGGCTGCTCATTAGAAGTCATCAGCATTTTAAACATACCTCAAACGGCTCCTTTTTGGTGAGATAAGTGGATTTAAGGGCAATTTTTTTTTTTTTTTTGTAGAAAACAACTATTACAGCATGAGGATTTCTAAATGAAAAGCAAAGCCTCCTTGGGAAGTATTTTCACTTCTGCATTTCCAACGGGGGACGCGCTCACCAGAGAGACTTGAACTGCACAGCTTGCACATCACATTTTTTTACAGTAAATTGATTTTAAAAGCCAACATTTTCCCAGCTTTGGGGTTCAGTTTGTTGCTAAAACATGAATAATATTTGCTTGTCACGTCCCAGGGCCAAGACTCCTCTGGGTTTGCTAAATGTGCTCCACACATGGCATACGGAGGTGTCCCCGGACACACAGGGAAAGCTTTATACATGTCAATGCAAAGCTTCCCCAAAAGTATCGTTTTCCCACCAGGAAATGGGGGAAAGATGTTTTTGGGGAAGAAAAAGACCGGCCCAGCCAGGAAAAAAAATCTTCCGGCATGAAGCACCATCACAGAGCTGTTGGAAGCTCCTGCGCAAGGAGTTGCCGGAGACGCATTAAAAGGAGCCTGATAAACCCAATATTCACAGAATCACAGAACCACAGAATCGTCGTGGTTGGAAAGGACCTCTGAGATCACCGACTCCAACCACACACACACAAAAGAAAAACAAACGCACAACGTTGGGCACTAGAGCATGTCCTGAAGTGCAACGTCTACACGTTTCTTAAATCCCTCCAGGGATGGTGACTCCACCACCTCCCTGGGCAGGCTGTTCCAGGGCCTGACCACCCTCTCAGGAAAGTCATTCTTCCTGATATCTCATCTAAACCTCCCCTGCCCCAACTCCAGACCATTTCCTCTGCTCCTGTCATTATTCCCTTGGGAGAAGAGGCCAACCCCCACCTCTCGACACCCTCCTTTCAGGGAGCTGTAGAGGGCAATGAGCTCCCCCCTTGGCCTCGTCTTCTCCAAACTAAACATGCCCAGTTCCCTCAGCCTCTCCTCATATGACTTGTTTTCCAGACCCCTCACCAGCTTGGTGGCTCTCCTCTGGACACGACAATGGGGGAAAAAAGGCTGTGATTTTGGGGTGTTCACTCCAAGAGGGCTGTGAGGCCTCCAGCCTCTGCCATGAGTCTCTCTTCTGCCTGAGTCTACCAGAGATCACCTTTATCTTCATTCATAGAACCATGGAATTGTTTGGGTTGGAAGGGACCTTAAAGTCCACCCAGTCCCACCCCCTGCCCTGGGCAGGGACACCTCCCACCACACCAGGTTGCTCCAAGCCCCCTCCAACCTGCCCTTGAACCCCTCCAGGGATGGGGCAGCCACAGCTTCTCGGGGCAACCTGGGCCAGGCTCTCACCACCCTCACACCAAACAAGTTCTTCCCCACATCTCAGCTCAGTCTCCCCTCTAAATTCACAGGAATTCATAGGAAAGGCTAATGAAGGACACCTGAGACAATTAAAATCCCATCTCTATTTTGCACATGGACTACAATAGGGTTTAGGTTTTGCACCCGTAGCGCCCCCATGCCCAGGAACAGAAGTACCCGTGTCCGTGGTGGCAGATGGAGCCACAATTATTTTGCTGGCACCAGGCAGAATGAGGGGTGGACACTTCAAGTCCATGACTACGAGGAACAGCACAGGCAGAACTACGGAAAACCCTGACAATATTCGAATTCGTAAGTTGCTAAATTAGGGGAAAAAAAGTGCTTTTTGCTCTCTCTCACTCCCTGTTGCAAAGACCCCGGGGGCACCTTCCCAGTCCCAAACCAAGAATAACCTGACCCCGGACACCCCTGAAGACACCTCCCCGGGTTCCTGCCTGGTGGGTACTGAGGTGTCTGGGAAGCCCCACGTGCCGTTTCTCCTCTGCTCACCACTCACCACCTTCCCCCCAATTTTCACGCCACAGGAATCAGGCTGGTTTCAGCTTTTTTGTGAGAATAATTCTGGTTTGGGGCGTTTTATTCTCCACTGAAGCCCGGTTACATAAAGTGCTGTGCACGCGTGTTGGAGCTCCTCTTACACGCGTGTCCTTGCGTCACCCAGCTGGAAAAACAGCTCGAGAAGAAAACCAAAGGAAAGAGGACAATCTGGATTTGATAAAAAAAAGCCTTTTTTTTTTTTCATCCAAAGCCTACTGTAAATCCACAATTGCTTGAATTTTGATTTGACCTATTTGCGTTTTTTCTTTCCTGCCCTTTTTCTGGGGGAAGGAAATTACATTTAGATAAAATAAGTTATTGTGAAGTGATGCTTGAGAGCAGGATGGAGACGCGTGTCCTCATGGGCTGCTGGGGAGCGGGTCAAGCAGGAGCTGATGCTCAGACCCAGCCTCTGCAGAGGCACCTCCACACCACACATGGAGGAAAATCAAACGGGACCAGAGTGTGGAAGTGGTGAATTCAGACATCCACACCTAAAGATGGGATGTCTCATTTCACCTACCTCTGACAGCCAGAAACAGGAAGTTCAAATTCCAACTCTAAAAATTCAGTGAAATTCAGTGAAATCTGAGCAGGTTTCCCCCCTCCCCAAGCTCTCCTCAAGGTTGGAGACAACCTAGTTTGGGAAGAAACAAACAGCTCTCGGAGCTGTCTGGCTCCCTGGCGACAGCAGAGACAACCCTGGGCCAAGAGTTTAGGCTTTTAGATTGGCTCTGACATGATCCCACCCAGAGCGAGGGGAGACGAACCCCACGCAGGAGATACTGACCCGGGTCATAATGAAATCTTGTAGTATTTGCCCCCTTTTCCCTTCCTGAAACCTATTAATTATCCCGAACTACACCAAAGGAGCAACAGTCAGATGTGGCCACCAAGGAAGTCCAGGTGTGCATCACCCAGTGCCACCAGTTCCCAGCCACAAATGGACCCTCTGGGCACCACAGCAATATCAATAAAGCATAATTAGCAACGAGCTGTCAGTGCCCGGGACCGGAGGAGCCCTTGGTGGGTCTGAACGGAAAGTTCTGAGCCTCCTAGAAATCCTCATTTCTCCTCATCACCCCTTTTCTTTGCTGTGGGAAGCCTGGTTTCGCTTGGCCCCTTCACTGATGGAGCAACATCCAAATTTAAAGGTGGGACCCCTGCCCGCCCCCCAGACCTTTTCTGCCTCATCACAGGATGCCACCCAGAAAAAACACCCCCAAATTGTCCATTAGCGCTCGCAAAACAGGGATTTCTGCCCCAAACCTGCCCGGATTTGGGCAGTGCATCCCGTGCCCGGTAAAGGACAGGGCTCCTGCGGCGCCCGGCGCTGAGCTCTGCTGGGACTTGTCACGGGAAACACCTGGAATAACCCAGGGAATAACCCAGTGAATAACCCAGGGAGCGAGGACAGACGGGATTACAGCAACACCAGAGCTCCCCGCCATGCAGGCCACCCTGGGGAGCATCCCTGCCTATTGCCGTATCTCTGAGTACAGCACGGGTGGGCAGGGGGCATGACAGCAGGAACACAGAAATGCCCATAACTGCAAAGTAATTGGGCTTATAACTAAAAAAATACATCTAATTTACTGAAACCAAGTAACAGGTCCGAACAGACTGTAGCAGGAACTAATTCACCCACCGCCAACAAACCAAATCCTTCTTTTTGATACAAGAAGCACACAAAAAGAACGAACTATCACAAAATTCAACCTTCTTGGCAGCAGAACTTAGTAAATCCCGACCGGAGGTGACCTGCCGTATTTTTTTAAACACCCGACAAAGCAGAAAGAGCAAGCGCCATGCGCTTTATGCAGCTCAAACCACACCGAGAAGGGACGCGGCACGTGATGCCCCGGAGGCAAGATGCCGTGCCCCCGCGGAAATTCCCCCGACGGACCCACACGGAGCATTTTTTTTGATATTTCTCCATCTCCCGGGGGGGAGAGGGGTTAAACACCCCCCCATCACCCCGGGAAGGCCCCTCGCTGCCTGGAGCAGCCCCTCCACGGCTGGCAGTGCCTCTATCCCGGGGGGGGGAAGCACCCCGGTGGAGGCCGAGGGAGCACACGCCGGGCTGGGTCTGGGTGATGGTGACGGCACGGGGACGCCGGGGAGGCCACTAACCCTTGTGGAATTTATTGAGACAGGCGGCGTTGCAGAAGGAACGGAGGGATCCCGTCTCCCAGCAGCCCCTACCCTTCATCCCCACAGCGGCACCGCTCTCGCCGAGGCTACACCGCACATGGCTGTCAGCTTTAGGATGGAAAAAAAAAAAAAAAAAGAAAGAAAAAAAAAGAAAATGTCCTTATTCAGCAGTCGGCCAGGCGGCCGCAGCGCTGCACTTACAGTTCCACGTTTCCCACACTAAATTCTCCCCACATGCTGCCAGCAGAGCACTACGGGCCCCCAGCTCAGCATCCATCAAACCACCCTCTTACCAGCATGCACCACGGAGCGGCCCTTAACTCCATCTCTGCCAGGAACGGGCAGCACCTGCCCCCCCAAAAAAGGGGGAAAAAAATGACATGACCGGTCCCCACCGAGGGGAGGCTTCAGCGGGGCCGTCTCCGGAGCGATGCTGAACCCACTGTCGGATATTCAGGCTGAAAACCAAAGGGATGCTGTTCTGGTGAGGGGAGAGGATGATATTTGGAAGCTTGTCCCTTTAAATGCTGCTGGAGGTTATTTTTAGGACACTCGCTTCAAATATCTATCAGAATTTCTTTATTTTTATCAGAAACTTCATTATATGTTTTACTCGCCCAGCTCTGTCTCACATCCCCCCCCAGCAGCCCCAGAACAAAACCCCGGAGGTTCCGCGGCCGCGTGTGTCCCCCCCCTCCGTGTGCATTTTCTCGCCCCTCCGTTGTGGGACGATTGGATTTTCCCAGCCTTTAATATTTTACCCGTCTCGGGGGGAACGAGCAAGTCCGGAGGAAAAATGCGGCATAAATCACAATTCAACCCAAGGAGGAGCAACTGCTCCTGCGCCGAGCGGAGCCAAACACACCGTCAGGGCTCGGGCGAGACCCACGGCCGGGCTTTACAAATATTAATAGTTTATACCGGACAGATTTCTCCCACTTTAGCTGCAGTGCAAGGCTTTTAGAGCACGGAAGGGAAGGGTTAGAAGGGTTATACTCCACCTTTTACATTTGCAACCACTCTCTGCATATGGGTATTTTTTCAAGAAGAGACTTACTTTTTTTAAAAGTAAGCATTCTGGGTGGAAAAAGGGCAAATTCTGGAAAATCAAGTTATCACCTCACTATGTATTCAAGGCAGGGAAAACTAATTCCATAACACACACGAATGCAGAAATGTTATTCACTTGTTTGTGCAGGTACTCAGGCTTTGGGTAAGAACCAGCAGTATTTCAAGGGGAAACAGCCACAAATGCCACAAGAACAGCAATTTTTAATTAGAGGGGAAGGCCTTGACAGGATTGAGCCCAAAACGAGCACTTCCATTTCTGTTACCAGATCCAAGGACCAGATGGAACCAGGATCTGTGTTTTGACACTAAGATCAGAGCCAATATGTATATACATCCATGTATCAGTATATGTACATACATACACAGGGAGAGACATAAATACACACACGTACAGATACACACCATATACTCCTCTTTTGCAGACAAACACCCAAACTGGTGTCAGTGCCTATGAGCAGAAGGGCTGTGATTTCCTGCAATCACTCCATTTCCCTGAAGATCAGACCATTTACCATCAGTTCTGGAGCAGGTTCCAATCGCGGTCCCCGTAGGTGACCCCAGACCAACACAACAAATGTCTCTTGCGCTGGAGCCCAGAAACCCCCCGCCCCCTGGGCTGCATCCCCAGCCCCGTGGCCAGCAGGGCCAGGGGGGGATTCTGCCCCTCTGCTCC